>QUSF01000012.1:312192-420976 GCA_003676055.1 Chloebia gouldiae
GCGCCGCGAGCGTCCCGGGGTGCGCGCTCGGTTCTTGCTCTCCTTTCTGTAATGTGCGAAGGATGTTATTCCTTGAGGAAATTTGTAGCTAAATTATTCTCACTTAAAATAAACACTTAGCACGGCAATTACTCAAAGGGGCGGGCTGTCTGTTAGCTTCCCTTCATCTGCGTTTTGGAAGGGTGGGAGAGGATCCTGGCGAACAGATAATGGCTGCAAATAAATTACAGCTCCCGCAGATAAAGTTTCCGTTTGAATTAAAAGACGCAATTAAGAGGCTGTCCAGGCACGAGATCGGGTGTTTATATATTATCTCATTAGAACAAAAACATTAATGTTACCTTTTAAGTGTAAAACGAGCCGTTGGGTCTGTAATTCGCCGTGGGGGGCAAGGGAGACGTTTCCTGCGAAGGGGGGGACATAGCGATCGAATGTCATTTAGTAGATAATTTTTCTTGACGTTTTACCTTCTCCCGTCTGTGGTGGTTGCCGTCGCTGGCTGGTTGTTTGCCGTGTTTTAACGGGCTCTCGGAGGAGGGTTGAAGTTGCTGTCCGCAAGGTGTGGAAATGGGCAGCAATAGCTGGGCCGCGATTGTAAATGGGAGCTAGGCTCAGCTCACGGGCAAGCCCGGGGCGAGCGGGGCCAAGGCACGGAGAGCCCGGCTTCCTCTGTTCCTCCCTTTCCGCCGGCGCCCGAGAGGGCACCCTTCTTGTTCCCGGTGCTCTGCGGCTCTCGGCTTGGCATCCTCTTACTAAAGAGCCGTCCTCTTACTGAAGAACTGCGGATTCAAAGACCGAAATCAGATTTATTTTTCGTTTCTCACACCGTTTTTTCTTTAGGGTTTTTTGACGGGTTTTTTGTTGTTGTTGTTGTTGTTGTTGTTTGGGTTTTTTTTTTAGTTTGGTTGGGGGTTTTTTTTTGTGGTTTTTTTTTTTTTTTTTTTTTGTAGAAGTTCCCCAGACCATATAATTATCTCCAACATTTACGAAAGAATGGTGTCATTTTTTTTTTTTTTAAGGTGACACGCTTTCTATTTTCTTGGTTAAACGAACCGGCTCTGCGGCCCAGAGCTGCTCCTTTCCTCGATTCTGGGGAGTCTGTAAGTGATGGACGTTTTCTGACCCGAAGGGGCAAAGGCAATGCAAAAAGGTCCTTGATCACTGAGCTGAGAATTGTAACCCCGGCCTGGCAGAAACTGGACCTGCATGGTGTCCTTTGATGTGTTTTATTATAAATCGAAAACAAAGCTGACTTCTGCCCAGCACCCCGCGCGGGTGCATTCCTGCGCAGCCCCCAGGCCGCCCGGCAGGGAGGAGAGCCGGGTCCCGCCGCCCGGCCCGCTCTCTGTGTTACCGCCGCCCGAGCGCGTCCCCCGCTCCCCTCCCCTGCCCGCCGGGAAACCTGCCGGCACCCGGCTGGGGGCGGGAGGAAAGACACCTTGCCGGGATGCTTTTGGCCAAGAAAATTCCGGAGCGGTTCTCGGGGAAGGTGCTGTCGGCAGCTGTGGTGCGAGGTGCCTCTCCCGGGAGCCTCTCTTCCCCCGGCCCGCGGAGCGGCCCGCCGGGCTCCCGCCGCCGCCCCAGGGCACAGGCGGTGTCGGCGCTGCCCGGCCGCTTTTGTGCAACAGTGGCGCGGAGGAGGTGGGACGCGGTTATTAGTATTCACGGCAGATGTATTTTCTTTAACGCAACGTCTTTATTCCAGTTGGTGGCCGACAGCAGAATCCGTTTCCCGATGCTATTTGCATTCCCTGTTTTATGGAGGATTAAAATATTTGTATTCATCCAATCTGTACCGGCCAGAGTAAAATAACTTTTTTTTTCCTTACCCTCCTTTTTTTTTTTTTTTTTAATAACACAATTATCTCATTTAACAATTTGCCTTTAAAAAAATACTGTGGCTGTTAGGTTGGTGGTCAGGAGACAAAGGGAGTGAAAATAATTTTCATTTCAATAATTGCCTTCTGGTCAATTTAACTGTGCCTTATTTTGAAAGAGCCTGTCTAAATGAGATTCCTGTCCCAAATGTGTTCCCAGGCCTTAGCCCAGCCTTTAATTATTCCTGAGTTTTTTTTCTTCAGAATAAGACGCTGCACTGAGTAATCACAAAGAAGTCAGAGAGCATCCTTGAACCTTTTCAATAGCAAAGCCACTGATATTCAAATAACATGCAAGGACCATTTGACTGCATGGGGACATAAGCATTTCCAATTCACTATTTGCATAGATCAACTGTCTTTGAAAAGGAAAGGAGCAGTTGTCTTCCATAACATTAAAAAGCCTAGTTATCAAATCAAGTGCTTAGTTTGGGGCTTTTAAAACGTTTACATTTTATCTTAGGTTGCCCTTTACCGTTTGACATGCAAATTTGGTGCAGTTAATTTGGACAATTAAAAGGATCTTCAAGGGAGCTTTGTCACCGAGAATATTCGGAGTTTTCCCCGTGGACCAGCTGAGATAAAGTTGGCCAGAACAAATGATGTCTAGGAGATTAATTAGATATTTGATAAGACATGAATCCCTAATAAGGGAATACAAGGCACAGGGGGCTGCTGTGTGCTCTAAGTCAAAATTAATAACATTTAACAAGATTTTCATTTAGGCATGAAATGTCTTTTCCGGAGTATTGACTCTAGCGATTTATTCCCCCGAGATCACCTCCCAGCCTAGGCAGCCTTGTGGCGCTGAAGGCTTTTAAAATTAAATAAATAGTTCCTCAGTGCAGTTTGCCTTCACTCGATTTTGGGGATGGTTTCACCAAAGCCACTTAGGTCTCAGCATGGTGTCTGGCTGTAGCAGGGCTCGGACTCCGTTAAAATTTGTTGGTTTTTTGGTTTTGGTTTTTTGGTTTTTTTTTAAGTAAATCAAAGTAAAGGCAGTTTGAAAGGAGCGAGCAGAGTGGTTCAGTGTGCCAGGCTTAGGGGCCAGTCCCATCCCCTCCCAGCTATATAATTGCTGACTGTATTTTTAATCACAGTGACTGTAAAGACGATGGAAAGGGGTGCGAGGGCTCCTACTCAAAAAGTGACCCCTGCGAGGACTGGGCGGGGGGAAGGAGGGGACACGAAGAAGAACAAACCCGTGAGTATATTGTTCAGAGTCCTTTAATAATACCAAAATGAAAATATGTCAAGATTTTTTTCCATACAGATAAACGCATTTAATTTCTTTAAGAGACCTTAACTTACGTCTATTTGAGTGATGTGTTAACTCAACATTTTAAATATCTTTTACATATATACTGACTTCCACAAAGTGCATCAGAAATTTATAATTAAAAAAAAAATCAAAACCCCAAAACCTCCCTGAATTTCAGGAATTCACCAATAAAAAAAAAAAATCCCCAACCCCCCTATCAGATCAACATTTACAAGAAAAATAAGGGAACACGATCTGGTTTTCTTTTTTTTTTTTTTCCTGTTTTTCTTCTTTTTTGAACCCTATTTATACAGATGTTTATGAGATACAGAGGGACCGTCTCAGAGTTGCAGCTGCATTTCTCACCTTAAGCCTCTCCTAGGATGCTTTCCTTCCAAGAGAAAGAGAAAAGGGAAACGGAAGAAAGTGTCACTCGGTACCTACTGGCCGGGCGGGACGGGGGCCGCGCCTCTCCGGCCCCGCCGTCCACCGGCCCGCCCCCGCTGCGGCCCGGGCGCCGTCGGCGGCGGGGCGGCTCGCGTCCCTCCGGCCGGCGCGGGGCACAGTCCGAGCGGCTCCGGCGGCGCTGCCCCTAGGAGTCGCCGGGCCCCGCGGTAGGTTCCTTGCCCGGTCCGCGGGTGGCGGCGCCCACCCCCTCGTGCAGGATGAGGTCGGGGGACTCGGAGCGCGGCGTTTCCAGGTTGCTGGCGTCCGTGTCGCTATCGCTGCCCTTTTTGCCCCCGCCGCCCCCGTTGTGCGTTTTGATGTGTTTGCTCAGGTGGTCGCTGCGCATGAAGCGCTTGTTGCAGACGGGACAGGCGAAGCGCTTCTCGCCCGTGTGAGTCCGCAGGTGCCGCTGCAGCTCGTCGGAGCGGGTGAAGCGCTTTCCGCAGAAGAGCCAGTTGCAGACGAAGGGCCGCTCGCCCGTGTGCCAGCGCAGGTGCGCCTTCAGGTGCGAGGTCTTGCCGTACACCTTGCCGCAGCCGGGGATGTGGCAGCTGTGCAGCCCCTTGCGCCGCAGGCTGGCCCCCGCCGGCCCCAGCCGCTCGGCCTCCTGGCAGTTGGGGCAGTCGCAGGTGGCGCGCCCCGAGTAGCGGCGAGCGGAGCGGGCCGAGCCGCCCCCGGCGGCCGCGGCGGCGGCGCCCGAGATCATGGCGCTGGCCGCCGCCACCGCCGCGCTAGAGTCCGTGTAGGAGGGCAGCACGGGCTTGAAGCCCTCCTGAGTGAGCAGGTGCTGGCTGGTGGAGAGCAGGTGCGAGGCGGCCGTGGAGCCCAGGCCGGTGGAGCTGAAGGCGGAGTGGGTGAGGGAGCTGAAGTCGGGGTTGTAGGTGCCCAATTGGGAGTGCAACGAGGCCTGGGGGGCGCCCGAGTGCAGCGAGCTCTGCAGCCCCCCCGCCGGGTTCTGCACCTCGAGCCAGGAGCCCGGGTTGGTGTGCACATCCCACCAGGAGGAGGCCGCTCCGTTGGCCACCTCGCCCGCCGAGAGCGTGGAGTGAAAGCCCGACTTGTACCAGGACTCGTAGGGGTGCGCCATGCCCACCCGCGGGTAGAGGCTCTCGGCTGCCGAGCTGTGCACTTTGGAGATGAAGGCCGACTGCCCGCCGGGCTCCTGCGGGGACACGCCCGCCGCCGCAGCCGAGTTGGAGAAGAGGCCGCCGTAGTCGCTGCTGAAGGCCGAGGAAGTGGGCGAGGTGGAAGCCAGGCAGAAGGCGCTGTTGGCGGTGCCCGTGCCACTGGCCAGTCCGTTGGAACCCCTACTCGTGGCCACCGTGAAGCCCGAGAGGCTGGAGCCCAGGTTGCAGCTGGAGGTGGAGCGTTTCCAGGGGTGGAAGCCTCCTTTGGCGAAGGCGCTAGACTCGGGCAGGGTGGTCAGGGGACTAGTGTTGCCGATTTTGTTGCAGGTGGCGGCCAGCATGGCCAGAGGAGTCGTTCCAAATCTCGGCTCTTCCTGCGGGAAGAGACAAAGCCGGCCCGTCAGCCTAACCCTTGCCACCTCGCCAGGCCCCCGCGGGGACACGGCAACGCGGGTAGAACCGCGGCGCAACGAGCGGTACCGGGGAAAAGTTTTCTCTTATTTTAGAGGAAGGCTCCAGCCCTGCCACGCTCGGCACAACTCGTTTTCCGCCGGGGACTGGTCTCGTCGCCCGAGAGATTTACATCGCAAGCGGGTCCCGACGGGGACAAGCGACACGCGTGTTCCGAGAGGGCTGCTCGAGCGTACCGCCGTTAAACCAAAAATCCCGTGGGAACGAAATGCGGCGTCTCCTCGAGCAACCGTACAGGAGCGACGGGAAAAAAAAAAAAAAGCGATGGCAGCAGGGCGAGCAGTGTGCGGAGCCTTCCGACTGTCGCCTCGTGCAACGCCGGGCCGGCGAAAATCTTTGGAAATCGAGCGTAGTTCGAGTTAAAAAAAAAAACAAACAAAAAAATCCCAAACCAAATCAAGAACGAGACAAAAGAAAGCAGAAGCAGCACAGCTTCTCTCCGGCCCAGCGAGTTTTCAGGATAAACTCTGGGAACGACCGAATGGGCAGCCCGCAATGAAATCCCCCGAGGCGGGCCGGGATCACCTCCCATCCGCGAGTCCACGCGATTTCGGCAAGGGGCAGCCACAACGCGGCGGCAACGACAGTTTTTCCAGGGGGAAGCCGCGAGGAAGCGCGCGGTGCGACTTACCCCGAGGATAGACGTAGCCATAGCACGTCCGTGGGCTGGGCGGTGGGGCGGAGGGGCAGGCGCTCGGTGAGCGCCCCGCGCTGCCCGGCGGCACTAAGGACACTCCGGCGCGGCGGGGCCAAACTCTGCCTAAGTGCGGGCAGCGCCCGCTTTGAAGTACCGCTGGCGGCGGCGCTCGCCCAATGAGGGCGCGGGCGGAGCGGCCCGGAGCGGCCCGGCAGCCAATCAGGCTGCGCGGAGGTGCCGGCGCCGGGGCGCGGGGCGCGTGCCAGTGAGCGCGCGGGGAGAAAACTCCCCGCTCCGGCCCGCGGCGGCCGCGCCGCAATTACCGCCGGCCCCGGCGGCCCGGGCCGCGCCTCCCGCCGGGCCGCGACTCCCGCCGCCCCCGACCGCCTGCCCGCCGCGGGAGCGGGGTGAGCCGCAGAGGGCAGGAGTCGAGAGCGAGGTCAGCGCCGGCGAAGGGCTGGTGTCACGTCTGACGCCGCTCCGCCGTCTCCTGTAAACTGTGCAGGAGGTGTCCGATGCGCTGCTGCCGGTGTAGTCACCTGCGATCCCCGCGGCCCGTAAACCGTACCTGCATCGCTTTTATTCAACAGGCCCTTTGCCTCCTTTTCAAGCCACTTGGGAACCGTCCGTGTCGGATACAAATAACCTAACAGCGCCTAATGACATTCTGTGAAAACACGTTAATTTTTTGTTTTGTTTTCTTTACTAAATGCCAGAAGTGATTTCGTACACAAGGTATTTCTTACTTTTATTGCAAAAGGAATTGAGGAGGCTTTGTGGTTATATAAAGTGCCAAAAGATTCCAAAGGCAGGGAGCCGCCAGGCATCTCTTTGCTCTTGTACCAGGGCGGGAGAGGCGACGAGGGGCATTTGACATCCTGTCGCTTAAGATAGAGGATATTATTTTACAGAGTAATCGCCAGCAAAACACTTTGAAAGTCAAATTCGCAGCCTGCAGCACCTTTTTCAAGCCTCATATACTCCCGTGGAAGCAGTGCTGGTAATGGCAGAAAGCTTGCTCCCTCCTAGCAGTGCTAGGGCGCTGCTGGAATAAGCCGCCTTAGCACTTGCCTGTGGCCTCTGCACTGTGCACGCTCCACGCGCCCCAGTGAGCGACAGAGACTATACCTGCTCTCTGCATGTGCAAAATGTAAGTCCAAACCTCGGCTCCTCAATGTCTTGCAAGCTACTCCCTTTGATTTGTAATTATTGGAGGCTTCTTAAGTAATTGGTTAGAACTTGCCCGTAGTCTGCCCGCGGAAGATCAATAGCCGTGCAACTTTTCATCATCGCGGTCGGCTCTGTGAGAATGGGAATAGGAGCTTTTCCCCTTCCTTTTTGCCTTTCCAGTGCAGCTGAGTACAATTCTGAACTAGAAATATGATGAGTGCATTCAGCAATGCCGGGCCCTTGCTCTGCTTTTCAGTCAATATTTCCTTCTCGGTGCCGCCTCAGCCACCCAGTGTAAAACCTTCTAGCAGATGCAAAATAGTCATCGCTTAGGCGCAAAATGGAGAAACTGGGAATTTGAGATTATGATTTCGCTTTTCTTCACACACACACACACACACAAACAAACGCACACACACATATATATATATGTATATATATATATATATGCTGTGCGTGTGCTTAAATAAGGTGGGCATTGCGGTTTTTTCTACATTGTGTTATGCAATCTATAGGACGACTGCCATGAATGTCCCTGGAGATTATCTTTTATTTAAACGTCTAAGGCTATTTTCAATGGGCGCTCGCCTTTATGTCGCCGGGTATAAAACAGAGCCGGGGCAGTAGGTGAAAAAAATACTGTTCTGCGCTTAATTCTTTCCACATTGACTCGCAGCCGGCGCAGGGATCCGGGTAGTGCATGGCAAACCCTTCCCTCGAAAGGTCTGCCCGGAGCAGATCCTGAGCGGCGGCTGTACCCAGGGGGGCTGTAGCGCTCGGCGGGTGGAGGCGGCAGAAAGGCGGTGGCGGGGGGAGCGACATAACCCTCATGGGTGAGGCGAGGAGTCCGACAGGGGCACCCGGGAGCCATCGCCCAACAGGTGACTCCTTCCTTCCCTCCTTCCTTATTTCCCTCTTCCTTTTCTCCGGGGAAACCCGCTCCTTCCCTTCCCAGGAGCCTGCCATGGTGGTCGTCAAGTGGCAGCGCGGCGCTTCTGGCCAACCCCAGGGCGGCGGGGGGAGAGGGTCTTTCCTCTCATCCTGGGGAAAGTCATCAATAAAATACGACTGGAAGGCAGATCGAGAGCGTGACGTTTAAAAATGTTGCCTCTACATCAGCGAGTAAAGGCATCCGCTGCCCACTTGCGCTCCCACAGCAAAGTAGGGATTCTGCTGCGCCTGAAGACTGGCGGGTGGCTCTGCCTGCCGCACATCCATCTCCTCGCCCCTTTGTAGTCGGAAAAGTAACTAAAACCCGCAGGAACGAGACAGGCGGTAGAAAGGCTGAGCGAACGGCGGCGGAAGGGGGAACGCTGCAAAAATCTTTAGGGGGTCAAGTATTTTCTGACAGATTTTTTTCATACTCCAAAAATCGAGTTTTTAAACAAAGATCAATGTGTTATGCTAAAGTGTTGAGCTGACTGTTAAAACATTTGGGGGGATAATGACAATGTAACAAAGGCCTGGTTTGGAGTGAATCATCACCCTTTTAAAAGTTAAAGCAATTTTCAGGAGAATAGCTTTCAGCAAATGCTTTACATTATTCAAAACGGCCAAATAATGCTCTATTATAGAGCCTGAATGCTGCCAGTCAGCCCATAAGTGCAATTTGTGCAAAGGCTCGGTGCCTTATCTCCACTTCTTTATAAAGAGGTGAATATAAAACAATTTCTTCCAAACCCAGACAGAGAGCACGAAAATTGCTTCCCTTTCTGCAATCAGGGCAATTTAACTGGAGTGCAATTAGCACTATTAAATGTCGATTCTGCATAAACAAATCTGACTAAGAAGCGAAAGTGGGGTGAGAACCTCATATAAACTGAAACTGATTTTTAAAAATTATGTATCCGGGTCCTTTACAATTGATCCGTGACGTTTTCATCTCAGAATATATTTACATCATAAATACATTACAGTTAAATCAACGTAAATCTAAAAAAAAAATCTCAATATGAATGCTAATAAAGAATAGCCTAATTAAATGCAACAGTTCACTTTCTTTGAACAATATTGTTTCCCATCTTCTCTCTAGGAGTGTCTTTTGATCTGTGCAACTACTAAAGTTGCTGTCTTTAGGAGGTAGAGCTGGGAAACAATTCTTTCATTACAGATGGTTGGGAAGCTCCTGGGTTTATATTCAAGAGCATCAGATGAAATGGGTCATCTGTTCAAAAAGAGCTCTGGGAAAGACCTGCCAAATATTTTCCAAATAAATCGATTTAACAGCAGTTAAATGCAAGGTTGCTGTAAAATTTCCCTTGCATTCTAAGAGGGGCACAGAGTTTTACCCATGGTAGTTATGGATTGGAAGGGGGCAAACCCTTCCAAGTTTAAGAGAAGCAGCCTAATTTTCTGCCAAACAGAAGGGACATGGGCAGGAAACAGGCAAACTGCTTATTGCCGAGATAAATAATTGCGTCCTGCCAGGTTTTTTTTGTTTTTTTTTTTTTTTTTAGCAACAGTTCTTCCGTGTGAAACCCCCTCCCCCCTCAATTACACTCTTTATTTACGTGATCTAGAAGCCAGCATTGATTATCAGAACAGCTCAGAGGGGTACCTGGTGATAAATTAATAACTTCTGTTAGGAAAAGGCTTCCCTTCTATTCTGCCCAAGACTAGATACTACAAGGGGGAAGTATATATAGAGATAGTGTTAAAATACAGACCTTGGTGCCTGTTGAGTCCACTGAATTCTTTCCACCTTAGAGTTTTTCACTTGTAGGTAAAGATGAAGTGCAGCTTTTGATTAGAAGGAAATCTTTTATCGTTAATAAAAAGGAAATGAGCACTGGGATCAAATAGATAATGGAAATTAAATTAAAATTATGGCACTCTCCCACAATTTCTGCTTGATCTTTCATATGATGTTTGTTACATGGTGCACTCCCCTCTCCTCCTGCCCCCAGCACACTGAGCCCCGAGGTGGAGCATCAGGCTGGGCTTTCATATTTTCTCGATCTTTAAGGTGACGCTGTTTAGGAGTAGCAGGGAGACCCATATTCCCCCGTGTTTAAAAAATCTGCACAATAGTTTCAGAAATCCTGTCGTTTACTGAACGCAGTCAAAAGCGTGTCTTTGGAATTAATTATCTTCCGCTAAATTTATTTGGACTGTGAATTTTAAAGCTCCCTTGTTCTGTTTATCTCAGCCGGAGACACGTTAACAATTCAAGGGAAGACTAGTGTCAAAGGAAGGAAGGTGACTGCAGACTGGATGATGATTTTAATTACTACAATTATTGGGAGATTATTCAACAGCATCATAGATTTGTTTTCTGCCTTGGTATGAAAGTCTGAGGAACATTGTGCGAGAAGCATTGTATGAGGATTTTACCTCTTGGTTCACATGCTTGCCAGTGCTGTTACGATGTATGGGTTAGGCATGACAAGCTCAGACTGCAGCAGGTTGGAAATTCAGCCAGTGCTGGCGTTCAGAAAGCTTTCTTAAAACGCAGGTGTTTCTAATCAGGAAAACTTTAATTAGTAAACGCTTGGACCCAACGTTTATAGAGCGTAAAACCGCCTTTCCACACAAGTCCATTAAAGCAGCTCTGCTGACTCGGTAATGAGGTGAGCGCGGTGAGCAGGGCAGCGGCGGCCGGGACGGCGAGCTCGGCGGTCCCGGGCAGCGCCCGGCCCGCCCCGGCCCGCCCGGCTCCTCCGCCCCGCGGCTGCCCCGGCGGCGCCGCTCGGGCCGCGGGGAAGCGGCAGCACCGGGCGGGCGGGCCGGGGAACGGGCGGGTGCCTCCCCGGAGCAGCCTCACCACAGAGGAGTTCCGTCCCCACATTCTGTCCCTAGCATCCCGCTTCCCTGCCCTCCTAGCTTTTTATACCGCGTTTTTAGCCAGGCGTGACTCAGAATGTTGACTGTGATTAAGCAAGCTGTCTATCTAGAGATAGAGATATGTGGCAGCGTAATTGGCAGGATGATTGACATTACAAAGTTCTCTTCGGTCCACAATGACCAATAAATCCTCCTGCAGCTTTTGCCATTTAATGAATTGCTATTTTGGTAGAGGAAAATATGCCAGACCCCCATTCCTATGTTCTCTTCTTCCCCCTCACCCTGTCCTGGGATTAGGGCAAGAAAAGAAGGGGAGCCATTCATTATGCTCTTTCTGTGTTCTGTAATTACTGGAACTCAGGCTTAAGGTGAATTTCAGCTCAGATCATGAACCATTTCACGTTCAGATGCAAGCTTGCAATACTTTCCTAGTGGCAATTAGGAGCCTATTACAAGCCATTAGATTGATCAATGTACCTTAAACAATGTGAATGATTTATATGGCAAAGAAAAAAAACCTTCTTACATCCATTGTACTGTTCCAGCGACCAACCTGGTTCTCTGTCTCCATTCATCACAGCTTTAAACAACAAAAGCAATTTATTTAGTAAAACTTAAATGCAAAGAAACAGGCTCAGTTCTTTGTCATGTAGGGCATTCGAGCTTTATCCCTTTATTGTCAAGAGATGTAAACGGAAGAATTCGAGTTTGTTGGGGGGAAAAAGGAAGGGGTGGATTTGCTGGTTTCCAAATGGATTAATTCACCTTGTACCTGAAAGAAGGAAACAAAGAGATCCCTGACTGCTTCCTAAAGAGGACACTAATCTGCTGTGCAGATGCAACACAAGGAGGAAAGCAGTGGCTTACACATGTGTTCAGCGAAGTGTTTGGTTAGATTATTGTAGCCTTTTAAGGACACTCTGGACACACAACCACGATCCCTGGAAGCTACAAGACAGCTAAGGAGTGGAAAGCAGGCTGGGATGTGCCAGCTGATGGAGGGACAGGAGTAGGTGCAGTCTTTGCCACCATGGGTGATTATTCTAACCATTCTACAACTAAGAAACTACAAAATATCAGCTGCTATGAAAGCCAGAGCTGCTACCCTGTAGGCCTTGAGTCTGTCTTTATTTGCTTCCTTTCACAAGACCCAGGGAACCTCTCACACCTGGAAAATTCCTCCTAGCTCCTGCCAACCCCAAAGTGAAGGGTTGGGAGAGACTGGTGATTTTGCACTTGCTACCAGTTTATTAGGTAGACAGAGATAAAGTTCAGAAGGAACAGGACCATGATTTGCCATTCATTGAACTGATGCCTTCTCTTTCTTGCATTTTTCTTACCTTTTTGCTAAACTTATTCACCTTGATACTTAGCACTCCAAAATTAGTCTTCTCTGTACATACCAAGTGATGAAATGAATCTTTGGCTTGGTGTTAAACAGTTCTGATATGCCTCAGATTAAAACTGCTGAGAAATAAAATCCTACACATGTGAACTAACTAAGCCATTATTTAAAATGTGACTTTAATGGGACCAGTGTAACTGGTGACAGTGTTTGTTAGAAAAAAATGCCAGAACATCTGTAAGTCTTGATTCAGCTGGAAATTTATTTTGGAATATTAACGAGAGAGAATGTAATTAACTTAAAATTGCAATTATTATTTGTGTTTCAGCAACAATATGGTCTCTGGAATTGCTGCAATGCTTGTCAAAAGTCACTGTTTTATCCCATAATTTTCTGCAAGGAGGTAAGCACAGAGCTCCTCAGTATTGCTACAAAGAAAAGAGACAAGGAATGAGCGTCAAGTTCTATCAAGAGATACCACCCTTTTGCTACAAAACATGGATACAGCCATTCCTGATTTTCCAAGCTGTCCATATGGGATTGACACTACTCATTTATTTAGATATCAGCTTCTTTCTTTCTTGCTAGCAGGGGATTAGTGAAACACAATGTCTACCTTGTAAAAGCAAATGAGATTTGCAATAGGAATAAGAGCAGTCTTCCCCCTTCCCCAGAGGAGATCCCACATCGAGAAGAGTGTTTATGTTGTGAGAAGAGCATTTCTGTTGAGTCTGTTGTACTCTAAACCCACTTCTTCCCTTTCTTGTAGACCTTCCACTGTCCACAGCTTTACCCAGAGAATCAGCAGTGTGTCCTGCTTACCTTAGACTTTCTCTTTATCATGGAGGAGACATCAAAGAAGAATAAAAGATCTGGAGGCCTCTTTCAAAG
Organism: Chloebia gouldiae; assembly: GCA_003676055.1. NCBI lineage: Eukaryota > Metazoa > Chordata > Aves > Passeriformes > Passeridae > Chloebia > Chloebia gouldiae. The sequence goes on from QUSF01000012.1 coordinate 325,202, forward strand.
ATTTTGTAGAGATTGTCCATTTAGTCACATTGTGCTTTAAAGTCTTTTTCCTTTTCCAAATCTTTGTATTTGTCACTTTGCCCAGGAGAGTTGCTGGGCCAATCTCCTCAGGACATGTTCCAGCCTTCCTCTACTTTAAGTTTTGCCACAAAAGCAATCTACTAGAAGGGATTTCTGCAATCCTTAACTACACATATATAAAAGCAGCCTATGCTTCCTAATATGCTGTTTCAGGCCCTTACATTCCAATCTGGCTTGCATTGCCTTTTAATTATCTGTCTTCTTATTGTGATCAAGTGAATTTTTACTGATCTCCACATTTATTGTTAAGGTAAATAGATGCTGCTTTTAATCAGTATGGAAGGCCAGACCAATGCAGTTTGAAGTAACTTAAGTCAACTATAAAGGGTTCAATGTGTGTATAATTACAAAGGACGTCAGCTATTCACTCCAGTCTAATTCAGTGTCTGTTTAGAGACAGAGCTCTTCCTTTCCCCTGCTTCCTCTCACCTGATTTGCTCCCCACTGCTCTGCAAGGCCAGCAAGAAGAACACAGTGGAGGCCAAGCCAGCAGCAGCCCTCCTGAACTTCAGGCTGGATTAATTTAGTGGATTGGAACTCCTAGGTGAGTGTGAGCATACGGGTACAATATAACACCTTCTTCCAACAAAAAAGATTGATTGCATCTTAGCCTCAGTATTAAATGTGCTATTATCAGAAGAAGCTGGAATAATGCATGCAGTCACTTTAAAAGAAAGCAGGTTTCCTTTGCGAGCATACTTATTATTTCAATAGTATTTGAGAACTAGTTTAATAGTGGCCATGTTGTTGCTTACTAAAATATATTTGAATTGAACATGTATATATCAAGGTATTTTTTCTTAGTTTTAGTTTGAATTATTCCTGAAGTTCTCATTAAATTTACCATTTGTAAAGGACAGATTAAATGAAAATGGCTTTTGAAAATAGAGCTGGAAATTATTTTGACCTCTGTGACCTGGTAGAGGTGATAATTTGCTGCAGCACTGCATGCTGGACATATCTGACATTTTAGGTATTCCCTCATTCCCTTCCTTTGTACAGATGAACTCCACCTGGGGCAACTCAGCAGTCAACTTTTTGTTGCCTTAATGTAAATGAGAAGACTACAGCTATCTTAAGCAATCTAAGTGGACACTACCAATGGAAAATTAAACTTGGGCAAAGGCAATGCTAAGAAAATAGTGACTATTATCCACAATAATGCTCCTAACATTTTCTAAACAGCTATTATCTGTGTCTGTCCGTAATTGTCCTTGTTACAATAACGTTGCAGCCTTTCTTTCTGAACAGTTAAAGAAATCTCTTCCCACTGATTTTTCCATATGTAAACAACCTATACAGCATTTTGTAATGTAAAACAAATGTGGTAAGTAGGTCCCACATTAAAAATAATTCTGAGTGGAATGTCTGAAATGCTCAGGGGATTTTGAGGGGGAGGTTAGAAAATACCACCATTTGCACTCAGTTTCCAAATGCATTCCCATACATGCAGATGAGTGTCAATTGGACCTGTAGAGCACATTGTTACTGAATTTGGATTGTCACTGAGAACAAATAACTCACTTTTCTCTTTTGCAAAGTGATGCAAATGAAGCTGTAGTGAATTTTTGTTATCTAATATTTCTCATGGTTTTCACTGCACATGAACATAATTAAATTTTTATATTGACAATAAAAATATTTGTCTGTTTAGCCAACAACATGACTCCAAAATTCCTGGTTAAACCAAAACAAACAGAAGCCAAAATCTCTATCATCACACCCCTCTATTTGTATTTTTTTTAGATAAAACATGCTAGTTACTCTAATTGAAATGTGATTCTCTGTAGGGGCAGACCATTATACACCTCAGAGGGATTGAAAGCAGGGAAACAAAATGCAAGTTTCACATGTCTAAAATCTCATCTCCATAATTAAGAAATAGGATGGTCACAATTCCCATGCAGTACTTAATACAGTGTAACTTGATCCTTCATGATGTATTTTGGAGGAAATTTAGCAAAGCTCCAAGGTTTGTTCACCTGAGACATGTAGAAAGATGTGTCAATGTGTCCTGTTTGTCTGGTTTTAGATAAACATTCTGGCTGAAAGCACAGCTCTAGGAGGAAGACCAGGCAGTGTCCTCCAGCTCTTTCCTATTATCACTGTACATACATCAGGATGTGAAATCAAGTAGCCAGACCTTTCAGCCAGTACCCAAGTTGTTATGCACTAACTTCAAAAGAGGCTTTATCTGAGTGAGAATTGCACGCTCCTATTTAAAGTAAGATGTTGAAGTTAGTGCACGTAGAAATTTGTGCTTGTTCAGAGGAAATTTTCTAAAAAGGTGTGAAGTGTAAAATACAATTGCAGGTTTTGGAAAGATAGGCTGTGTAATGCTTTAACTCCACAGACTGTTTTGAAACCCTCTTTTCCCAGCAGTGGGGGGAGTGCTGATTTCTAGAACACAGAGATGCAGCACTGCGTTTTTCCAGGGAGTAGCTGTGGTACCCACAGATTGACTGGCCACATTCCATGAAGCAACAGGAGCACAAGAACCCCTCTTTTTGCCAAAGTACATACTGGAGATGCTACAAAATGTGGATTATTGCCATGTGAGGAACAGACTGAGCCCACATAGATGTTCTAATGGTGTGCAAAATCCTACAGTATCTGGAATTTTGCAGCTCCAAGACTGAAAATTTACAAATGCTGATTATTTGCACATGGTACAAACCTTGCAAGTGTGACTTTTTGCACACTCACACTTGTAACTGCATAATGGAGAGGGAGGGGATCTCTGTAAACAAATTGCTTAAAAAGAAAACCAAATAGTCAAACTAACAGCTTGGTAGTTTGATATTAAATTGCCTATTGTTACAATATTTTTCAAATAGCTGTTACCATAACAACATATTTTTTCTTTAAATTTTTTAGCTGTTTAGAAAAAAAAATTCTTGCCAGAATTCTTCCATAATAGCTTCCATTAATAGCACTGTCTTCTGTTGGGGAGACCAGTGCTGATGTCTCCTGCTGTCACAAGTCACTCACACATCTAGCAGATGTTTTGTTTGATAAGGCCAATTTAAGCTTTATAGAACACGTTGTGTTTTTACATCCATCCCCAAAGAGCAAATATCAGTTAGGATGAGATTCCAAACTGATCATTTGCTAGGAGACAAGGCACATGATACCTGTCAGCAGAATGTGACCCACCCCTGAGAAGCTATCTCAGAGAGAACTGTAAAGATTCTCCTTTAATGCAGCCATAGTGTACCAACACCACGAGACATACCTATAACAAAAACAAAACACATGAGAAGGGAAAGGAGGGAGAAAGGAGGTAAAAATCCTTTAGGAGGTCAGTATTTCTCTCTGATTCTGTAGCACAGATTTTACTAAATTCTTAATGTAGATGCTGTAGGTGAAAGTGATTTATCTCTATCAGACAATTTATTTCGATCAGAATTGGGAAAAGTGAAAGAAAAGGAATCCACTTTAAACATTGATGCTGCCCCAGCAACACTGGCAATTTTATTTTGGATTCAAGTAATTTGCATGACTAAGAAAGAATTGCTTTTCCAGCCCCTCCACACACTTGAATGTGGCATGTCCAGATTATTATATTTAATAATTTGTCTGTTAATACCATCTTGTTTCTGGAAACAGAGACACAATTATGTATTTTTGCAAAGCTTATTTTATAATCAGGTGTGTCATTTTATAATCACCTAGGACCATAATTTAGTGTAGGTTGTTTGAATTTTTTTTAAGCATTTACTGCAGAATTAGAGAACGTTCCATGAAATATTTGAATGCTATATAAAATTTCTCAGATGAGAAGAAAATATTGCTATATGTTATTTCTGTGTTAATTACCTGGATCAGAATGAGTATCAGCTAGCCAGCCCATAGGGCATGCTACTTTTCTAGAGAAGGTGTGTAACTGTGTACATCCAGGTGTGTGTATATGTGTGTGCCCATATTGTCTTTGTACTAGCTAAAAATCATATTGAAAAATCTTAAAGCAGCGTTGCTAAACAGTGTACTTCAATTTCCATACTCTTTTATGTAAATCTACATTCACGAGAGTAGTTTAAATTCATTCCAGAGAGGTCATTCCATATTTGTACAGGTGTAAATGACACTGCAAAACAAAGTGGTTATCTGGTCATAAGGCTTCAATGAGACTATTGCCACAACATCAAATTGTCTGTTTATTTGTGAAGGTATAAAACATTTGTATGAACCTGAAGTAAGCAGTGTTGAAAATAGCATCACAAATCCTGTTGCTCTGTTTAAAATTCTGAAAAGATAGGGTGAAGTTCGGATACATTTTTTCCAATATGTAGCTGAAAATATTTCTGTAAGTAAACTATTTCAAAGTGAATTTAAAAATATACACACTTGGATGTATTTCCACTTTTAAGAATTTCCACGTTTAAGAATGCAACAAGTCCATTATTAATTTGTCTGCTGGAGTTTCTGGTTTAGCAACACGGCTGTGTCAGGTTTAACTAACACATTTTGATCACACATGATTTGACACAAAAAGGTGAAAGTGGTACTACAGATGCCTGCAGTTTGACTGATAATGTTAAGAATGTTCATCCACACACTGTCCATTAGATTCACTTTGCTGAAGTGAGGTTACTCAACCTGAGATCATTTTATACAGGCAACAAATTGGAAGTTTTGAAATCGAGGGTACTGCATGCTCCTCTTTTATGCTCCATATTGGTTGTAAGTGCATGTAACAAGTATTAATGAGATGCAGTAAATTTATTAACATCAAAAATCTCTTGCATTCACATCACTCTGCTGTAACTAGGATTGAGAAGACAAGCTTTAAACAGAAAGAGCTTTCATATCCTGCTCCAGGAGTGTGACCAGCCATGGTAGGTTTCTCTTGGACTCATAACTACTGAGAGGACTTTTGAAATGGGCACTGTTTGAACTTCTGAGCATGGTCTATAATCTTGCTTAATAATTACATCAACTGTGACAGTTTAATTCAGTGTAGGTACCTAAAACTATTCCTGAAATCAATAATAGGCATGCTTTATAGCTTATGCATGTCAAAAGTTGTAAGACAAGTCTCATCATGGAATGTAACTATTTTAACATGACTTTTTAAATAGTCCAACCATTTAAAACAATTACATAACATTTTTTCCTCCAATTTTTAAAACAAACAAATCTTTCTTTATATTTATAGGATTGAATATAGTTAAGTGACCTCTTCAAAAACTTCCTCTTTGAAGTGTTCTCTGAAGAGATCTTCAAGGCAACTGAGTGCTTCAGATTGTGATTTTGTAAGGTTTTGATGCTAGAAAATTGTTTAACAAACAGCTCCAAAATATTGAGATTTTGATTAATAACATACAGTGTCATGGTATTTAAATAATATAAAGTTTGAAATCTAACATGTGGCAGAAGAGTATGTGTTCCACATGGTTAGGAGAATGGGAATGGGTGCATACCAATATCTGAGCAGAAGGAAAATAGTTGTATAAAGCCAATTAAACTATTGTTTAGGAATATATTATACTGCTGTCTCTATTTGTGCCAGAACTATTCCTCTAAATTCATGGTTGAAGAGGATGATCCTTCAGCAGAATAGGGAGTTTGGGTTACTGTTGCTTTGTTTTTTTAAATGCAGAGTCCTGGATTTGGTTAACATTGACTTCTCAGCAGAGAACAGTTTGGGAATATTAGCCTAATTTCTTAATATAGTTATATGTGAATAATATAAGTCAGGAAATCTAGTTGAGTATAACAGTCCTGAAGAGCAATGCTCACACTGGTATCAGTCTTAGGGCCTCAGAGCCTTTCACTGTAGTTTAATTCCTGTAGAGTTTCATACTCTTCTCAATGTTGAAACTTTTCTTATAGAAGAGTACTCTGCCAAAAGAAGTTTTACTCTGTCTAAGGAAGGAAAATACTACTATATTTGGAGTCTGTCCAATGACAGGACTTGAACTAATGTTAAGAGATGCTGTACTGGCCTACAAGGGTTAATTTAAAAATCCCACCTCATTTATAACCTCATTACCACTGGATTAGGATTGCGTCAAATCCTAATACTAGTTGTATATATTACAACATACTAGTTGTATATATTAGCTCTAGTTTGCATACAAGTATTTATTTTACTAAGTAAAAGAAAAGGAGAAAAGACCTACCCAATTCTGGATCATGCATCTGTACTTCATTTGCATATATACCTTTTAAAGTCTAAGCGAGAAAAAATATGTAACTTTAATTTCTGTTTTGGGGTAAGCCAAAAGGGATTAAAAAAAAATCAAAAAGCATCAATTAGAAGAAAAATTACAGGAGCAAAATGCAAACTAGTTAACTATTTGACGTGAATGCATAAACATTAGAATATGCAATTGCCATTTACCATGCCATTGCAATGCTGCAACTGTCCAGACGTAACACTGCTGGAAGATGAAGTGTATGTGTAATTCTTAGCAATGCCAACATTTCTTTGTTGTTTTTAAGGGTTGGAAGTAATGGGTAGCCATACAGATGTACAGTGGAAAAGATTCATAACCTGTATTTCTGAGCAGGTTTGCATTTGATCCATCAGTTGGAGGAAAATACTTCCAAGTGCAGTTCTCTATTAGTAATGGAAAGTGGTTGCAATATGAATATGCTTTCAGCAGTGCACTATGTAAAATGGACAATAAAACTAAAGTTATTCTGTCTTCAGATCAATGTAGGCATGAATCTTAAAAATGTGAATAAAAGAGCTCATTCAGCAAGCTCTACTACTTATGTCTAGCATGCATTTGCAAATTGTTTAATTGTGGATTGGTATTAGTAAAGCTCAAGGATTATTTTGCAATTTTCGGAATCAACATTAAAAATAGTCTCCATTTAATCTCTTTCAGAAGAGTTGAAGCTAAATGTTACAAGATGAAATTGTAAATAATGAATAAGAGTCTTATAGCCAAATTATTATCTAATGACTGAAATCCAACTTCAGAATGATTACAGAACTTCTTTTTTAGTGTTCATTCAGCCCACCATAGATAAAATTTCATAAAATTTTTAAAGAACATTTTAATATGCAGGAATATGACAAATCTTTGTGAGCTAGGATTTTGAGGCTGTAGATTACCATCTTTAATCTCAGCTAAACAGAAGATAGTCTCTCAAAATTCTTAAGCACAAATACATTTTAGTTAGGTTTTTTTTCCCCTAAAAAGTTTCTCTGGGTGCATTTCCAACCTGTTGATGCACATACCTGCCACAGGTCACAGTCTATTGCAATTTCATATTTCAAAACTAAATAGGCTGGTATTTCTTCAGTCAATAATGCTGAAAGGTACATACTGAAAAAGGAGGAAAACCCTACAAACATTAAAATATCAAGTATTTTCAAAGTGCTTAACTCGTGGAGTCTTCAGGAATTACAGAAATTTAAAACTGTCCTATTGAAGTTGCTGACAACATGCTTTTCAGTAGTGAGCTCTTTGTCATGGATGGGAAGGCTAATCAAAGTCTGAGGCAGCTTGCTGTTCCAATTTCATCTTTCCAGAAAGACTGGTCTCTGAGATACTGAGGCATCAGTTTGTCACCTGATGGATTCTTGATGAGGCTTCACAACCAAATCCTCACGGTGTGCGAGTTACAGAGCTGGCTCTAGGCAAGTTCAAGTTAAGCCATTTGTATCCATGTCACTTTGGACGTGTCTTGTTTTGTGAGCAATTAAAAAAAATAGGTCATACGTTGTACTCTGGAGATATTGCTGTTTGTGATTCTCTCAAAATTTAAACATTTTGCATGCCTCAGACCACTTCCAGGGTAAATGGAGTCCCCTGCTGAGTAGCTAATAGGGGAACTCACACTTTCAAGAAAAGTGTGTCTAATAGCAGGGGATTACTATAAATCTCCTGGTTTGATGTACACCCTCTCTTAAATGTTATGGGAGTGGCTTCAGTATCCTGCAGCTTCTACATTCCACTTGTAGCTGCAGCCAGGCATATTTAAAAATTCATTGAAAGAAGAAATTTTTAAAAAGGAGTTATCAGCTCTCCTTATAGAGATGTAAAAGATCAGAAATTAAGTAATTGATTTACCTTTCTTCCTTCCTTCAAAATGCTACATGTGCTTATTATTTTCAAGTTGGAGTCACAACTCTGGGGGATTTTTGAGTTCAGTGATAGTTGAATATGGGCTGCATATATATTTATTCAATTTTAAGTAGAAAAAGTAAAAGAAGTAAAACTACTTTTGAAATTAATTTGTAAACTGAGTGCATTGCATATAATGCTATGTTGTGTACTAGATAGTATTGATTTGAAAATTTGAAACTGACTTCTGAAGTAAGAAAAAAGTCCAACCAGAAAATATTTATTTGGTAAATATAATGATTGCATGTTATACTCTTGGACATAGCATCTCCCAGGCACTGTTTGTGATTCACAGACTGCTGATTATTTCTAAAAGAATCTCTAGAAATTTTCTGAAAAACTAGGTTCATCTAAAGAACATCACTTGTGCAATTAATGGTGTTCACTAATTTTATAGTTTCCTGAAACACTAGAGAAGCTTCCTAGATTTTCTTTTCTAGGCCAAAGATCTCCTGAGCTATGTCTGTTTCCTGAAAGCCTTTGCTTGGGTGTTTCTAAGACAGCTTGGTGTTCCTCAGCTGGGCAGAAGGCATTCAAGCAGGTGCTAAGTGTAATAAGGCTAGATAAGAGATCAATCATGTTTTTAATTGCCTTACTCCTCTCCTAGCTTTGGGAAGTGGATAGTGTATCATGATTACTCTGTTGTTCATACTTTCAGGTACAGACTGGGGAAGGTGGCTGGGATTTGTGCATGTTGCAAACAACATGTTCTTTTTAATAAATCTGGCTATTAAAGGTAGTTTTGTGGCTAGTACAGCTGTCAGTCTGATAGCAGAACATAGCTGCAGTTCTGTGGACATCATTTACCTGTGTTATCACAGCAATGGGTGAGTACTTGCACTGGCGACCATCATCTCTTTCTAGACTGAATGCTGTTCTTAGACATTTTGTGCTTCACAATACACCTCTCCAGAGAAGTGGGAATCTTAAGCTTGAAAGACTCCTGAGGCAAATGCTATTTCAGTCTCATTGAAATCCAGTGAGGCACCAAGCCCTGAACAAAAACCCCACAGAAATTACAGAGGAAATAGCAGGAGAGACTTGAAATCACCTGAATCAATAGGAGTTCTTACTCTTCCCTGCAGATAGGTGAGTTCTCAATTGTTGCTGCTGCTATTGCTAATTCCCTTGAATACCTGACCCATGAGACTGCAAGTGAACTGATAGGATGTTTCCTGTGTTGGCACACATGAATGATTCAAAAATATGCAGAAGATATAGGCAAAGTATGATTACTGTTTTCCTATGAGGAAATCTGAGTTGGTAAGTGTATTGAGGTTTGTGTTGGATGCACTTTCAGTCACTCAGAATCTTCCTTGATTGTTGAATGCCTTTAAAACTAGCCCATGTTTCTGCTGGAATCATAGAGAAAACATTAGCCAGTGTGAGACGTATCACAGGTAACTGCAGTGAAAGTGGTTAACTTTATGTCAGATTCATCTGTGAAATCATCTGCAGTTTTATTCAGTGAAACATGCAATGAATGTGTGAGCCCTTATTTTTGTTCTGAAGTATATTTTTTTCATTTTTAGCTTATTTTTTACAGTGTGACTCTTTTTTTTTGTGTGTATTTTAATTATTTTTTTGCTTTGAAAACAAGACATGGTTTGTTTCTTTGCATAGCAAAATTAAGAATGTCATTTTGAGTCTGCTGAATTAGAGAAAACAACTTAGATACATTGAAACATTTTGTAACTTTTGTTTTCTGTAATAGAAGTTAAGGCTGATTGTGACAGTAGTCACATACTATTTGTGCTATTACTACTCTGAAACAGAGACTGATGAGGACTGGAACTTGCAGATTCAGAAAGGGCAAGTATGTTTCCAGTGTAAGAGTTAAGAAAAGAGAAGCAATTATTCAAGTTATTATTTAATGATGGACTGAAACTTGCATTTGAGAAATGACTTCAAAACTTATCCCAAATAAAATGAAAAGAGAAGTACCTTTTACCTGGACAATAAAAAAATAGTAATATTTTTCTCAACTATCTACTTAAGAAAATTTGGTATAAATTGGTTATTGGAGCAGAGGTAGCACTTAAACTGTGACTGATTCTATTAAGTCTTCTCCCACTTTGTGCAGCAAACCAATCTCATCTTCTCATTAGAATGGCTGGAGACAGCTCTGTGAGTGACTATAGATTCCTTTCCCAGAGTCTGTAAATGTTTCAGATGCATCTGTCAGGCCATACACCAGTTACTAACATTCTCCAAAAATAATGACACTTCATTGTTACTGAACTAACATAACACAGCTATTCAAACTTGGCCACCTACCTACACATTCCAATCTACAAAACACTGTGAGGGAAGAAAATTGAAGTGGGATCATCATTTGGCAGATACATATCATAAATTAGTGATCTTCCCAAGGCTTTTCACTGAACCAGCTAAATAGCTGTCACTGAGGCACTATGCTCACATTGTAAGGGGGAATGGAGTAAGAAGAAATCATTAATACAAACATTATGAAACAGTCATTGATTCTTTGGAAGAGAAACTGAGAGGGACATTAAAGCATTCTCAACTGTATCAAAGCACCAAGGTAAGGAGTGTCAGTTACTGCAAGCTGCTTGAGTCAGGACTCCAAGTGAAGCATAAGGGGTCACTTATGTCATGACAACCTTTTTCCACCTGTTGAGGAGCTTGGCTGCCTGTGTCACCTGTCACCAGGACTGTCACCTGGGATCAGGTGCTGGGAATAGACCTGTGGGAGAGGGCCTCACTGGGGACTTTTTGTCTGTTGACAGATATGTTTACACTCAGGTGTGAGGTTATAGGTGTGCCAGCTCCTAGTTCTGTGAAGATCACACGATCTAATCTCCAGTCGGTTGTCACTTGGCTACCTAGCTTGACCACACACTTGTTTTGTCACTATTGATTTTTGTGGCAGTGATTGATTTTTGGCTAATCTAGGTTGCCATTGCCAAACCTGCTTTGCTCTTTTTGCTCAGGTATTATAGGGAAGCTGTTCCCACTGGTCTTGCTGTCATCCTTCGTGCCTGGTTGGAGTTCTGTGGGTGGCTCACCTGCTCCAGGCCACCACCTGCCCTGGTGAGAAGGGGACAATGTTTCCAGCCCCATGGCAGTTAGCTGGAGCCACCAATAGGAGCATTTCATACTTGGCTTCCTTAGGGAACTTCAAGGAATTTCGATTCTTATATTTAAAATGGAAGGAAATAGGACACATAGGAACCAGGTTTTCTCTAATTAATACCACAAGACCCATTTATTTTGGTGTGAGAGACTGTAGCCAATTGTAAATACCATTATGAATGTTTTTGGAAATGATGGTCTACTTTGGCAAGCCTCTCCAGATCTTTAAGACCTTCAAGCTTTCCATCTGTTATCCAGAATTAAAAACTAATGCATATAGTTTTACAGATGATGCTAAAAAAAAAGTAATGCTGAAGTGACTGATATACTCGGTTAGTGTTTTGTAATTAACATTTTTCCCCCTTTTAAACCACTAAAGCACTTTGTGGACTAAATTCTATCAAATAAGGTAGGAAATATTTTATAATATTTTGATGCCTATTTTTATCACAATTTATATTATAGCATATTAAAGATTTCCATTGTTCAAATTGGCGAACTGATGTTTAACTTTAAATGTCTTTACACTTTTGGTTTACATAACGTTAATGTAACTAATTAGTACAGAAGTACAGTTTTTATCACATTTTTGCAGATATATTTTTAAATCATTTATTCTAATTGTTTATTATGATATGCTGATTCAAATTAAAATGTTGACTTGTTTTAATAAGAACTCTGACATCTGTTCATACATCCTTCATGTAAAATGCCTAGCAAGAATTCTGTTAGTCCCATAACATAGTGGTATTGCCATAAATGTTCCAAAGGGTTTATGTTTTTACCATTTTAAACAAAGATGTTCAGTGCTAATACTTATTCCTCAACTATCTTTTTGAAACCATTATCCTGAGAAGCAAATAATATTTGAAAGAAGGCAAATTTTTAATGCAGAGCAGCATAGTCATCAATAGTCTACAAAATACACTCTAAAAATCACGCTTTTACAAACATGACACAGACTCTGCTGTCGCACTGTATGCTCTAAAAGCTGCAGATATATTTTAGAAAACACTGATGAAGCCATTACTGCTTCATGCATTTGTTCATAGTATATATCATTATTCAAGAAATTTAAGAACCATAATGATGGAAAATCACACAGAAAGAAAAGGAACATGGACTTTATCAGAAACAAGGGCTACATTTTTATTCAAGAGGCCCATAATGATGGAAAATCACAGTGAAAGGCACAGACGAAACAGGGATCCCATAAAGGACTGACACACCACAGCGGCACAAGTAGTAGAACCGTCATAGCAAGTGGATAAAAATAAAGAAAACAAAATTAACTAGAGAAGAGCTGGATTTAGGGATGAAGCAGAAAACAGAAACAAATCACAGTAAATGCTGAAGATTAATTTCAAAGAATCTGCTGAGAATGAGTGCAGAGACAAGTTCCATCAATATTAATGAAACTGAAATAGAACTCCAAATGACCATGAGTACAAAATGGCACACAAAGCATTTTCTTTTAAATAGGTTGGAGATTAGATCATAAGACCTTCCCAAAAATGAACAGAATACACAAAAGATGTTATTATGGGAAAAATGTAAACAATCACAACATAATTAATATTTCTATAGTTCTTTTTTAAGATTTATCAGTGCACACATTTATTATAAAAGGATGGTTCATAGAAGAGATATTTAGGAAAATAAGCAGAGAAGAGTATTTTCTCTTGTCCAATGTTCTACAAATATCTTAAAGATATCTTGTGTAACTTCAAGTAGCAGTCTTCGACTCCTTTTTTAAAGCAGTCTGAAAGAGCTAGATACCTCAAATCCTTAATAATATGTTCCACTTTAGGTTTATGTAATGCACAAGAAAGTATTATTGTCCATCTTGAAGTGAAAAAATAATAACTGTTATAAGTAACTTGACAGTAAAAGCTCTATGCAGTCAGGAAATAAACTTTCCTTCCTAAGTTACTTAAATTGTCCACTCATATTAGACAGCCATGAGTACAGGCCATGGATCTTTCAGAGATTCTTATATTCATGACACTAAAAAGTTTTGCCCCATCAGCTGACAATTGTATTCACTTCTCATCAGATAGCCTATGGCTAGAAACAAAGGGGCACACTTTAAAAACCTGATTTTTAACCAAGACCAACACAAATGTGTAGTTTCTTGGATGATATTGTCAGGAGCCCTGTAGATTGTGACTGGCATATTGTAGCATATGTAGAATCCTTAGTGCAAGAGCAAGTGAGTACCTTTCTGATAAAGATTGCTCTTCCCTATGAACATTCATTGTGACAGGCAAATTTCAGTGTCATAAAGAGAGACTATATCAATCTGTTTCACTTATGTAAAATTTAAACTATTAAAGGTTTTTTCATCTGTCACGAGTGGCCACGTCTTTGTTCTCATTGCAGGTCACTGATGTTATTTCAGTGCCTTCCCACAGCTGATCAGCAGTAGTTCTTCTCTACTTTAGGGTTCTCAATGTGCTTGCTGCCAATGCACAAACCTTTCTTTTACATTGTAGTAAAGATGTGATGATCTAAATAAAGCTATTGAGAGGAATAAAAATACTTTGTAAGGCAAAGTTTTGGTTTAAAAGGGAGACTGGTATATAAATATACACATATATATATATGCCTTACAAAGTATTGAACTTTGCCTTACATAGTACATAATTCCAGTATAAAAAAATACTGGAATAAGTGTAAAAATTATGTAGATTAGGTTTGGCAGAAAAACAGTTATTTGTGGTAGGCCATACTCCTGTGTTTCTTCATTGGGGCAGAAAATTGCATAGTGGCCCCCAGTAGTTAAACTGTGGCTGAAAATCCCTTTCCAGAATTTATTTGGGTTCTGAAATCCTTAGTGAAATCTGTGTCCAAGCAGTCGTGTTGTTAAGTCAGACTTTGGCTGCACCCACAGAAATACTACAGTTGTGAGGCAATGGAATTTCTATGATCTTCTGTTATTTCTTAATATGCTGATAGTAATATTTACCACTTGATAAGTAATTTCTTAGTGTTTGGTAGTAGAGTTTCATTGTCTTTCCAGAACTCCTCTGCAGAGGTGTTCTCAAGCTTTGACTGCTCAGCAAGCACTTCAGGCACGCCCAGTCCTGTCCTGCTGCGTGCATCCTCCAGAGCAGCAACGAGCAGGGTAGGACAGTGATCTCTTCCTGACAGGGACATGAATAACTCTCCTTTAGGACAACAAGGCATGGGATACACTGGGAAGCTGACTGCTGAACAGTTTTGTATCAGGTGCACTGGCACCCGAACAACTGTTGCCAGGTGATGACAGATGCAAGGTGACTGTGACAAGGCACCTTTAGAAATGAAGACTGCCAGGGTCTCTGAAGTTGCTATAGTCTCTTGTTTTATGCTGGCACCACCAATAGTGTGCATATACAGATTGTTTCCTAAGTTAAAATATGGCAAATCCCATGTATACTGAGATGAGAGTACTGCACAGTTGAGAATAGAAAGTTAGGAGCAACTTTGTAAGTAAATTATGGGGAAAACGTTGGTGTTGAGTGAAGCTTTGCTGAGCTTCTAAGCTTTTCCAAATAGAGAATTATGAAATTACAAAGTAGCTAAGAGGTCCTCTCCTGAATTCACAAGTGAGGCACAATTGCATTGTGACTTTTTCTTATAAATAAGAACACTACCATGAAATTAAAGAAAATTATATATATGTGATCTGAGTTTTAAATTAATTTTTGTAATATAGTAGCTGAGTTATGAGGAAGAAATTATTGGATTATTAATATAACCACAAGAATGCAGTATCAGCACTATACTATTAATATTTACATGTAAACTGAAGCATTGTTTAGAATAAATCTCCATTGTATTTACAGGGGTCACTGTAATGCTAATGTAGAACATGAAACTGTCACCCCCTCCATCTTTAAGGATGCAGTGCTACCTATGACAGTGTTTCTGAATTGGACTGGGGTATACACTCATCTGTTCATGCTAAACAATATAGCTTCATGTGGTAAAACTAGCTGACTGCAGTTGTAAATTCTTGAAATTTTCCTCTGCAATCCCATCTTGAAGGTGCAGTCTGTATCCCTCTTGCCATCTCTTCAGAGCTCATGTGCTTTGGGGCTGTAATGAATAAGCCCAGAGGAACATGTCCCACCCCTTTTTGTGCACCAGGGTCCACATCCAGCTATACATGCAGTTTTTGTGAGCACTCTGGATGACCTGGTAAAGGTTGCAGATTTTCCAGAGCATAAGGAATTCTTTGCTCTTTTGCAAATACTGTCCTAACTATTTCCCACAAAAAACTATTTTTCTAGGCCTCTAGAAATGTAGATTATTATGATTAATTCCTTTTACCTGAACTTTGCAGGTTATAAAATACTTTACAATCTGAAGTTAAGAGGTAGAATAAATATGATATGGAAAAAATTACAAAGACTTGCAGAATTGCTGCATGATGTCCTTCAATATTTTGTTTGGTTTTCATTTTACAGTCGTTTTGCAAATAGGTAGTGTATAAAATGTATCATTATCACCTAACATACTTTATTAGGTATCTCATTTTGTTCTTCCATCAAAATAGAATGTGTCTTATGAGGCTAGAATATAACTGCTCAATCTGCATTAGATCCAGAATGAGGATTGTGGCTTTTTTCCTGAGATCATGTTTTGAAGTTCAACTATCCAGATCTCTCTATACATTTTCTGCTGTGTTCAATAAATGAAGTCATTCTATCTATCCTAAGTTACATCACAAATATTTTTGTGCCCTAGAAGAGAAGAATGAAATGTCTTTGAAAGCTAATAAGAGTCTTCTATTCTTGCATAGACATTTAATTGCACACAGTTAAAAATCTACATTAAATGCCAAAACTTACATTATGTTAGCTTTTGATGTTGTAACTTCAAACTTGTACCCCACACAAAATGTAGAGACATTTATAGAAAAGTAATTTTATTTTCCCTAAGGTTTCTTTCTTGCCAGTGTCTCCCAATGTTCAGCAGCCTCTCTCAGGCTACTGAACATGGCTCAAAGATTGCAAAAAACTGATTCAAGAATAAGTCCTTTGGTGGGTTTATTCCTAGTTGGCATTCTTGCAGGGTGGACTGGTTTTGAATTTTTGTTTGCTTTCTTTTTTTGAAGTACAAAGGTATAGTCCAAATTCAGAGACAGAAGTCTCCCTATTTATAAATTAGAGGATCTTTGTTCATGTTCAAGAATACCCTTCAAGGCATGAGAAGTGTTTAATACTATAGTTTGTTGTTCAGCTGTCAAGCAACTTGATTAATACACAATTCAGTGCTACCATCTACAAGGCTAAATAAAGTGAAATCGACATCTTTTTATTAGACCACTACCATTCATTTTGTTTTAGCAGTTCTTTCATGTCATATGGTTTATTTGTTGAAAAAAAAAGGTTGTGCTAGAATGGTCTTCACCTCTTGGAGGCCTAGAAGAACCATAGTATTGCTCACCTCATGATCAGAGGAAATTTAATTTTTTTCTCTGTTTTTATTAGTATTAATCATACCTTCATTTTGCTAAGGTACTTAAATATTTAAAGTAGACCATTATTGAACTGAAATTTTATTTAAAGTAGTAATTTTTGAACTGAAATTTTATTAATTCACCGGTAATTTGTCCTATTATGATACTGTCTCTTTTTGACTTTCCTGTGAGCAAATTTCTTTCACTATTCTCACTATGAACATCTCAGTATGGATTATGCCTGTTAGTGACATTGTCCATGTTAAAGTTATGAAATTCAGCTGATATTTCCAGAGTTACAATCTAGAAATATTAATAATATGTGGCAGATCAGACTGTTCTGCACTAGCACTAGATGCTTCTAGAATGAGAAAGTCTGGGATGCCACAGAAAGGGGTGAGATATGTTTTATGCTGCCACAGCAGTCCTGACCATCTTTGGAGTTGCACTAACACCATTAACAATCTGTTACCATTAAAACAAGGATAGTTATTACAATGCAAAAGAATAAAAATGTGTAAATATAAAATGCAAAGGGTAGTATGAATATAAGTGTATAAAGAATGGAGCAAGTTTAGATTCTCTATGAAATCAGTTGAATCTACAGCTAGAAGAACAAACACTATTGAGCCCTACCAAATGTAATGTTTAAAAATATTGTATTCAAGAACAGTTAAGCTGTGTGATTACAACCTTTAAACTTCACAGAACTCAATGAACACCATTTAGTTTAGACCATGCCCTTGAGTAGTGTTTCTTTTTAGTACTGAGTGTATTTATTACTGGGAGTCATCTGGCTCCCTTCAAGTGGCAGGGACCTGGATAATTCCAAGCTGGGGTGTACAAAAGCAGCTGTGTTCTTCTCACCCCCTGGGCTGCACTGAATATTACCTGGTCACAGCAAGGATCAGGGGCTGTCTTTATTCTTTCAGTTCTACAAAACCGCTTATTTTTGCAGTTAACAGTGACTTTGCTGTAAATATATGTTCTGGGCAGCAGAAAGCAAAGACTGTTGGTGGCAGAAACAATAAACTGTTTGTTTTATTACTGTCTCTTAAACATTGCTTTTAATCAGGTAGAGTTGCTCCAGGGCTGTTTGGCTTCTGCACATGATCCAGCTGTACAATAAGCTGTATTTGTGCAGTACTTCAGTGTTGGAGAGTTGATGTTGAGATGATTGCTTTCTAGATGTTAGTGATTTTTTCCATTAAACTTATAAAACACATTTTGTATGTAATATGGTCAAGATTATTATGGTTTAAACTACGTATGCCAGTTTAAAATGAGGTTTTCAGTATTATGACAGATTTGGATAGAAAATTCAGCCAAATAAGGCAAACTTTAACTTTAAAAGCAACTTGAAATCAAAAGCATGTAAGATGAAGTGTTATGTGGTCATGAGTCAATTTCTAGTTGAAAGAATCATATGCTTTGAAGTCCTGTATCTGCATTTAGTGAAGTAGCTGTGCTAACAGTAAGTTAGATATAGGAACTATGGCGAGGGAGAGGGTGGGGGGAAGCAGGCCATTTTTACAGTACATTAAATGAAGAGCAAAAATTAAAAACTTATATTCAAACTTGCACATTTTGGCACACACATCACTGACTTTGGTACCATATGTAGTCTCATTGAAGTACAGCAACAAAAGCAGGTAGGATTTAAATTTTTTTTCTCTTTCAGATCAGCTGTTTTGCCCAACAGCTAAAATCAAAATTATACCCATAGTAGGCTTTCTTTTTTGTGTATACACAAACACACATGCATACACTTCTTTACTTCATGTATCAGACTGCTTATGCCTTACACCTGTATTGTGCTTACAAACTGGTAAGTTAAATATTCTTATTTTTAGAAGACAAGTCATTCATCTACTGAGAGCTATTGTACCTAGATTGTCTGACAAGATATTTGGATTGTGGGAAGATTTAATAAGCAGAAAAGCTCTCCAAAAGTAGTCTTTCAGAAAGTTTGTGGCCTTATTAGTAGACCTAGGCAAATCCATCCTGTACTATTGCTGTGAAATAATCTTGCAAAACGCTGCTTTCAGGACAAATGATGTGTCTTGAACTTTAGAAGGGTGGAAAATGATGATGTTTTTATTTTGTTCCTGAAAAGGAAACTAAATTTGGTTACTGAAGAGAAGTAGAGCCTGAGTTAAAGAAAATGTCTAATTTTTTTTTTGAAGAGTCCTGATCTGACTTCTGTAACATCTTCTGCAATTAATTTTTCATGGATTCTGAATGTTTCATCTGTTCTTCATAACCTATTTTATTCCTAGATTATTTTATTAATTTGCCATGTCAATTGTTACAAACCAATCACAATGTATTTACAAGGGTTTCCTCCTGATCATATGCGTTTTTATCTAGATGGGCATGGGGTGTTTGACCTTTCCACTGGTTCCTACTGTGGTGCAGGATGGATGGGGTGGCAAACAGAAGACCAGGACCTTAGCCTGGAGGAGACTCAGGGGTGACCTGTCACTCTCTACAACTCCCTGGAAGGAGGTTGTAGCCAGGTGGGGTCAGCCTTTTCTCCCAGGCACCCTGTGACAGGATTACAGGACATGGTCTTCTTCAGCTGTTTCAGGAAAGGTTTAGGCTGGACATTGGGAGGGTGATTATAGATATTGGAACGGGCTGCCCAGGGAGGTGGTGGAGTCACTGCTCCTGGAGGTGTTTAGGGAACGCCTGAGTGTGGCATTCGGTGCCATGGTCAAGTTGACAAGATGGTGTTTGGGTACAGGTCGGACTCCGTGATTTCAGAGGTCTTTTCCAGCCTCATCGATTCTGTGATTTGCGCGCGCACTTGCGAGCAGCGTTATTGCGGGCGGCAGCCGCTGCTCTTGGCTGCGGCCGGGCCGGGGCCGCGCTGTCCCTGCCGTGCTGTGCTGTGCTGTCCCTGCCGTGCCGTGCCGGGCCGAGCCCGGGCCGCGCTGTGCCTGCCGTGCTGTGCTGTCCCTGCCGTGCCGTGCCGGGCCGGGCCCGGGCCGCGCTGTCCCTGCCGTGCTGTGCTGTGCCGGGCCCGGGCCGCGCTGTCCCTGCCGTGCTGTGCTGTCCCTGCCGTGCCGCGCCGGGCCCGGGCCCGGGCCGCGCTGTCCCTGCCGTGCTGTGCTGTCCCTGCCGTGCCGGGGCCGCGCTGTCCCTGCCGTGCCGGGCCGGGGCCGGGCCGCGCTGTGGCAGGCAGGGCGGGACCGGGGTTCGCCCCTCCCGCCCGGCGCGACCTTTCCCCCGCGGCTGCACCGCCCCTTCCGCCGGCGCGTCCGCGTGTGAGGGGCCGCTGGCGCTGCTGCTCCGAGGCGGCTCCGCGCCGAGGTGAGCCGAGCCTCGGCCACGGCCGGGGCCGCCCGCCCGGCCGGCAGGGGCCCCGCACGGGCCCCGGGCGCCGCCGCCGCGCGGGCGTCTCTCCTCGGCTTCCTGGAGGCGGAGGCCGCGGCTGGGCCGTGCCGGGAGGGGACGGGGCGTGCAGCGTGCGCGGGGGTGTCGCGGGGAGCTGAGTGTGCCCTCTGTGCTTGCAGATGCCCCCGAAGAAGGGAAGCGACGGGATTAAGTCGCACCCGATTATCGGAAGGTTCGGGACGTCCCTGAAGATCGGGATCGTCGGGCTGCCGAACGTGGGGTAGGTGTGCGGGGACGGGCGGGGAGGCTGCCCGCTCTCCCCGCGCGTGCCCCTGCGCCGGGCAGCGCCCGAGGCGCGGCGTGGGTCAGGCAGGGGCGGACAGGAGCTGGGACACGAGCCTGACTGCTCAGTGCTGCGCTTCCCTCTGTAGCTGGAAGTACTCGCAGGTGGAGCGACGCGGAACTGGCAGCGATAGGCAGGTGTGTGTGCGAGTCTGGACAAGATAATAGGGAAGGGTTCAAAGAAAGGAAAAGTCTTAGTAATTGCTGAGTTTCATAAACCCGTATGTCCTTTGTCTCTGCTATTTTCTTACTCCCACTGTTGTGTACGTGTAATGCGTATTTTCATGCAAATACTTAGGCAAACGTGCATAACAAATTCCATTTATATTTTGGGGTGATGTGCACAGGTGGGGGTTAATCGTTCCATGTCATTAGCAGTGAAGAGGACTTCCTTTCTTGAAACTTCAGAGAAGAAGTCTTCTCAGTGAGACAAGCCTAAGTGACAGTTTGGAAGAGATGGTGCAATGTTAATAATTGATTTCTCTCATGCTTCTCATCTGTTGTTATTATGGCTCCTCACAGGAGCTGTACATGAGAAGGAGGATGAATTGATTACCTGGAGGATATATACATGTGAAACTTTTTGTTTTTCATTTCTGTGTCCTCTTTAACAAATTAGAGGTTAAACTTATGTACATGTCTTAAAGCTGGAGGCATTGCTTTCTTATGTTTTTATTATATTTTTTTTCAGGGTGTAGCTAAGATGTGCACCATAAAGGAAGTAATTAGCTGTAGCATTGTACTGCATGTCAGTGGGATAAATAACATTTTCAGTTATGTTATGACATAACTTTAAAAGAAAATTGTTAGTGACTTTTGAGCATGTTGGCTGTATGCAGAGCAGCTCTGAAAAACACAACAACTTGAATGTTTATTGTAGAAAATTTGGGAGTTTAACAAATCAAGAATTGCTCTTTTGGCTTAATAAATGCTAACTAACAAAGTAATCTGTTACTTGGTTTAAGGGAAAATGTTCTCTTTTTTCCCCCCAGTAGAGTACTTGTAGGCTTCTTTCCACTGATACTTAACAAGGATGAAAATAGTTTGGTAAGGTATAATTGTATCTTTACACGAACAAAAGATTATTGGTAACTGATTAACTGTTATGGTTTGCTTTTTGTGCCACTTTTTTTCTCTTTTTATTATTGACCTTTATTGCTTAGATACTGAAATTGTGTTACAATGTAAATAAAACTTAAGGAACAAGATACATGTGGAAAGGGTGAGTCATAGCAAAACTAGTTAATAAAAAAGTTTCAAGCGTCCTTACTGGTGTCTCACTGTGCTTGAATAAAATGAGAAATAGCCAGTAGGGCTGTGCATTGCTTTTGACTGATTTTTTTTTTTTTTTGGCTAACATATGTGTATGATATACG
Organism: Chloebia gouldiae; assembly: GCA_003676055.1. Classification (NCBI taxonomy): domain Eukaryota; kingdom Metazoa; phylum Chordata; class Aves; order Passeriformes; family Passeridae; genus Chloebia; species Chloebia gouldiae. The sequence goes on from QUSF01000012.1 coordinate 346,969, forward strand.
TACTTAGGGGAATTTTAAAGGGTAGGGAAGAGAGGTAAACATCAGTGGGACATTCCAGATGCATGTGTCTTCTGCTAGAATGTGGGGAATGGTTGCTGCTGTTGAAGTAAATGAAAACTCATTATCAGCTTTGGGTTAAAATAAGATGTGATCCAGTACTTTGAAATCTTCTAAATTGAACTATATTAAGAATATTTGTATGTCATTTATAGGAAATCAACGTTTTTCAATGTGTTAACAAAGAGTCAAGCGGCAGCTGAAAATTTTCCTTTCTGTACTATTGATCCAAATGAGAGTCGAGTACCTGTGCCAGATGACAGATTTGACTTCCTCTGCCAGTATCACAAACCTCCAAGGTAATCCTTAATATTTTTTTATAGTTACGCAGCTGAAATAGTATTACTGAATCAAAACTTTTCATAAAAGTTTAATGCAGCTGTAATGTCTAGAAGTTTATTACTGATACCTGTTTTAGAATGTGAAATTAAATGTTTACCTGGATTATACCTTTCCTATGCCCCTGATATGAGCTTTATTTTATAAGAATGATAAATGTAGGAGGTCTCAGTCATTGCTCAGCACCATTTAGTGCTAGGTGTTCCTGTCTTTGAAGGTGGTTTCTCCCAGGTGCCGTGGAGGATCTTCTGAAGAGATTTGGAAAATAAACAATAGTGGACATACCTTGTCATAAGGTTGCTCATTTGAAAGATTTCCACCCTATACTCAGAGTATTGTATGTGCTGTATGAAGCTAGATGAATATCTGTCGTTATCCCTACATCTTCAGTTATTTGGCAGTAAGTTTTGTGGGCAGTCTTTTTTGTCCTGGATTTTCTCTCCTTTTAATAGGCTCTGCTACTTGTACATCTCCCCCGATACTTTCATTATTCTAGGAGTGTGTTAATTTTGTGACATCATTTTTTTTTGCTATTGAATATAATCTGCTGTGTATGTTCAATGTGGGAACTTTTTTTTTGCTTGAACAGCAAAATGTAAGGTGCTTTCAGAATACAGAGACTTAAACAGGGACTTGTGACCCATTAATTTTAGTTTGCAGTTACTTGCAGAGGTATCTTGAATCAAGTGAGTGTACATAAATCATAGGACAAACTAGCATGCACATGCATGCTTTTTTCCAACTCTTGGGCTTCAGTTTTAGAGCCAGATCTCACCCACTGTTAAAAAAGATTGATTAGTTGCTAATCAAAAATCAATTTTCTGACTTAATTTTCAGGTCTAAGCAAGCTGTTTCTGTCTGTAACTATTGTGCAGTTTTTAAATACTGCATTAATATGAAGCTGTTTGTTTATGTGGATGGTTATAACATATTGTCTTGTTTTTCCTGCTCAAGTCAGTGTTAAGCATGATGGTTACTGCATGGATCTTAAAAACAAAACTGCTGAATTAGAGACAGAGCTTTCAGGCTGTTGACTGTGCAGAGATAATGGCATAGCTTTTACGTTTTGTTGACAGTTTTCTTCTAACTTGTACTATTAGTGCTGCTTTGGCCATGTCAGTAATTCCTTTTTATTCTCACTTGTCTATGAATGGCTACTTCCATATTAATAGTTGAAGTGGCAAAGAGATTGTTACCTCTTCCCTCACCCCTGCATTTGGCCATCTATATTTACAGGGAGTGCTAAGATTGTAAATACTTGCACGTGTGTTCTCTGACTAGCAAATTCTCCTTCCCTCCCTCCTAATTCATTGCTCTAAAATATTAATGAAAATAGTATATTTTCTGAATCTTTATTCAGTAAATATACTGACTTTGATAACAAGCTGGATAATCAGCTTTTATTTGAATGGTCTTTTGACTCTCTCCAGACATTTATTACTTAAAGCTAATGGATGTAGGCATTAGTGGATAGTTATAGCTCCTGAGTTAACTTATGCTGCTTATAACATTCTTGTGTTTCACTGTGAGAGTAAGAAAGCAGAGATAATTAGTGATAGTCCATCAGGACACTAGACTGAGGTTACTTAACTGGGCTATGTGTGCTTGTCTGCCTCAGACTAACTTGGGAAAAGAAAGCTGTACTCACAAAGATAGGCTACTGAATTGTAATTTAAATGTCTTAATTTCTCTGTATAGTCTTGATTTTGTTCTTCATCTTTATGTAATATGTTCTATGGTAATTTTCTACTTGTTTGGATTAGTAGATGTAATCCATCTGTGCACACAGAATGTTTATAAACAGTGAATTCTCTTTAAATTGGACTCTTGTCTAGCCTCAAGATTTTGTCTTTCAAAATCTAAAGCATTTGGGTTTTTATTTCCCATATGTTACACTTAGTCTTCACAGAACTGCAATCATTGTTGGGAGATGGGGAAAAGAAAAAAGGAGTGACTTTGTCTTAACTGCAATAATGTGACAGGACCAAGTGATCTTGCCTGGGTGTGTGCTGGGAGCCAGGAGAGGAGAGAGGGACAGGGCTGGGCTGGCAGCTGCTGTCTGTGCCACTGAGCTGGGGCTGCTCTGCTGCAGCGAGGCTGATCCTATTGCTGGGGCACTGCTGGTGTGAGTTTGTTCTGCTGTGCTGCCCTTGGAGGAAGAGTTGGGATCTCAGGTACTGTTTGTTGCTTGAAGATCCATTCCTCTCTCCAAAAGAGGAGTGCCTCAGCTTGGTTGGGACTGCTGTGCTGTTACTTGTTAGCCCATGCTGAAAGCTGACTGGTATTAATTGGAAATGTAAATGTTTGTAAGTGAAATCACATAGGCAAAAATTTAGTGACAATTATCTATAGGTAAATCTGTACTTAATGGATTAAGGTACACTGGCAGAACTTGTAACCTGTGCTTTTTTTCTTTCTGCAGCAGTGGGATGTATGTGACTGTTGACAGTAAATAAGTTGAATGATATAGACTGTGCACAGAAGGTGGGCTCTAAGAACTTACAGTAAAAGCTGCAATGCTGTTGCCAAATGATATAGATGATTTTGAGCTTTAGTGTTACTGCTGTGTGCTTTTTGATGTGAATGAAACTGGATACTAAAAAACAAAGATACCTTAATATATTAAACACAACTCTGAATGCCTGTGATTTTAAGGTATTTGTTTATATTATGTTACTAACTTAATGTATGTATTTAAACTACTTGTTTGTTATAAATTTCATACATTATTCAGTGAAAACTCATTTGTTACATGTGCCCATGTATAGCTTTCTCAGAAAGGAGATGGCTGATTTTTAATTTTGTTGTTATCCTAGCCCTGTTACTGGAGTACAGATACTTTCAAGCAAGGTTTTACAGACTAATGATTGGATTAGTTCCAGTTTAGTAACTGGAAAGAGAGTATTTTCTGTAGGCCGATTCACTTCAGCAGGAATTAAAGCAGAAAGGTGTATTTCCCCCCACCTATCTATGAATACTAAGTAGGAAGCAGAGGATGAGGTCTGCTAATTCTGTAATGGAAAAGAGATGTTTTCCATCTCAACAAGTAGCTCCTGACATGAAAATTATGTCATGGAAGCCATAAAGAGTTGCTCTGTTAACAGCAATTAATATTTTATGGGACACTGTGTGTTTAGGAGTGATGGGGGTCGCACACAAAAAAAGAACTGTGTGTACAGTGCATCTGAAGAAATTTTAGTAATTTAATAAAAGCTTTAATGAAGCTATTTTCTTATGTATTTTTTGTTCTAAATTTAATTAAAGTGCTGCTTAATCATCTTAAACTTAGAACTGCTTTTTTTTTTCGTGTAAGTATGTCAGACTTACATAATTTGAGCAGTGATTTGTGTCCTAACTCACAAGTAGCCTGAAAGGCTCTGGGTTTATGTACCCCCCAGTCTTAGGCCATAAGTCCCCCAGCCTATTGCCACAGTTGTAGTGTGCTGTGCCTGACCAGATGTGCCTCAAGTCACACTGGAGTCCAGCCTCAAAATGATTTTCACTGAGATTGTAGAGGAAACTTCAATTTCCTCTTTATTTCATTTATTTTGTGCCCCAGTAATCCACTCACTGTGATTATTTGCATTTTTTCTACATTAAGTTACATGGCTAACTAAAAGAAGTACTCAGGAAGAAGCACTGTAAGCCTCAGGCAATTCACCTGCAGCCTAACTGTAAGTAATTACACCCAATGGATAGAAATCAGCCTGTCTGAAAATCTTAATAAAAAGGTGATTTTGAAGTCTTATGTTTCTTCTTTCTCCCTTGCTTAAAATCAAATGAGATTATAAGCAGGAGTGATTTGAGAGAAGGGATGAATCAAACTACTTAAACAGTTGTCAGTGTTTGCTTCATTCCTGATTTGCACCTTTTGAGTTGCTTTGCACACGTGTGCACAAAAACAAAGCTTATTGCAACCACAAATGTTTCTCTTTCACGTAGGCTATTTCTAATCTGTCTTGGATGTCCTTTTTAAACTTAAATTTTAAAGCAATTTTGGTTATCTCAAAGGAGGATAATATGTAAATTTCAACTACCCCTCTTCAACTCCAGCATGATCCGTTATAATTCAAGATCTCTGTCTTTTTTGTCAGCAGATTGCTTTGTTTTGTTGCATTGCAGATTGACAAAAATCATTCATTTACATCTTTAGTGCTCAAGTGATGGTTACTGAGCTAAATCTGAGTAAATCCCATTGCTCTCTAGATCATGAAAGTCTTCTGCAATATTAAATGAAAGTTCCCTTGAACTCATTGTAGGATAGCATACTCAGATACATGATAAAGTTTTAAAGTAAAAATTATGTAATCAGTTGCTGGAAAGCATTTTGTAGAAACCAGATCATCATTGAGACTTTCTGAGGGACATAGTGTGGGACTTAGGCTATGTTTAAGAAGAGCATTTATGTAAATGGAAAACACCTGTACTTTCAAAGTGAGAGACCAATAACGTAGCAGGCTGGAACTCTTAACATATCAGCATCTATAAAAGAATCCCATGTTTTTACAGAAAATTGCTGGAAATTAGTAACTATAGCTTGTTGTTAATGTTCTTTTTCCATAGGTGTTATTGAGTTTGCCTGCTCTTCAGTTTGTTCTGAGCCTGTGTAAATCAGATGGGCTGTGATGTGTGTTCTAGCATTGCTTGTTTGTCAGCAGTGAACGAAAAATATTAATTAATGGCAACTTGAGCCATCTTTTCTGCCTGATGAGAGAAGGAAAGATGTAATTAGTTGTATTTTGTTGGTGTAATAACTTAGTGAATAGTTTGAGAATGCAGGTGTTTGGTATGTGCAGGACATGGAATATGTGTTGTAATCCACATTGAGTCTCTTACCTTGTTATAATTAATATAAGCACAATTTAATTACCAGATTTTTCACTTCTGGTTCATGTGCCATTAAGTTCAAGTTTTGTTTGTCAGTACCATGGATGAAATGCTATTAATGAAATAGTTCTTGCATAGAAATGACCAGGGTTCATCTGCAGTACCTAGTTCTTTGGAAGCAGATTCCTTTAACTATCCAGTGAGGGGTTTTGCTTACATTGGTCAAAACTGCTTGCAAGATTGTTTGGGGGAGCTGTAACAGTCTCTTTCTTGGTAGAGGGAATTCCAAACTGTTCTGCTTGGAAATGAGCCAAAAACAGCAGTGAGGACAGACTGAGAATTGAAGGGATCTCAAGGAGATTGTTACAATATACATGTTCTCTTTCTGTGTTGCTGCTTTTACTTCAGGTCATTTGTGAATGGTAACAGATGACTCTCACATTTTCTGCAAAATATGTAACCCTATGGATGCATAAGCATTTTATTCCTGAAAATGCTCTAATCACCAGACTGCAAAACTGTACTTTATCTGGCCCAGTGAGTCTTGTGCTCTTTACTGCATGGTTGTTCATACAGTAAGGTGGTATGGTAACACAAACTCAATGCTAATGTTTTTCAAAGTGAGGTAAAAAATCCCTGCTCAAGGATTAAACCTGTGGTTAAAATATAGAGATACTTCTGGATTTGGTGTTCTGTTTCATATTATAAATCCTTGTGACATGCTTTATGGTAGATTGGTCTAGCACTGATTTGTACAAATGATCAGTTGATGCCACCTGTTCCTGATGATCATTTGAGGCTCAGTGACATTATGCTAATGCTGACTAACGAATCTTAAGAAATGGAAATTAATTTGTTTAGAGGAGGAGGAAAAAAAAAGCAAAATGCAGTTAAGTCTTCAATAAACCGTATGCAAGATGTATGGTGCATTCCTCTCATTCTGTGCAGTGTTCTCTGTTTATTTAGTTTCATAATGTTGACTCTTTGTCCTTCAGAGTACAGGCAAGTGTGATTAGCTTGTGCCTTTTTTTTGCTTTTCTGTGTATCCATTTTTCTACGGTGAAACAGAGATTTAGACCCGGTAAGGTGTCTGCCAGTGGGAATAGTTTTAATTTGCTTGGAATATGAGCTTTGTGGTACCCAAAGTGAAGGTGAGAAAGCGCCCTGGAAACCCACACACTTCAAAGGTCTCTTGCTTGTGTTACTTAACCCCAGCACATTTCTTTGACAGTTTTCTTTCCATTGTGTGGCAAATGAGGTTGATTCTGGTGATAGAGTGGCCATCTGCATATGAAGGTGTCAGTCTTGCTCTAATGTGTCTTTGTAGTGAAAGTGTGAATTGTTCTGATGGCTGGCCAGGAGGTTAATCCTACCAGAAAGGTGAGGAGGAGCACAGAACATTTCTTACACCACCTTTGTTTTCCTTAAAACACTGTTTAAATGACAATGGTGAAGTACTTTAAAGAGTGGTGTTGTTCTGTCTTGCTGCTGAGGAGATAGTTACGTGTCAAAAAGCAAGGACTACAAAGTTGCCTGCAGTTTCTTCTGAAGTATGTTAGTTCTGTTCATATCAGGCAAAAGGAGTTAATGCATTAATATTTACTGGCTTCTGTCTTCAGAATGTGAATTACTCTTTAAGCATTTATTCTGTTGTGTACTGGTAGTTAAAAAAATAGCGGGACAAAGCTGTGAAATTTCCAAAATTTGTTTACTTCATAGCAAACTTAAATTCAAGTACTTTTGACTGCATTCCACAGCATTAACTTGCAGCACACAATCTCTGTCTTACCAAGGATGGGCCCTTCTTTTCATGGGCCTAGTGAAGTTTAAAATCACTATTGTGTTACCAGAATTCAAGTAACATACTATATTGTGTTACTTAACTGCTTCTTTCTAAGTACATCACAAAGATATTTATTACATAGAACATGTCACTAAGTTCCTAATGTATTATACCTGAGAGGTTAGTGACACTTCTAACTTCACCTTGGTAAACAAAAAGATTTTGTCCAGATCTTGTATTGTGAAATTATTTTACTTGAAAGAAATAATTTTCCATTAGAAGTGTTAGAGCAAGATTGAAAACAAAACCACCAGAGTGGTCACCACTCTTCCAGAAATAATTGATGTTCCATACTCAGATTCTAGTGAATCATCTCTCCCCAAATTAGAGTGTTAATTTGAAGTAAGAAAGCACATCTGCTGATTTACTTGCAGTCAAATGAAAGTGGGATAGCACCGAAGGAATAAAAGCTGGAATTGTGTTTTGTTCTACCTAAGTCAGTTGCTCAAAGCAGAGACAATGATCCATAGATTTCTGTAACTACATTTTTTTCTGTCTGGGCTATAGCTGCCATACCAAGCACTGTGATGAGGGTTGTTTTACTGCTGGTGGAGTTTCCTGCTGTTACAGTCATGTTGTCAAAAATTAAGTATTTGAAAACATGTATTTATCAGCAAGTTGTCACACTAACAAAAATAAAGTTCAGTTTGGGCTGTGGACAATAAAGATTTCAGAAGTGTAATACTGCTTAAATGATTACTGGCTGGGTTATCCTCAGCCCTCACCTTTGTGGCTGTTTCTGTCTGTGGGTAGCACTGCAAAGGTAGGTTTTTGTAAAAGGCATCTTTAGGTAGACCACAGAATTTATTTCTTTAGATTTGAATCTCGTGATGAAGAACACTCACCACAGAACAGGGCACCCTCTGCTTTCCAAAAACAGGGTTTTTGCTCATTCTCCCTTCATACCCTGTCCTTGGAGCTGAGTAAAAGCTGTGGGTTTGGGTGTTTGCTGCTGTGCTTACTGCCAGTAAAATAGTGAGCTGCTCTATTAGTCCTAGCATAGTGCTGATGAAATATGATGGTGATGAAGTGTTTGATGGGAATGAACTACTCTTCCACCTATTTATTTTGGAGCCATCAAGCTGGAGATCTTGAGACTGTGGTGTGCAGTTTCTGGTCTTTTGCAAATGGGGGATTTGCAGCATTTCAGTGTAGTTCTGTCTCTGCTACTGTTTATGATGATGGTGTTAGTTGCATAGAGCATATGAAGGTGCTTTTAGTCAACACCTTATCACGAAGTTTTAGTGGTTTTCTTGGGGCTTTTTCCTGGTTCAGCTGGATTTTGAGAAGTAATTTGTTTTAGAATGTACACGAAAAGTTTAATGCCCATTAAGTTATTTGTTCATTTCTTAACAAGTTGAGAATTTGTGGAGGACAGGAGGTTTGCATTTTATAAATTTCCCATACCTTTAAAAGCTTTTTTATCTGTTTTTTGTCAGTTAATCTGTTGTTGCTGTATAAAAAGTCATGTAAACATATCTGCTTAACCCTTTGCTGTTCACTATGGTGGAAGACATCACAGCTGTTTATATTATACCATCTTAATTTATCTGCTTTTTTTCCAAGTTGTTTGCATAACCTTGGTCACTGCTAATTTTAATCAGCACTGTATTAAAAAAAAATGACTCTTCTGAGAAAGCTGCATAACCTACTGAACCAAATGGTAACCTTGGAGGTGTGCAATAACAGAGTGCAATGGCCTTTTGTGTCTTATCCCTTTGGTCCTGTGAAAAGTGTGCACTGCACATGACATATTTATGCCTCAGCCTTCCAGGCCTGCTTGATTATTGTGTAGTTGTCGGTCTGATTCTACACTTCAAAACTAGTTTACTTAATTTTACATGAATATTTACAGAGAATTTAGAGAATGGATGTTTTACATGGGATGGGGGGGATTTTGTCTTACGCATTCCTTACTGTGATGTTTAACTTGTTCCAGAAAAGAAGTGTTGAATTTTCATGTTCTGAACTTTTTTCTCTGCCAAAAATTTTGGCTAATATGCTTTAGTAATGAAATTTCTAACTTTTATATTTCAGCAAAATTCCAGCCTTTCTGAATGTGGTGGATATTGCTGGCCTTGTGAAAGGAGCCCACACGGGACAAGGCTTAGGAAATTCCTTCTTGTCTCACATTAACGCCTGTGATGGGATCTTTCATCTGATGAGTATGTAAACTTACTTACCTGTTTTCTCTAGCTTAAGGACAGATGTACTGTAATTACAGTAATTAATGTTGTACTGTAATTAATAACTGTGGAGAAAATATGCATTACAATTCATCTTCTACCATTCAATTCAAGGCCGTCAGTTTTTTCCTGCCAGGACAATCCTCATCCTCTGCTATGTAACAGGTACACTTTCTTCATTAGCCTTGTACTGAAGACTTAAAAAGAAACTGGCTTTTTGGAAATCTGCAGTAATGATGTGTCATTTTCTTTTGCTGGCAGTGCATGGCAGTTTGTCTAATTTCATGAAGGAGAAGTGGAATGTGTTAATAAAAGACAGAAACGGAAGTAGAAATCTGCTGCTTTTGTAGATCCTTAAACTTTGCAGATCCTGCGAGGATGAAGTTTATTTGTTGTTTTTTACCAGGGTTTGATCCAAGTTCCTGATGAACTGTGTATCTTTGGGAGCCAGTGCCCTGAAACCAACTGTCAGTTTTCAGCCTTAACACTGTATCTCTGCAGTCACAGCAGAAAGTGACTTAAGAAGAACCCAGGCAGGCTGCTCCTGTTCAAGGGTAATAGGCAGGGGACTGGAGGGTGAGACTTGTGTGCCTGCAAGCTGGAAAGAAGGTGTTGTTGAAGGTGAGGAGAAGATAAGAATGATAAAATGTTGGTAAGAAGAGCTGTAACAGGAGTTGATCTGGGGATTGTGTGTTTTCAAAGCATGAAAAATTTAGTGTTTGTTTTAATTTTGATTTGATCTGGAACACATTTTTACCTTTTGAGCACTGAAAGTGTTGTCCCTGTCTTTGTGCTGTTGTGATTGGCACTACTACTGCCTGTGGTAATGGCCAGCATGGGAAGCAGAGTCCTTCAGAGAATTGGTCTTTTTCTTTTTTATGGATGCCAGGCAAGAAGTCAGCAGCAGGTCATTGTGGATTTGTGCTGTAGACTTCCAAGCTCTGCATACCTGAGTATATTGAATAAAGGCATGTTAGGCTTTGACTTAGCTTGGTTCAGTTGGTAATTTTGCAGAAAGCAGTTTGAGAATTAATGAAGTTGTATTGATTAAGGTAACAATAGGTAAGAAAGTGGCTTGATAGGAATGGAGTTGAGTAGGGTGACACAAACTTTGGGTGGCTCAGCAAAATTATTTTATAGTTCTAGGCTGAAGGGTTTGATCCTGTTTTCTTTATTTATTGAGGATGTGTTAAACTGCATTTTCTTTAGGACAGAAGTTATGTTTGTCATTTTTTTTAGCTGCCATAACAGTTGTTACCTCTTTGTTTTCTGAGATGTTTTTTGGAGAAGGCTGTTGCCTGTCAGTTGATCCACCACAAGGTACACAGGTGAGCTCTTACATGGCATAAAGCTGAGGAGAAATTCTAAGGAGAAATTTTCACCTGGCTAATTCTCTGCTTTCTTTACTTCATTTAAAAAGAGACAATACCCCCATATTGAAATGGCTGTGAATTTTCATCCTTCAAATTTTCATATCCTTGTTGGACTGTTACTTTTCCATCGATATATGGTTTTCATGTAATCAATAAAAATACTGTTTATGTGTCTAAGGTATATTTAATACTTGCAAAGAAACAGGCAACACAAGGCAACCACACATAGTAGGGTAACAGGACAAGTAAAAGGAGAGTTAAGTTTGTGTTGAGCACCACTGTTTTTTAATACATGATTAAAAGTGACAGTACAAAGTAGATTCTCTTAGCTCAGCAAACAAGGGAATTAAGTTTTCCCCTGCAGAACAGAGCAATCTTTCATTGGGTTTTGATACTTTCTGTAGATATTCTTTTTTCTGTAAAAGTGCACAAATTGAAAATTCTTTACTGATACTTATACTAAACCAGTTGGTCTCCATACACTTAAAAATTTCAGATGTTATCTCAGTTTCTTAGGGGTAGGGGTATAATTTACTTTTGGTCACACCCAGTTATGAAAACCTCAGACAGATACTTGCTTACTTACTGGCTGAGTGAATGGGGGATTTCATTTTGAAACGGTTGTCTGTCCTGGATAGTGGTGCTTGCAGTCCCATAGTAACCTGACAGGTGGTTTAAGATACAGCTTTGTTCATCTTCTAAGTTTCTTGGTTTAATTTGGAACATTTCTGACAGTTCTGTTCTCCATGTTTCAGGTGTACGGCAGTTTTGACTGAAGCAACAGTGTTTTTGTAATGACAGAAGGCAGGCTGTTTGAAGGTTATCATAGTGTTTCTTTCCCAGTTTAATGGTTTTAACCACCTTTCAACTTTTATGGCAGATCGGTCACAAGTACTTGTAGAAAATTACATTCTTTGTATGGTGAACTACAAATGGCAATTTTGTTACGAGTGTAAATTTACAAATTACACTTAAACAATGCTTCAGTGAGGAAAATTGAGGATATCAGTATTTAGTCACTGCTATATCTCTGTCAAGTTTTTGAATGTACTGGATGTTAAATAGCCAGAGCTCTTCATGTTTTTGAATTTCTCTTCTTACTGATATTCTGCAGTCCTAGTTTTCTAGAAAATATTCTCCACATTTTTCTCTTATTTTTAGTTTCTTTAATGAAATCCAGTCTTTCTCTTCAAAGGTACAGAAATCGAGAGGAAGCTTGTCTGTAAAAGCACTTTGCTATCAAATGCTCCTTTTCAATTAAGAAAAAACCATTAGAGTTGGCTGCCTAATGTTTGGTGTAGGGCAGGCAACGCTGGGTTTTGTGGAAGAACCTGAGAGCTCACCTGTGCCATCCCCTGTGCCAGTCCTGCCGTGAGCTGCCTGCGGGCGCTCGGTGCTGGGGGAGTGCAGGCAGGCAGGGCTGGAAGCTCCTGCTTTGCTCCTCTGGAAGCGCTCTGACTTCACAGCAGAGGAGCTCCAGCTGCCTTGTAGCGGCAGGATGGGGAGTTTGGTAACTGATAACCCGTGAAATCTTGTTCTTTGTGGTAGGAGTGAAAGAGCTGTGAAGCTAGGTAAACATCCCCCGCAGTCCTACGGAAGTGACTGGTGTGACCAATGCGAGTGGGTTCCTAGAAAGCTTTAATTGCTTTTACTCCAGCTTTATGTTTGTTAAAACTGCAATGTTTAGTCCACCCCCTGGTTCTGCCTCCTTCGGGTTTTAGGTGACTTCTAAAGCTATTTGTCATTACTTAAAGCTTTGATAGCTATGAATCATGTCAGCTGAGTATAGTTTATTCTTACTTGAAAAAACCACTAATCAAAACTGAGTTTGATAATATTTTTGCTCAGCATTTAAAATCAAGTTAACTTAATTTTTTTACCATCATGAAGGTTAATGGTAGCTTTTAGTAATACTGCCAGTGTTTTGATTTGCCCATAAAGATCAAAGTGATGATAAAGTTATTTAACTGATATAAATCCTCTTTTTTCACTGGTATTTTTGACTTCCTATAAAAATGTATGTATTTTCTATATAAAGATGCTAATCATCTGTAGCTTTTATATACTTGAGGCATGATGCATTTTCCCCCCATGTTCTCTAGCAAGAAACCATGCCTGCTGATTGCTGCTCTTGGGATCCAACTGCTACTGAGAGGAGGCATGTGAGGATATCACTTGGCCACACTCCACTGCACTAACATTTCAGTGAACAAAATATGACTTACATCTCATCCATTCAGCATGTGTGTTCTGTGCTTTGGGAATCACAGTGGCTCAGTTTATGCAGCTGTAGCTTGGCTCTGTCACTTCTAATATCTGAAGCTGTTTTTTAATCTTTATAATTTGTCAAAAATTCACCTTGAAATGATATTAAGATACCTGTCTTAAAAAAATGTATTGTCTTTGACATATTTTGGTTCAATTTTTTTGAAGATGCTTTGGTTTTGTTTTATATTACTGAGTGCAATTGACACGTGTTAAAAAAGCGTTGTCTGTTTACAAATCTTCCACTGCTAAGCTACCGAAGTTTAAAAATAGTCTGCACATATCAAACTTGTTAGTGTTACACAATCAAGATATATTGATGTATGCTATTGAGTTGATGATAGTCCTATTGAAATTTTCTCCTTTTTATTTTTAGAGCAACTGAATTAAAGTATAATAAAATATTTGCAATGGCTTATGGCTCAGCTAAACTTTCAGTTGGCTTTCAGTAACTTCTCCATTTTAAATCCAGAAATTGTGAAAGCTTTCAAATTAAACTGGCATTTGTGTTAAACTGGCATATGTATTAATCTAGTGCTTGTGGGTTTTTTCTTTGGAGATTTTTTGTTTGGGATTTTTTTCGGTTAAGTTTTGTATAGTCTTTTGATTTTGAGAAAAGACTTAGCATAGGAGATTTTTCTAATCACGGAGTTATGAAAATGGTATTTCTCTACTTCTTTTGGCAAAATCATCCCTAAAAGTGAAATAATTATATTTGCAAGACTGGTTTTGCATTGTGTGTTACAATTTCAAAGTTTCAATACAAGAACATGGAAAGAGACTTAGGATGAAGGCTGATGCATAAAAGTGATTTTTTGTAGAAGGATCTGAAGAGCAGAAAAGACCTTGTGTGTGCTTTGGGTACTAGTACATTATTGTCCAAAATGTTGATAGTGGAATTAAAGGACCAGGATGGGATTCTTGTCAATCTTCTCTCATGCAGTTCTAATTACTACTACTTTGAAACCTACACCTGCAAGAGAGAGGGAGACATTTTGTACACCAGCATCCCGTTTGATAGTTCAGTGCCAGTGCAGGATCAACTAGCTTAATTTGGCTGGCTGTGGAAAACTTTTAACTAATCAGATTTTTCACTTAGGGAAGAAGATAATTACAGGAAGGGAATAGCCTCTTATGCTGAAAAATTGCAGAAGAACATTGCAAGATCTGTCGTCATCCTTGAACATAATGTTAGTGTGTTTGAGATGTAGGAAATTCTATTATAAAATCACCCTAATCTCCTGTTACATTGCTGGTGTGTGTACATGAACAAAATTGGTGGGTTTGTACCTCAGAGCTGTTCACAGTATTCTGTTTGCAGCTATGTCTCCAGTAGAGGAATGAATTTGTTTTCATGGGCATGTGGGTGCAGATTGTGGAACAGGTGCTGGAAAATTGTCATCACTAGTGAGTTAGCCTTTGTCTTTATTGAACAGTAAATTACATTGCCAGACTAAGTGAAACTGATGCCTGAGATTTAATCTGTGTTCCTCTAAGGCCAGGTGGTTACACTTTAAAGCACAAATAAACTCAGGTAAGTGTTAAAATAGGTTTCATTTAAAAATTCTTCACAAGTAGTTGTTCTGAGAACTCAGTAAGCCTCCCCAGATATATGGATATTAGGAGTAAAAATTTATTTGTATCATATTAATCCATGGTAATTAAATAAATATTTCTCAAGGATATACTTTACTTCTTCAGATAGAGGTATGAATGTTTGAACATTGTTAGTAATCAAACAGTCCAAAATTTGTTTTATGTTGAGGTTGCTTCTTGATGTCACAAATTGAATTTTGATTGTATTGTTCCTAGGAGGTTTCAGTCTCAAATATTGTAAAGTCTGTAATTTTATTTAATTACTTATTCTCATTGAGAAGGAAAATTACTGTTCTTGTGTTCTTGCCTAGCCTTTATCATAGCTTGATAATGCTAGATTTGTTAGTATCATGCTGATTGAAGTGACAGTGGATTTTGGAACCCACTTTGTCATTCATCTTTAGCATAATATCCTATGCCTCTTTATGTCCAGTTTCTTTTTTGTATCAGAACAGATGAAAACATAAAATTTCCTATCTAAAGGCCACCACCCTTACTAGAGTAGCAGCATCTAATGCCATTCTATTTATAGATGGAACTTGTTAAGTTTCCTCAGCAGGGACTTAAAGCTATGACCTCGCAGGCCAGAAACAGGAGAGCTACCTACTGAGCTACAAGGGCAATCTCAATTCTAAAGAATACATAGAAAATTTCTAATATACTGTACTGTGAGTCATAGAGTACTTGACCAGTAAACCCTCCCTCCCTTGAGAATAAAGACTTTACTGAGTCATTGCTATTATTTGACCTACGACGACTACTTTTATTGCAGTTCTGTGTGTGTGATTTGGCAGTGTGTAATTGCTATTTAGGCAATGCAGATGAGTTTTTCCTCTGTAATACTTCAAAGGAATCGTCAATGTGTGATAGAGTTGGGGTGTTCAGGTGACTGTGAAACACATGTTTACTTGTTTGAGTGGGTGTCTTTGCTGATGGGGTAGAGTATCCTGACTTCTGAAAAACAGTGGTAGTTTAATTAATTTTTTTTGCAGTTTCTTGAAAGCTTGAAGGGGAAAGTACTGCAGATGGATTTGGGGTTTTTTTCCTATTGTTTCTAATGTTTTTGTTCTAATATGAAATGTTTGCCTGTTTTCTTTTGGTCAGAGAAAGGCTACCTCAGAAAAGGTAAAGTAACAGTTCTTTGCAAAAAGATAAGTGGCTGAGTGTTTTCACTTTAATTAGCTGCATGATTGTATCAAAAAGGTGAGTAGTCTGTAAACTGAGACTATTGCAGCATCCCTTTCAGAAAGTTGCTTTTGAAAAAGTGGTGGGTTTTCTTAATGCTTTTGGGAAAGTGTTGTTGTGGTTTTTTTTTTTTAATGCAGAGATTTAAGGAAAACTTTAAATTTGAGAGGTTCCTTGAAGCACTTTTGTTTCTCAATTGAATCATAGATGGCTATGCTTCCTGGCACAGCTGAGGGCATGGGCTGCCCTGCAGCAGTAGGAGTTTGCTCAGGGGCTCTTTATCACTGTCCCTCCTTGCTTTGGAGTTGAAGATGTAAGTGAGTCAATACCAAATGAACTGAGGTGATAATTTCCGAGGCTTATGTGACTGCAGTATTAAAATAGACAAGGAGCATTTTACGTATTTGATTGCTGTGTACTGAACAGTGGACTAACTACTGCAAATTAAAAAAAAAAAAATGACCAGGAGGAACCTGGGTTTGGGTTTCTTATTCTGGCTGTAAGTTACTTATCCTAGACAAAATAAACAAAGCTTCTGGGTAAGTTAAGATATGCTAGTGTAAGATTGAATTAATATATATCTCCTTTTTGTTCTGTGTCAAGCAAATTCATCTCAGACCCTTGGGTTGTCAGTTTAGAGTTCCTTTGTCTTTGCCCATGAGAGTTTATGAGACTGTTTAATAAACTGACAGAAAAAGCTGGTTCAGTTTCCTTTCAGAATTGCTATTTATGGGAACTGCCTGGTTTCTACAACAGCCCTAATGCCACTTTTAGAAAAATAGGTGTTTGTCCCTTTCCAAGTCATATGTTGTGCCAGACTTGTACACTGGATAGGACGGTCTTCTGCGAGCTGAGGCAGCTCCATACTCTGACACCTTTTAGCATGGAAATGCTGCCACTTCCTTCTGTGCTGTTGGAACTGATTGTGAAACCATATAGTAAAAGGGGGTTTGGGTCTTAAAAATAACCGTATTCTTCTTGCTGGGTTATTTTAAAAATAGGTAATATCTCTAATTGGATTTAATATGTAATAGAGCAAACAGTCATGCTGTTCTAGCTGAGGGAGCATTAAGCTGAGATTGGTAAGATGAAAAATGTTTGTAAAAAGGCAGCCATAGGAAATATGCCATTTGCATCCTTCTTTTCTTTTTTTTTTTTTTTTACTGTTTTGTTTTCTTCTAATCTTACAAGACTTAGGGATGTTTTTTTTTAAACCTTGCATGTTGTCCACTGGAGTCTGAAGAAATCTGACTTGCTTATGACTATTATTTATGCTGAGATGTTATTGAGGTGCAGGGTTTGGTTGCAGATGTGCCTTTGTATTGTTGTAATGCTGAAGTATTGATGTGGAAATCTGCTGACTTCTTTGGGTGAGCCTTTAACAAAGACAGTTGATATGTTTTCAATATGCTTTCCAGACTTTTTCTTCTGTTCTGATGAAGTCCAGCTTCACTTTGGGTGAAGATGAAGTCTTGCTTTTTTACTTGGCTTTACAATGGGTTATGTATTAGTCAGTTGTCAATGGCATCTCATTGAGATGAAATTTTTATGGCCTGTTTTTTTCTCTGTTTGGAACTTGTCACTCAAGTTTCACACAGTTTCTCCTAGCTACTTTTTGGTGTATTTCAAGATGACTTTTTATCCTGGTATCTTCTGTGGAAAACAAAATTAGCAGTGGGCTGGATTTAAATGCTGGATGTTTATCAGCAGTAGTTGCGAGAGCTGCTTTGGAAACTGTTGCTTTAGTTTAGATGCCAGGGGATCTCTAGCCTCAAACAATACCCTGGAGCCTCTGTCCCCAGAGACAATTAACAAAATACCAAGCCAAACATTTATTCATTTTTGTGAAATACCTCAGAAATGCTACTTGTGGTACTTATTTTAGGTTTTACAATTAAAATGAAGCTTCATCTGTTGTTGATAAAATAGGAAGAAGATTCTTTAGAACCTCAGTGTTTCTCATTAGGTATGTAATTAAATTTCTGCATAGTCAAGTAATTAATTATTAATTTGTTTTCTTTAAAGTTAGTTTGAAGGACTTTCTTTACAAAATCAAACAACATCCCTTCTTCCTTGTCTCTGCCTTCTTCATTCCCCCCTCCATCCTGTATGTTTTTCTCCTTATATGGAGGATGGCAGAAGCTTCTGTACTTCAAACTCGTGTTACTAGTTAAACTTTTAAAATGTGTTTGAGCATAGGTTTGCATTTCAGTACTAGCCTAGATAGCTGTTACTGAGGTAACAGTTCCTTGACGCTGCATATTTTTATGCATCCAGCTTTGGTAATTTGATGTGAAAATTATTATCTCAAAGCTAAATAGCAGTAGGAATGGGAAGTCAATAGTGTGAAAGAGTTGCAAATGGGGGGAAATGTCGAAGTGCAGGAATGTATGCTACCTGAGAGGGAGCATATTTTGCTTTCAGACAAAATATGTAAAGAAGCAGAGGGAATCCAAAAGTTGGGCTCTTTAAGTCTCTTGGGTTGGGTTCTCTGAAGTGTCAAAAAGCATAAAAATTAATCCAATGAACATCACCATAGAAATTGTGTGTGTAGGGTACAAGATAAGAAATATTGATGTCATATTTTTAAATTGTTAGGGATGGCATGATGAAACTGCCATGCAGAAGAAAGTCTAATATGTTGTATGTGAGTTGAATCTATCCAAACCAGCAAACACTAAAATGTTTTAATCATTAGCAGATGATTATTTCATAGCTTAATTACAAGGCAGAATATAAAGATTGTTTTGGTATTCTTACTGCATTTTTGTCTTCTCAACTTACCTTCCAGTTTTTAAAGCATGTAACAGAATCAGTGAATACTGCTCTAGGTTATTTAATTTTAGCTCTGTTATTTTTATGTGAATTATCTCTGTATTTATGGTGTCTTTTATTTTTCTTTGAAGTTCTTTGCACTTAAATGCAAATTTAAATGAAGTATGTTCCTTCATTCTGTGCAGCATAGCTGCTCTAATTATTTTTTTAATAAATCTCTGTGTGGGTAAAGAAAACAAAACTGTTCATTGGACTGTGCAGTATTTAGAGAAAAACCACGTTGTTTCTGTAATGCCACTCTTGGCCGAAAACTACATTAAGCAACAACTGAAATGCATCACTTTCAGCTGGTTTTAAGTCTTGAAAATACATTTCCAGAAATTTCCTTCCAAGGGTACCACAACACTCAGCTATTATTTGTGATGGATATAGAAAAGACAGCAAGAAAAGAGGAATTGTTTTGTCTTAAATGGATTTTAATTTATATATCACAAGCTACTGTTTAAATATTGAGTGCTTTGTGTAATTACAATTTAGAAATTTACAATTTAGAAATTTACAATTTCCAGTTACAAAATGTGAATTTAGGCAGAGCTGAAGTCAGTGGGTTCCAGTACCTTACCACAGTTTCTGCTTTTAGTAAAATAATAGATTATTTTCTCTGAGCTATGGTTCATCTTTGTAGTTAGCATGTTGAGCTTTTATTTGTAGAGATTGTTTAGTCATTATGACAAAACTTATTATAAAAATTTGGTAATGAAGAGTTAAAAAGCTCTTAGTGTTTTCTTTTTATAAGCCACCTGTTGCCTTAGATGCATAAGTATATGAATTCGAACAAAGTGCTCATCACTTGTCAGCCATCAGTGGCAGCATAAAAATTACTTGTGGTGCTTGCTTTGCAAGAAGTTCTTTTGTGTTTGTGACATCAGCTTTGTTTTATACAATTAAAGTATTACACGCTAGAATAATCTAAATTGCAACCACTAAATGGTGATGCAGTTCTTTTTTCATAGAGCTGAATTTGTTTACTGGTTGTATGCAGCTATTGACTACTGTTTAACATGACATGTCCCTTTTGCTTAGAACAATCTTTGGAAAAGGTGGTTTTTTGTGTCCTGTTCTTGTCTCCCACCCCCTCCATTGCTCCTCCCATCACCATTATGGAGGCCTTTTCTTATACTTTTTTTAACGAGTTAACAAAAATACATATTAGGCTTCAGGGATTTTTTTTTTTTCCCAGCTAGCAAATTAATGGCACATGATGATATTGGAGAAGAGAAAAAAGCCTTGCAGTGAAGTGATCTGGACTCCAGGAGATGTTTTGTTCCATATGAACATGTTTTGATGTGAACAGAAACGTTTTTGTTTGCATGGTTTAAAATAAAACCCACAAGCAAACCACATTTTTCTGACTCTGACCCTACTGTACTAATGACTGTACAAATACCCACTGAATGGCTTTCTCTCTTGGAAGTACCTAATTTGTGATGTTCTGTTCCTCTGTTATTGCTGTATTTTTTCTTTATGTATCTTCCCATTTCACAGTGAATGAGAAGAATTTTCATGTGACTTGGCCACAGTTTCTTAAAGTTGTTATCCTTGTATCAAAACAGATATCCAGTGCTATATAAATTTGTGGACAATCTGCTGTCCCCTTGTCAAGTTACATTGTATTGAATGTGCTTTTGTGGAAAATTCAACCAAGTGGGTGAAATGAGTAGGTTTTTTGTATGTTGGCTGAGTGCACAGTAGGCCTGTCTTGCTCTGTGACCTTAGGAAAGGCATGACATCCCTTCAAAATTTCTGTATTTGAAATCAGGTGAAGCATAGTTCCCATTTGGAGAAATGAGGCTCTAACTAAGCTACTTTATTGCCAATTTTTGTATTCAGTTGCTCTGTTTTTGGAAGGATTATGACTACTGTGTAATTGCATATTTGTGTGCAGGACTTGCTATGTCTACAGAATCTGTGATAAAATTTCTGTTGCTGCATACTAGTCCTGGAACATTGAAGGCTCCCTTCAGCAGTCACCACTCCTCCTTGGGCCTGAAGCCCTGAGATGGGAGCATATAAATTCTGCTTTCCTATTCTTGCACACTGATCTAGTAACTTGCCCTTCTGAGGAATAATCCAAGTTAGAGATTTAGATAGAAATAAAGTTGAAAGTAGCTTACAGTCAGATAATGACTACAGCACTGTTCAAACAATAATCCTGTGGGAACAGGATATGAAAAGAACATAAATGTAAGCTAAAGACCATGCAAAACAGTATTCAAAAATACAGCTCTCATTTAGTCTCTTCCCATACAGTAGCTTTGATAAGAATATTATTATTTTTTTAACCGATAAGCCATTAACAACATTCACTTTATGAGGTTACTTCCATTTTATTATTCCAGCATAATTCCAGGCTACTAACTGGCATTATTTTGTAATTAATTATAAACTCATGCTCTCATCCTTTTACACATTTTCCTGTTGTTATTTTTCCTAAAACATGTGTGTAAGCAAGTAGGGAGAAAGATTAAAAGTGACCTCTTAAAGTACTTCTATATTTTTCCAAGATTGCAGTTCTTCTATTTAGTCATACTGTGTGATTCAAGTTCCATGAATTGCAGTCAAGTTCTGCTCAGTATGAATAAAGATGGCTTGGTCTGAACCTTAACTAATCAGTATATATTTATAGAAAACAAAGATAAACTTCTTCCTCTCTTCTGTATTGATTACTTTTGCAAACTTACATTATGGTGGCTGTGCCATTTAGAGTGAGTAATATAGCATATGAGTTAATTGGTCATTCACAAATTCACATTCTTCTTGTGAGGATATAGGTAGTTTCCTTCTAGTTTTTGTCTCACATCGAAATAAAATGACAACACTCCTATGCTTTTTAAAATTTAATTTTCCCCCTCTCTGTATGGATTGACTGTGAGTGGTTTTGAGTGTTAGTGGATGCAGTTGCACTCTTAAGTAAATAATTGGGGGGTGTATCATTGCATATATATTTCTTCCTTATGGAGAAGTATTGCAGTCTCATTGCTGACTTGCTTTAGCTGTTGTTGGAGCTGGGAAATGCAGTGTGAATAGGCCTAGCAGAGCAAAGATACTGCCAGCTCAATTGGCTCCTTAGCTTTTCAGTTGTCTTGCTCACTTAACCTCAGCAGGGTTTCAGTTACAAAGAGAAGATAAAACTATTATGAATGATTTAATAATTTGCTTTTAATGAGGCCCTCTATTTTTAAAAGAGTGTTTGGTGTTATTAAATTTTCATTTTCCTCCTATATGGTTAGTGTAATGTTGCCATGCTTAGGTATTTTGACTACCTCATTTGAACATTGCTGTTGAATAATGTGATGGACTAGACACTTCTAAAGGTAATTTACATCATAATCCTGATTCTCCTAACCAGCCATCATTTTGGGCAAGAATTTTGCAGTTTTTCCTAGTCTTGCTGTAGGTGGAAAGGTGCAGCTTGCTGGTCAGTGAATTAAGGGAAGCAGTGGAGTGCAGGAGAACGGTGTATCCAAGTGGTGTGTGGATGTGTCCAGTGTGCTTCCCACACTGGTGCCCCGTGGATGTGTCTGGGTCCCCTGCTCAGCTGATGGCTACAGGCTGTTCTTCCTGTGTGCAGGCTGGGCAGCTCCCTTGTGATCGGCTGTCCTCGTGTTGGGAACACATGGCATTGGGAGAGGGGATGTGGGATTCTCAGGAAGTGATGCTGGGAAGCCTGCAGGGCTGCCTGCCTGCAGCGTGCCCTCAGCTGCCACTCTATGGACAGCTGGGTGCAGAGCACCAGCGTTTCTAGCTTGTGTGCTGCACTCATAGGAGGAGTCTCTTCATCTGGTTCCCATAAGCAATATCCAAATCCCTCCTTGCTGGAGAGAAATGCTGCTTTTGTCAGCTAAAAACATCAAGTTATTATTTTCTCTCATCTCTTCCTGTTTATGGATTTTTTTTTCCCAGAATGCCTTTGCACATTTGCTGATTTGAGGGTTTTTTTTTCCCCTTCCCACTTTTGTTTTCTTGTTGTGTAACAGCAGGGTGATACTGGTTAACAGGATTTTTTACACCACTGGTGTTGTTAATTTATTGTATTAGAGCAGTAAAAATATGAGAAACAATAATTTGTTTACGGTCTCAGAACTGAAAGCTTTTTGACTGGAAAGATATCTCACTGCAGCTATAGGAAAATTGTTCTAAGTTGAAACCTTAAATTTGCTGAAATTTGATAAGTTAGTACAAAGCAATTTCAAATCTCAGCCATAAAATCGATGTGAAGTTACTTTTTTTTTCTGTTTTAAACTTTGCCTTGGAGAACAAATAACATTCTTTGTTTCAGAAATCTGTAATTATACGGAAGTGCATGAATTCTGTATTATACAAGCACTGCATAGAAATACTTCCACAAAACTAGGCTGAAATATTCAGCATTTTTGCGAAGAAAGAACCTTTTGGAAATCTTTGGTAAAATAAAATGCTACTTGTATTTAAATGCAGTTTGACTTTTTGATGCAGTTTGAATTCATAAATCAGTATCATATGCCAGCAGTTTTTGTGTGAGTAGATGGGTGAGCTGGGCTTCGGGCTGGTCCCGGCGGGGAGAAGGGCAGATGGAGCTGCATCCGAGAGCAAGGCTGTGTTCCTGTGGAATGCAGACAGGGTCTAACTGCCTCTCTTAGGAGGAAGGGATATTGTAATATTATCAGCAATGTTGTATTGAAGATTGAAAACAAGTAACTGAAAGCACATTGTAAAGGAACAGATGATTTAAATGATTCGGAGAACATTTCTAACGTTAGTAATCAGGAAACCACAGAGAAATTTGCTTGTGATCAGAGTTCTGATTTTTCACCAAAATGGAAAGTCTAGTCAAGACTAATCCATCTTTTGTTCACTTAACATGTTTTTTCTTAGCTATACTGCCTACCAGTATAGCTATTGGTACTGCCTACCAATTTATTTAAAGAAAAAGATTTTATATGCATATGTAATAGTAAATGAATGTCAGAATGGAAGCTTAATGGCTTTATAGCTTTTTGGAAGACTCCTTCTTCTGCAGTAACATATAATAAAAATTTAGAAAATTTTTATAGACACAAATTATTTCAAAAATAAGCCTTCAGTTAACATTAGCTAGCTGAAAAACAAAATACATCCTGTTTTCATAGCATTGCAACAGCTCTGCTTTCTTTGAAACTTTTTTTAAAGAGAAGTCTCTTGTTGATTGGTTGTGTGTCTTCTAAACTTTTTGAAGTTTAAGCATATTTTCAAAAGATCTGAAAGAAGGTTTTCCTGCCATATCAAAAGGAAATAGTAACACATTCATGCTGTGTTATGTGATATAGTTGAGTTTTTATTTTTAATCCCTGATCTAATTTACGTTAGAACATTACATTACGTAAAAAGTGCATACAGTATTCTGTATCAAGGTTGTTACAGAAAAAGAAAAATTAAACTGTGAAGTGTCTTTTTATAACAAAATCATTTGGAATCATAAGGTTACTTTAAAACAGGATGTAAATCTTAGGACATCTTTTCTGTCAGTGAACTAGGGGGGGCGTGAGATCTACTAGTTGTGGCCTCTGGCTTGCTCCTGTCAGCTCTGTCCTGTGGGCTAAGGGTGAGCAGGCTGTAAGTTAAGTGAAACTGCAGGAAGGCATGGTGGTGCTTGACTTGCTGATCTGGGGGGCATCTGTTAGAGGCATTGATGTAAATGTTTGAATATTGCATGTGCCTTTTACAAATCCTTTGAAATTTGGGGAGCTTTGTCATCTTTCATGTATTGTGAAGAAGTTTAAGTGTTGTGGCTCAATATCTTTTAAGAGTATACTGGCTTTAGGAACCCTAGAATAATTGTCTTTTTTTCATAATAATGATAACCTCTTCAGGATAGATGTGATCCAAGACAAATGCTACATGATAGCTTTTGGGGAAAAATTGCAAGGAACTGTCCTACAATAATTGGATGAAAGTTTTCTTTATAGATTTAAGGGTGTCTGATGGACAACGACTTGCTTCAGAGACTTCAAAAATTGCCAGAAGCATGATGGCCAGTATGATACTTTTCTTTTGAAGAGTTTCTTTGAATGTTTTGAGATGGAGAGAATCTTCATTCTGTCTAAGAATGATTTTTAGGTTTATTTTATGAAGAGAATAAGACTAGGGTCAAACTAAACCTTGAACAAATGATGTTCTATTCTGGAGTTAGCAGTCAGCATTGTCTGTTTCAGTGTTTTCTGAAACTGTCTCACTGCCCATGAGTTTGACAGTTTGTATCACAGCCTATTGAAGAAGTTATGGTAGCAGTGATGTTTAAAAAGGCAGGGGTCAAGTGAAGGATAATAATATTACTACTTATTTTTCTTTCTGGAATGTTTGAATTTAAAATACTTTTTTTTTTATCAGAGAGGAAATGTTTTAAGATACATGTTTCCTTGTGCTAAAAGGCAATTTGAGAATTTGAGGTGGCCTGCTTGATACAGGCTTTCTTTGTGATATAAATGTTCATACTGACATTAATGTGTAGAGAATTTGAGTGTACCTTTGTGTAAGCGCATCTGTTGGATTTCAAAACTTAAAGAAACCCCGCAAGGATGTGCATAGAATTGCCAGCTTATAGTGCCTAGGAAATGAAGGCAATAGTACTGAGAAAGGCAGTCTGCCCTGTGTTTGGTGTCGGTCATGTTTTTGCCTGTGCACTGCCCTGAGCCTGGATGTGAGCACAGAATGAGCTGTGGTTGTGTGCCAGACTTTATGGAAGGCCTGATGTCATTTACTACTAACCAGCTACTGCTTTGTAGCTGTGGTCCTTGTGTTTGCCCATCTAGTTATCATGAAATTGTGCAGGAAAGTAATACACCTGCCTATGCACTGTGTTTGCAAAGCTTAGAAAATATGGCAAGTGACAAAATAATTCCTGACATTGAAAAATTCTGTTAAGTGATAAAAATGTATCAGAACAGATAAGAATATATGGACACTGGTAAATAATGGTGTGATACAAATAATGGGGAAAAAATATCAGAGTATATTTTCATATCCAAGTGTTGGTCTCCACAGAGATTGCTTGCTAGAGGTGATGGTGCACTCAGTTTTACCTCATAAGCCTTTTTAGGTATTACTTTCAATACAGACAGATATAAAATACAAAATATGATGTAAGAAGTAGAAGGTGGGTTTAAAAATAGCATGTAGAGGTAAAATACTGTCACTGTTCTAAAGTGATAATTTATTAGCAGAGCAGAAAATAACTATCTAACAAAGTCTGCTGCTGTACTGGCATTGCAAACCAGTGTGTTCAGAGGAGCACTGAGGCTGTCTGGCAGCCATCCCCAAACTCCAGCCCAGGGTGCCTGTCACTGTCACAGCCTGAACATAGCCTTTGCTGCTTGTCCGTAGGTGCAGGTCAGGTGCTGTGGTGATGCCAGAATCCTATGGCCATGAACATAGTGAGACTGTGTTATTTCTTTAATTCTGATGAATGAGGATAATGTAGAGGCTGGGCATGTGTATGGATGGTGAGCTGTCCTGAGGGACACAGTGGTTTATGTGAAGGTCCTTGCCCTTCATGAACAATGTGGTGCAAGGGTAGTCCCTAAATGGCTTACCTAATCATGTAGAACCTGCATTGACATTTTTAATTCATTAATTAAAAGTAGTTTAACTTCAGATTCTCAAGTTGAAGTTTTCAGTGTTTTAAACAAAAAGGTTCATAACAAACTCTTCCTCATGCTACAGTATTTTATATAATCTTTGTCTTTTTCTAGCATTAAGAAAAGTGTTTCTGTAATGTTAATTAGCTAGTAACTGCTGTTTTCAGTGTGCTTTAATTACTGTATGTTGCTTGATTATATGTTATGAAATAAACTTAAGGTTATTCTAGATTGTTAAAGTGAGCTAATATATAACTACTGTGCTTAAGATGAGGTTTTTCCGATATGGTGGTGGGAATATTGGGAAGAGGAAAGGCTGGAAGTGCAGTTCTCATTCTTAGAGACATATGAAAACAACTTTAAGAATTGCCTCCTAGATTTTGAAATTAATATTTATGAGAAATATCTGGTAAAATACCATGAAAGTACTTTAGAACATGTGCATAATCATAGAATAGATTGTAAAGATGTAACTGTAGGATAATTTGCATGTTTTATTAATAGGTAACCTCTGCTGCCAGTCTAATTGTACAATACAAGAGACTTTTAATTTACTGTTACTAAAGAATTTTTAAAAAATGCTCCTGTTCAAATTATGTTTACCAATAGCTGCACTGCAAAATTACATGTATGTAGTTCTGTCTACACATGTAGGTTTTGTTGCAGTGACAGTTGTACTTTTTAACTAGCAAGATGTCTAACTTGGTGGTCATGGGCAGTTTTATTTTCAGTTTCTGCTGGACCAATGCTGAATGAAGCGTTGTACATGGTGGTTATGTTATGTTTGGTAAACAGCTAAAAAGAAGTAAGCTAAGCATTATAGATGACTTAAAACATCTGATAACAAAGATATTTGATTGCCTTTCATATTGAAATTTAAAAAATTGAAAATTTTTTTGAGCAAAAATTATGAGTATTGTAAAATGTATCCTGTAACTGCTCTGTCTCTTTAAAAAGATATTTGCAGTAGTAACTGATCTAGCATTGAAAACCACTAAGAATTTTAATATTGTTCATATGTAATTGCTGTAATCTCTGGTCTTTGCAGGAGATGGTATTTAACATACTCAAGGTTTTTTCCCATGGTGTTTCTTTCTCAGATTGCTAGAATAAAGTCTGTGTTTATTTCAGTTGATTGTACATAGAAATAAACAGTTTACATTTTTAGTTGATGCATAACATTTTTATTTGCTTTATTCTGTCTTAAATTCTAGCTTCATCCTTAGTTAAATTTTGTGGTTATGTTCAGATACTTCCCCTCAGATCTTCAAGTAGTACAGAGTAAGCAGCTGTGTAGCTCTGCTCTCCGGCTACTTTGTGAACAGTGAAAAATATAGGAAGATAAATCCTCTATTGTGCCAATTTATTCCCCCAAGGATTTTCATCATCATTTCTTTTACAGTAATTTTTCAAAATTACTTCATCAATATTTTAACTCTCAGTTTAAGCTACTACTCAATAAATCATATATTCAAGATCTTTTAGTTTCATGTGTTATTTTAGTAAGTTTCTAATTTTTAAAGAGTTTTTCTTTGAAACAGTGTAAGAGTATGGCTCAGCAGTGCTGATACCTAGGAGAATAAGGTCAGTGAAGGGGGAGGGGGTTGTTCTTTTCTCTGTAGGCTAATAAAATGTGGCATTTTAAGTGCTGTGGAGAGGGTCTCAATTGTGGCCACTCTCTCAGTTAAGTAACTGCTTAGGGACTCTGAATATGCATTTTTTTTCATTCAAAGAAAGTAAAACAATTAAGTGTTCCTTCCTCTATGAGTGTTACAAAATATAATATATATGTTAATTTCCCTTATTTCACTATTCTTCATGGATACTGGGGCCGGGGTGCAGGTGGGGGCCTTCTCTTGTTCCTCTTAAGTTTCATGCATTTTACTGCACTTGTTAAATATCAGCATCTCACTGCCAAGTCACTAAAAGGTGATTCTTTGAATTCTTTTTTTAAAAAGTAAACTTACTGCTCATTCTTTAAAAATCCATTAGTGGCATTTTGACACATGAAAAGTTTGATGTCTTCTGCATTCTTTAGTCACTAGATAACGATATTAATAATAACATAGTAGTGTATAGCAGTGCATAGGTGAGATTTTAAAACATTTGAATTTAGCTTGTGTTTAAGGCTGATGAATATAAATTAATCAGCCTGGTGTTTTAGGTGAAAATATTTTCAAATTTAAAGCTGTTGTGCCCCGATGGGATTATTTCAGTGGTTGACTGAGACATTCAGGAGAAGGGAAATCTTTAATGCCAGAGGGAATTGAGCTAGGAATTGGGAACAGAAAAAGGAAAAAAATCCCCAACCTTAAACATCCCTCTGATTATGATTATCATGAAACTGAGCTTTGCTTCAAGATTTTAACCAGTGCTGTGTTTTCATAATTTAATAGGTATTTATTTTCTGAGTAGTAAGTGATTTGTCTTTCTTAAAAGATCCCTTTCACAAACTGGATCTATCAATAAGTAACTCATTTGCAGCATTATTGTACTCAAATCATGAGAAGTTTAATTGCAGTTTGCTTCTATCATTTTCCTTGACAGCTTTTGAAAAAAAAAAAAAAAGTGGTAGATTTGGATTTAAACTGACTTCCAAGGAGGAGATATTTGTTCAAAAGCAGTCAGCGAGTGCAAAGATCCATGCCAATATTCAGAATTCGTATTTCCCTTGAATGGAAGGTTGTGATAAAATGGTACATGGTGTGTTTTCATTGCCTGTTGAAAGACTTTCATGCAGTTAAAATAAGCATTTTGATGGTGGTTGAATTAAGAGTTTTTGTCAGTCTCTTCTCATCATGGATGATTAGACTAAAACGTCTGCTTGTCTTGACTTGAGATCACCACAGCTTCAGATAACATGCTTTGTGATTGAAGGTCGAAATATTTTGAATTCTAATAGGCTGCCAGATGAATTGCTTGAAATAGACTGTAAAATTTCAAGGCTTCCTTTTCCATCTGCTGTGAAAAGAACCATTGGGAATGGTTGAGCTTGATGATCATAGAATTACGGGATGGTGATTCTAAAACCCTCAAAGGGAAGTTGCTATGGAGATCTAGTTCCAAACTGTGAAATGATTCACCTCTGAAAGGCTTCAGGGTCTGAGAAGCTGAACACATCATTGTTCAGGTGGTCATTGGTTAGGAAATTGCTGGTGCCTGTGTAATCAGCACTCCTGTGGTAGTTAACGATCTAAAAAGGTTTGTTCTGAATGATGTGGGACAACAGCAATGTGCATAAGATGGCTTCTCTCAATCATAGTTTGCTCAGCCTGGTGCTTGTAAAAATATAGTGAGCTAAATGGCAGGGAGACGAACTGCTTCACTGAGGAGGTCTTTTAAAAACAAAATTCTTTTCTGTGATGGATTTGACATCTAAAGTAAAAGAAGAACAACTGTTTCTACTTAAAAAGCTGTGGTTAGATGTTGCAAAAAATATAATAAATTTATTTTGCAAGGAGCAGAACAGCGGGGCTGCATATTTGTGTTTGCTTGAAGGCTTAAGGAGTAATACCTTTGGAAATAAAGATTTCTACCCAGTCACACCTTGAGAACATAATGAAGTAGACTTGATATATTAATATTTTTCCTCTTCCATCCCCCCTCCCCAGTATTAGGGTCTCCAAGGCACTCTGCTCCAGCAGTCATGGAAAAAATACCCTGTATATCGAGGATTCAGGTTGATCAAAGCTTGTGTTTTCTTTCTTAGTTTCTAATTTGTTTGTGTGTTTGAGGCTAGCAAAAGGGAATAACAGGCCAGTTTTTTTGCATGCATGCATAAAACAATGCATTTTGTCAACTGCCGCTAAAATTTGCCAGCAGATTCTTAGATTGCTTGAAAATTCCAACATACACACAAGTATTTAATGTACTTTTTCAAGGAAGCCAGAAGTCATTTGCGCAGTACACAAGTAGTTAGTGACTATACCTGCCTACCTAATTCAACATAAAATATTTTCTTACCTATGTGATGTTCAAGAAGTCTGAGTTACTATTCCTTGCATACTGAGTATCACCATTTCACAATTTCTTAACACAATCTTTTAATGGTTTCTAGTAAAGAAGATGCCAGTGGCTACTAGGTGGTGCCAGATAGTTACAGAACACAATTGGTATGTTCCACAATATAGTTGCCACTTAGGTAAAACACTGCTAGGAAAAAAAGTGAATGTCTGAGGGGTAGGGACTCCTTTACTGAAGTAATGTACAAAATGAGTTATTTTCTTTCCACATGATGGGCCAGCCAATCTATAGCAAGCAATTTATTAATTTTTTGATGGGATTTTTTTGGATAATTGTAAAGGAAGAGACTTAACAGCCAAAATAAAATATTAGCATCGAGTTTTATGTTGTCAGCTGTTACATGAAGATTTGAACATTGAACAGGAAATGTTGAAAACCCTCTTTATTAAGTTTAGCATCTCAGGTAAGATGCAAATTATATATTACCTTGTGTTTTTAGTATTTCAGATTCTGTTCTAAAAAGATAATTTGTTATTTCTTATAATTGCAAGCCTGTACTCTTATGTGAGGTCCTAAGAACTGTGACATCTCTTAATTTGTAGAGAAGTAAACATGTGAAAAATAGTGAGTGGAAAAATAAGCTCTTAACCTAATGGTGCAGCTAAAGCTAATGATATATTTAAAAATGATTGTTATTAATTTTTATTACTAGAAACTCATAGGCAGCGCTCTTGTAAAATTGGAATTGATTTGCAACGGATAAACCTGGATTAATAGTATTGCTTCTTTTGCATTAAATTTATTTTACACTATGAATGTGGGTCAGAATGTCCAGAGGGAAGGTTTTGTACGGTAAATTTACTGAGAGACATTTTGCTTTTGTTTTTAAAGCTGTTTTATCCACTTAGCAACACTGCACTTCATGAAGCTATTTTATTAACTTAGCAACACTACCCTAAGTTATAGGGCACATATGCCCTGTAACTTATATGGTGCATATGCATACCTAATGGCACTGATTAAACAATATTTACTGATCGAAATATTTTTCAACTCTCGTTTTTGTTATACATCAGCTGGTCTTCCCTTAGGTATGTTTACTCCTCCACACCTCCCTTGTGCAACAAAATAGATCCTCAAAGGCGAAACATTGAGATAATGGAGAATAAGGTTCTTTGTTAACATGTGATGGACTGAGTTTGCAACTCCTTGTAAGTATTCTTCTTCCAAATACTGTCTTGTTCTTCTGGTAAAGAGTGACTGCTCTGTAAACATAGCTTTCTTTCCCCTCAGCAGTCAAATTCTATAATCCATTTTTATAGCATTTTTGTAAGGCACTGCAAGGAGTTTTGACGGTTTTGTAGGGCTATTGTTTTAGTATAGCAAAAATGTAATTTTAACTTTTGGAATATTTGGAATTAGTTATCTTCTTGGATAACTAATTTCTTGTAGCAGAAAACTTCTGAGTTTTTTTTCCCCTTGGTATTTGTATACCTTAGTTATTGCTTTAAATGCTTTTGCAGAGAAGTTTCTGTATTGAAACAATTTTATATTCTTTGTTGTGGGTTTTAGGAGGGTTTAGTTTTGCATTCTGTGCTGAACTGAACTGCTTGTTCTCTGTTCATTATTTTGCAAAGACTGATAACCTTCCTGGTTGTGAAGAATGTAGAACAGGGAACTGAACTATCTCTGAACAGGAGTCTGAGTGGGCTCAGCAGAGTTTAGTGGCTTGGACTTTGTTGTAGCATTAGGAATTCAGAGTGTTTCAGTAGGAGTACAGTCATGGAAACCTCCAAGTAGTGCTATTCCAGACTCAATAAAAACTTCAGAGCTCGAGTGTGCTTTTTATATTACTGCACCTTTGACATAATCAATCTCAGATAAATTGTCCATGAATAATTAATAATTAAATAATTTCCTATGTATCTGGTCATTCAAGGCCAGGTGGAACTGCCCTGTGGGTTTCTGCTAATGGCTGTTACTTGCTATTCATGAACTCTGTGGGTATATTCTCTTAAAAACATAGTTACTGCTAGCAGTTGTATTTTGTTATGGCTACCCTCAGGGATTCCAGATCTGACTGGCACCATAGAGCTTGACACTGAGTATTCCTAAAGAGAAGACCAGGATGACTGACCTTCAGAAAAAAGGGGTAAAATGCAGCACAGTGATAGGGCGTTTCTGGAAGCAGCGTGAATGCATAGTTACACATATGGGCATATTTCTTCTTTCCAAATGGTTTCTGCTTAGTAACCATGTTTTTGTACAGTGTAGATTCCATCAGATTGCAAATAGATGAATTTCAGTCTGCTTTTGAGTAGGAGAATCTGGATGTGTGGTACACAGAGATATGTTAGAAGTTATCCACTGATGTTTGTGATCAGACCTTCCTGCGTGCTGTATGCTTTATGCAGGCAGTGCTGCTGCAGAGCACTCACAAGGGAGGGAAGCTCTGTGGAGAATCCCCCTTGTTCCTGTTTGCTTCTCTTTTCATAACTTAAACTCACAAATGAAGATTTTCGGTCATTAGAACAGAAAGAAACATAAAATAGAACAGGAGTGAGCTCAGAGTGACATGAGTGCTTGTCTCTGAAGCAAGCATATGCATTCTTCAGGTATTTTGGCTTTTGACCAGGCTAGGTTCCTAATTTGCCCCTTCTTCCACTTAACACAGTTGTGGTTTGTAAAAATCAGAACAAATAGACTAGTTTTTCTAGGCAATTTTAAACTATTTATGTGACATGCTAGCCATCTCAAAAAGTTTTACATAGGGTGCTGCCCTTCCCAGGATGTCCTCTGATAGTGAATCTGGGTGAATTATCCAGGTAACATGTTGCAAGAAAGGAAATTAAGAAGTATGTCCCAGTTGTGTCCCAACTATGTGGTGGGAAGTGCAGTGGTAGTATTTAAAATACATAACCAAGAGCAGTCAGAGCAAACCCTTGGCAAACAGGGACAAAGGGCTCAAAGATTCATTACTTCAGCTGTCAAATAACGTCCTTTACTCAGTATGACCAACTTGATAGCAAATCTCAGCAGGTAGAAGGTTTTGCCTGTGGAGTGATGACTATAGCCCAGTGGTGCCAGGATGAAGGAGCAGTGGCAAATAAACACATTTTACATCCAAAATAAATCGCTAATATTTGTCAGACACGCTCAAGAGTAGGAGCTCTGGGTCAGAATTTTACAGAGAAACTCATTGGAGTGACTGTATTGGTAACAACTGTTACCAATAATATAAATCTGCCTCCATCAGGAAGTGGATTGTAGTTTCTTCTGCCAACTCTCATGTCCTGAAGTGCTTTGCCTCAGTGTTTCCTGGGCAGATTATAATTTTTATCTCTGACCTTGTGCAGTACTCGCTTTATGAGTACTTTTATGCAAATGTAAATTCTCTGTATGCTTAAGAAGTTGATACTACAGTCATTTAGAATCCTGTATTGCTTCTCCATGTTCTCATTATGTGTCTGCTAGTGCAGAAACAGACATGCCCTTTTTTGTCAAATGCTCCCAATAGATTTGATATTGAAAGGGCTTCTTTTCAGCCACCATTTCAAACTTTTGGGGGAGCAGTTTGCTCTCTGCTGCCTGCTATGGTGTTAGGGCTCAGCAGGGTGAATGTAGATGCTTGTCTTTTATATAGGTAAGTAATGAATTAAGTCTTAGTACTGCACCAGTCAAGAAAGCCCAAAGCAGCTGCTTTTACCATCCTGTGTCTGTCTAGCCATATGGTACAAATAAACTGCAATGTTGTGTTCAAAGTCATTAATGCTGCACCTAATATTCTGAACTGGTTTTTGTTGCTAAAAATCACTTAAACTTTAGAATGAAAACAAGTGTTTTAAATGGAAATGGAAAGCTTTTCTTATATTTTTACGATGCACGTAAGACAAAATAATTATTGCCAGAGTGACTGCTTGCATTTAAAATAAATTTATACATATTATTTTAAAAAAATCTAGTTAACTTTAAAATATGTAAGTTTTCTTGTCATTTAGGGTTCTGTGAAGCTGATCATCAAGAGGGTTGCAAATCATTGGCGGTTTCTATTTTCAGAGTTCCACATCCCAGAGTAATTTGCTTTAATTTCACCCAATTTAACCTATACTTCACACCATCACCATTCAGCTTTAATAGCTATGTTCTGTGCATAAGAAAAGCAGATAAATGTCCACAATTAGACTGCAAGTGATTACAACTAGTTAGGGCTTTATGAAGACAAAACTTAAGGGGCTGTAGCACAAAACAAAGCCACAAAAGATGTCTAAAAAAATTCTTTCTTCAGAAGTCAAGGTTTACTACAACGTTTTATTTAATGTTTTTTGTACTTGATTTTGCTGATGTTGAAGATGTAGGCAGGTGCATCTTCTTCAACTGAAAATTACTCTGCTTAAAGAATATTAGGTTTGTGTTACAGGTGATTAATTCACTTGAAATTAGTTTGTAAGGGAAAACATGCTAAACCTACTTTATTTTTGGTCCTTTGTTAACATTTGCTTTGTTTATAAAATGTTTATTTGTAAAATGTTGATTCTGATGGTATTATTTTCTTTTAATAATAAATATGGATAGTAAAATGTACTGTCATCAAAGTTTGGTACATTCTGTAATGTTAAATATACCTGTACCTCAGTCAGAAATAACAGTATCTTTTACTGGTTAAATCTTTGGAACACTGATGATAGCATGTCAAGCCAGTCTAAGTATAGATATTATTCATAATTTTTGTTTTACACTTCTAGTCTTGTTTTTTTGTAGCTCAAAGAAATACCCTACTTCTATCTCCCCTCTCAAGTTACTGTATTTTGGTTTGTTTTGTTCTCTCCCCCATTCCCATCAGTAAGTGGCCAGATAGATATTATTGCTCATTTATGTCAGGGCTTATAACAGGGTGTGTGTGTGTGTATCCTGATGTGACGTGCCCGTCTGTGCCGAGCAGCTCTTTTTGATGGCAGTCATTGAATGTATGTGGGAGAGGAAGTGCAAGTACCAATTATTCTCTAGGTCTGGTTTGTGGTGGTGTTATTAAACATTCCCTTATAGTTTATTGACAAAAAATGTTGGTCATTACCCTAAATACCAATGGGAGTTTCAGCTTGTGATGCAGTTCAGATTCTGATCAAGTAGTAAATATCCCTCTTGATTGCAGCATAACATGTACCAATACACTGCTTACCTTTAGTAAATGAATGCAAGATGCCAGAATGCCATTATGTGAGGCTTAGTGTTAGCCAAATGTTTGGTTACATTTTACTTTAAGGGTAAGGATAATTAGAGAAATGAAGCGACTGGTATATAAAAGAGAAATTTATCTTGAAGATAATAATTAATTTCCATAATTGCAATTAGGAGCAGAGTAAGCTAAGTTTAGGAGTAGTATTTTGATTTGGATTTTAGCATCTCAGTGGCAGCTTGGAGCAGCTAGAAACAATAAGGTTTAGGCTATAGGCAGCTTCTTCGTTTTTATGTCGAACTAGTTTTATATGCTATATCATAAAACTTTCAGTCCAATCAGCAACTACATTTAAATACTGCAAATTGTGGCAGCAAAACAATAATTCTGCTGATTAGCCCCTTTCCATTTCTTGTAAGTGAACTGTTTATGCTGTTGAGTACCTTTTGAAAAAAGAAAAAGCCAAAACAGCCTTGATTAGTCAAGGAGTAATTGGATGACTTGATTTTAGCAAGAGAATGAATTGGTTGATGATAGCCTGTAACTAAGTGTAGTGGTTCTGTTCAGATGAATACATAACATACAGTCATCAGATCTTGACAGGTATAACATAAGCAATGCAAAAATTTCTGGAGGCTGAGAGGTAAATTTTGTCAAAGGGATTTTGAAGCTGATTTTTGAAAGAAATGGGAAGAAATGTGCATGCCATTAGATTATACCATTCGTTATGGCTGTCCTGTATACATATTTATGTGCTCTTATTTTTGCTTGTCAAGAATAAATGTCGATTGTGTGTCCTGGCTGCTATCAAGACCTTACAAATTGACAGTTTCTGCACTTCCACAGGAAAAAAACAGAGTCAAGTTGCACATCTTCTCCATTCATTTGTTTTGTTTTCTGCATTTTTTAAAGCCAGTAATTTGAAAGAAATGTGCAGAACCAGCATTGTATCTTCAATGCCACTTTAAAAATTATTTTTGGCCCACCACACTTGGACCCAAACAACCCAGATAAAGTGCTCAGCTAAAGATAAACCCTTCCCCAAAACTGAAGAATATTTCAAGTTTGAACCTAAGGGTGACAGAAGAGGGAGCTGGGTGTGGCAGTGATAATTTCCAGCCTCCTTGCTTCTAGTAATTTCAGTTTATATCATTATTTTGGGGCTCTTAGCTGGCAAAAATGAATCCTTCTCCAGTATTATGCTTTACCCTTTTCCTGTCTAAATATTTGTCTTGTTTAAATAGCAGTATCTGGATGCTGCTAAGACCTTAAGGGAATTTACCACAGCAGTGTTTACTTGCAGTAAGCCTGGTGTTTTTAGCTCAGTAATCTTTGTTGTTGTACACTAAAGGAAGTGACAGGGTTTTTTAAGGGTAGAGTGCAAATCCATCAGGATGTTAATGGGAGATTATTTGAGAAAAGGCTTATATATATAGAATAATGAAAATAAAAAACATGGTTTCTGTTCAATTTCCTTTTGACAAACTTCTGATAAAATTATAGTTTACCTCTGCTAGGATATGCGAGAGATGCCAGATAGTTACAATGATTTTTTTAAATAACAAAATTACTAATTAGAGGTTCCCAGCTGACCTTCCTGCTACTGCTGTGTGATTAGCCTAGCTGTTGACAAACACATGCTTCCTTGGGGAGATTCTTGAGTAAGTCTATTTTATGTATGTATTTTTTTGTGCATGTGGCAGATTGATTCCTTTTTCCTCATACAGTAGCATGCCACAGTTTGCTACAGTAGAAGGAGGGCAGTTTTGGAGCACAGGCAGTATAACTCAAGGAAGCAGTCAAAAGGAATGTGCTGTGGTTTGGGGTAATGTTTGAGAAATGCTGAGGCCCCTTATATTTTAAAAGCAAATGCATTGGTGAAGACATGGGAAGTACAATGGATTTTCATTGCATTCATTGGAGAAAGTAATTGTCCATAGGTCATACTGTCTTGAGAACACAGTGGTGTGACTAGTTTTGGAGATGTTAATTGTAAATATACTTTTAAATTAGTATTATTTTAAAAGAAATAGATCAATTTGTTGTGTCACTCAGCCTTTTCCTTCCCTTCTTCTTGACTCTCCATCCCTGGTGTAGTATCCCTGTTGTGTCTCTAGCTAGGCTGTTGGTTAGGGTGTGATCTGGTTCAGGTTGATGACTGAAGTTGACACTGAGAAACTTTGATCAAGAGATTAACCAAAAAAGCTCAAGTGTCTGTTGCCTTGAAGAATCTCTCATTTTATATCAAGATGTGGACATTGCTGCCAGTTTGGTCTTTTGTGTATAAAAAAATCTTAGAGGTACTACTTTCTTATGGACTGTGTCTGTCTAAACAGGAATTCCTCTAAATGTAGAATTGGAAATTTAAATTTAAATCCATTCCTTTAATGGAGTATACAACTAGTGTTCATTCATTCCATGAGAAGAGTCAAGCAATCCAGTGAGGAAAAAAGAAGGCTAAATTGTTGCCTATAGTGGGAAGTCATCAGCTCAGTAAGAGGGGCTTTTTACCCAAGCAAGCAAGTGCCTGTGCCAGAGACAGATCTCTTGTCATCATGTTGCCTGAATGAGCTGCAAGGTGGCTGCTGACGCAGGCGTGACAGAAGGAAGAAACTTGAAACTTATTTTTTTGTTCTAAATGCAAGATCTTCATGGTCATGCAGCTCTTCCCCTGACTTAATAGTGTGGGGATTTTTGTTGCTTTTTAAACCTAAGGACTCTAGATGCAGAAGGATGTTAGAATGTATTATTTACATGGTAATGGAGGCTTTTTTTCTTGATGCAAGGAAGAAAGTTAAACATCTAGCTGAATGAATGCTACATATCTGTTGAGAAGGCTGAGGCAAGTAGACTTTTTGTTGGTCTCTGCGGTGACATCTTCCTACTTCTACCCTTATTATTCAGTATTTTCCTTGTAATTTAGAACAAGTTCATCTGTTCTCTAGTATTTGCTCATCTGAACTGCTGATACCTCATTTGGTCAGGTGTGCAGGTAAGGATTTATAGAAGACAAGGGCTATGGTATCTCTTCCTTGATTGCCTGGCACTGGTGTAGATTAGTGTGGAGTGTTTCCATTTAACAGAGCAGCCTGTTCTCCCATCACAGCCAGCATCAGGATCTGCTGCTGAGGTAATTCTGCTTGTACCCAGGGAGTTCACTGATCAGCTTTGGAGAGAAACAGTTAACGAGAGAGGAGGGAACTTTTGGTAACCACTATTTGAAAGACTGTTCATAAGTTTATATAAAAATGATTTTGATATTTGACTATGAACAACTATTTAAACATGTGTTCCATGTGCATTGATATAAGAGCTTTGTTGCTAAAACCTTGGTTTTCAGTAAGTTAAAACAAAAGATGAAGTTTAAGATGTTGATGATGACAAAGAACCCCCACAACTTTCTATATCATCAGTTAAGGAACTGTTTGTTGTTAACCCTGTTTCCCATATTTTTCAGTATAAGAAATGTCTTGGGTTTTTTCCTGTGTAAGAAATCAGTTGATTTTAATTTTGGTAATGTTCAAGTAACATTCTTTTCGTGGTTGATTTCTCATGCATATCATTAATGTTACAGGTTAGGCATACAAATACTCTCTGAAAATTGATCCAGGAAGAAGTAATAAACTCTTTTTAGCTGTTAATATTTTTATTTTTAAAACATGTATTGATTTTTTGGGGGGAGCAGAATTTTTTTTAACTGATGCTGCTTATCTGATAATTTCAATCCTAGTTGAATTATGTTGCCAGATTGTCATCAGAAGGGCATGAAGTCAGCACACATGCGTCAGTAATATCTGGTTGTTTTAACCTTATGTTTCCAGTTGGCAATTTGAAATTATGGCTTCAACTGCACTTTAAATATGTGATAATAGCATGTGTTTCTAATAAGGGCCAGCACCATTTTGTTCAGATACTGTGAATGGTTGTCACTCATATATGACAAATGCACCTTCATCTGCTTCTTTGATGGCCCCCTAAAAACCATACCCTCAAATCAGGCCGATGAAATTAGCTGCTGTGTAAATTGTGTGTCTGAGTGGTTCATTATCTAATCACCGTCAGAACCACAGTGATAAAGTAGATTGAAACAGGGACGAGGTCTGCCAGATGATTTCAGGCCTTTTTTTTCTAAGCCCTGTTTCCCTTGGAAACACTAAGAGTCATTCAGAACTTCAGAATTCTTTGTCTAGAACTTCATTTCTTAATGTGTAAAATTGGGCAGCCACCTGCCAAGGTGATTTGAAAGGTTTTCTCTCCGTGATTCTTGTAATCATTATTGTGTGTATTAAAATGTTCCACAATGTTCATTTTAGCTACCCTGTTTGCTACTTCTAGGTTAGATATTGCTAAACACACCAGCTATTTTCAGGAAACTGCTTCAGCCTATTCCTTTGTAGGAGAAACTCCTAAATTCTTGAAGTCCTGTCCTGAAATGGCAAAGTGCTTTGTATATACAGAGAGGGAGCTTTTGGATCCTGGAGTTGATATGATGTAAATTAACGTCCTAAACCAGTATGATATGAAACATTGCACAGGACATTTGTACATGGGCAGGGCGACCATGTGGCTTTTCAATTTCAAACATTTTTGACTCATTGTAGTATCTTCAAAAAGTTATATTTTTTGTCTTTTTAGCTTAATAGGTAATTTAAGTTTTCTTTTGTTTTAGGAGCATTTGAAGATGATGATATCACTCATGTTGAAGGAAGTGTGGATCCTGTTCGTGACATCGAAATTATACATGAAGAACTTAGACTTAAGGATGAGGAGCTGATCATGCAGAGCATAGATAAGCTTGAAAAAGTAGCTGTAAGAGGAGGAGACAAGAAATTAAAACCTGAATATGTAAGTATATGACATTTAAAATAAATCATTAAGTCCTCTCAGCATTGAACTGAAATATTTGTATTGCTGGGTTTTCTTATCGATCCCACATGTGTAATACAAAACACTACTACTATTTTTATATGTATTTTAAAGTAATTATTATGAGTTGAAAAAAATACTTGAATGACTGGCTGTGCTGTCATTGTAAGATTTCGTAGATGTAGCTAATTGTAACTTTTGAAATGTAGCTGTTATTTTCTTGCTGATACAGCTTTGTATGAGACTTGCCAATCCTTTGTCTAACTTACATCAATGTTTAAGTTGTAATTCAGAGTTACTTCTGACTTATTTCTACTGTTAAGTTCTACTATGATGTTGAAATTAGTATTGTAGCCAGCAAGTGAATGTATTTTTTTGGTGTGATTGCACTTTATGTCTTTTAGTGCATGTTAAATGAAGACTGCTAGTTGAAATTAATCTTAGAATGTTGTTGTGGAAGGCTGCTTAAATGAGCTCAATTATCACAGGATAATAGTGATGTTTCTTTGTAAATTATTAATGTATAATAATTATCAACTTCAAAGTATATTTTTTGCAAATTGTTGTTTTACTGCCACTTGTCTTTTGAGTCCCCTACGCTTTCCCAGTAGTCATTCATTTTTCTTTGTCATTAATATTCTATAAATATTTCAGGTGGTATATAAAATGCATTCTCTAATTATTACAGTAGTTTGTCAGTATGGAAATAGATTATTTATGTCTAGCAAGTATTTAAAAAATACTGTTTTCTCAGAAGGGTTTTTTGATAGCAAGTAGAAAGAAAAATATTGTTACATTGGTGCTGCCAGGTTAATTTACCAATATTGAATTTGCAGTGAAATTAGTTGACCCTGCCTAGTGTCTGCAAACAGATAGGAGCTGAAAGTGAACATCCCTCTCCAAGATACTTAACTGTATGTTGCAGTGTTAAAAAGCACTTCTGTGGTAGCTTCTGTTGGTGAAGAACTAGTCTTCATCTGGCATGTTTTATTTCTTGATTCATCTAGGCCAGAAAAAAATAGCTACTGTTGGAAGATTTAAAGGTTTTTATGTAAGCCCAGAGAGAGAGAACCATCATTTAAGAACCTTTGTTTCAGGTCTTATCTGTCATGTGAACCCAGCCCTGGGTACTTCTGGGCAGTGATTTTTATCTTTTACAAAAGGTTTCATATGCTTAGGCGAACAGTGCAGTTTATGCCTACAGTTTCAAATAGCATCCACACAGTATTTCGCCTTTTAATTCATGTTAAAGAAAGGGGCAAGCAAAAATCCTGTCCATAGCAAATTCAAAGTTCATCCTAAAGCTAAATTTCACGTTGGTATGATAAGATGAAAATGAGGAGTGCTGTGATGCTGTTCTGCCCCAGCCTCGAGCTCTTCTCACTCACTTTGTTGTGTGGCTGTCTTTGGAAACAGCTTTGCTCAGCTCCTTATGATGGAACATTCCTATTTAGTTTTTGAGTGTACCTCTCTGTGTACCCTGTGGATGCTTTGAGGATTTTATATCACAATGTATGTTCTTCGTGTGTGAAGGAAGAAGTTGGCACTTTTGTCATTACAAAGAATCACAACTGAAGTGTGTTTTAAATAGAATTTGTAATTGTGATCGTGTAAATTAATGGTTGGTAGGTACACTTCTAATTGTATGACAAGAGTTTCTCTTAGTAATTTCTTAACCACAGGAAGTTGGCATGTCTGTGAAAACAAAATGTTAGATTATTCTCAAATTAAGGGAGACACTAAATAAAAACCTCAAATCTAGAAATGCAATTGTAATTAATTAAAGAAAAAAATTTAAATCTTTATTATTAATCTTTCTTTACCCAGCTTCAGTTTCTCATCCATTTCTTTGCCTCTTCCTTCAGTGTCCTTACTATTACTTCATCTGTAGTTCACCTGTCAAAATGGCTTTGACACCTTGTATTTGTAACATACACTTCCTGTCATTTGTTGTGTTTTCTTAATCCTGTTTTTATGAACATGCACAGAAAAGATCAGGTTCTTGACGTCATGTTGCTCTGCCAGTTCTGTTCCCAATAATAGCTGTTACACATGACCAGTCTCAGCTGAGTTTGTCAACAACAATAGAGGTCTCAAAGGCGTGAAATTCCTTTGTTTCCTGG
Source organism: Chloebia gouldiae (assembly GCA_003676055.1). Classification (NCBI taxonomy): domain Eukaryota; kingdom Metazoa; phylum Chordata; class Aves; order Passeriformes; family Passeridae; genus Chloebia; species Chloebia gouldiae. The sequence goes on from QUSF01000012.1 coordinate 389,192, forward strand.
GAAGGGGTGGCTGAACAGAGTGGGGAGGCACAAATTAATGCTTCCCTTGAGACAAAGGCTGCACGTAGGAACTATAGTCACTAGGGAGTCTCTTCAAGGAACTGTTGTGGGGCATAATGCCTGTGAATCTTGCTGATCTTGGACCTTCTTGTCTCTCTTCCCCATGTCTTGTATGCTTGAATTGTAATGTATATACACTAGACTTTGTAAAATGGACTTTTTTAATGGTGAAAGCCTGTGAAAGCTCCTTTCTTGTCCTGGTAAATCAATCCTTAGGTCCAGTTATGCAGCTTCTAGAAACAGGTTTGTGTAGCTTTAAGACTGTAACAGCAACCCTTGGGCATTTCCAGCCACAACTGGGCTTTAGATGTTCATCCACTGGGTTGTGAGGCACTCCTGTACAGTTTGCCTGGTCTCTTTTCCTTTCATGTTTTGTGCTGAACAGAAGGCCTGTGGTTGCATTCTATATAATATACTATAGTACAAGATAGCAGGATTGACTATGCAGTAAATGACTTACAGGTTTAGGAGGGAAACCATGTGGGATTAGTGAAAAAAGCAGTTAAAGATTATTCCTCCTTCCTAAAGTGGTAGCCAGATGTTAGGAATATATTTTGGCTATTTGATCAATCTGCACTTCCCCAGTCCATTGCATTCTACATTTAGCTTGTCTGTCACAGAGAGGGTTCCCCATTCAGCACAGTTAGGAATGTGTCCATGCAGCTTGCAGGTACTGTTCAAGGCTTGCTTTTCCCAGGGCAAAACAAAACAAAACAAACCAAAAAAAAAAAAAAAAAGAGACAGTATGGCCTGAAATTAATACTTTTTTTCCAAATAGTGTGTCTCCAAAAAAATAGAGAATGGGACAGGACTGGGAGAGAACTGCTCAGGATTAGCCTTTTTAAATTATTTGCCAGTATAATACACAGCCATTGCTAATATTCTGTTCTTAGCAATATTCTTCTTCTGTAGCAGAGATGTGGAACAAGCAGCTCTTTTCTGTGCACTGAATGTTCCCAGTCATTTTTCCTTTCAGGAAAACCAGGAGGAAAAACTTGGTATTTATAGATTGTTTTGGTTTTGTTTTTAAGCACAGTGATAAAATTTTAGTGTCTCTTTTTTTTATTGTTTTCTTTCCCCCATTCCTTTTGGAACAATTCAAGGTGAAGATGTTTGAGAATGCCTCAAGAAGTTCAACTGGTTGAGAGATGTAGATGTAATTTGTCTCATTTTAGAAATATGAATTGTCCACTTTAGAAGATTTGCTTTATCAATAAGCCACCATGATTGTTACTTGGTAGTCTGAAATCTCCAAAAGGTTTAGGAGGAGAAAAATAAAAAATTGGCAGTGTATTATCAGTCAACAGTGCTTAAATCTGAGATTTATACTTGATTACCTGCCTTTTGCATGATATTATAGCTTGTTAATTATCTATTTTCCTCTGTCTAAGCCCATATTGCCTACAGGTGGTAAATTCACCTTTGTGCAGTGACCTGGCTTGGCAATTGAGTAATGTTAACTGTTTGTCCTATCTCTCAGAGAATTGATTTCTCAATCCCCTGTCAGCAAAAATAAAATAGCTGGCTGTTGTTAAAGAGCTATCAATGAAATTATTTTCGAGTTCTACTTAAAAATCGGTGGCACAATATGGTCCAATATCACCAACAAGTAATGTTGACATAAGCTTGGAATAGCTTTCTTTACACAGGTAAAGGAAGCAAGTGTCTGTTTTGCAAGTGTTCCCACTGCCTTCTCAGAAATGACTGTCTACTATTACTAAGGGTACTAGTCTTTCAGATTTGATATACCTTTAAATATTATTTTGGCTATAACCTTCTAAAGAGATATTATAAAATAAAAATACTCCTGTTATTTGCGTGTATTAAAACAGTGCAAATATAATTTCAGAAAGCAGTCAGAGTACTTTTGATTTTATATTTTAAATCTGTCTGGTGCTGGTATATGCAGAGACATGAGATAGGTATTGAGTTAAACTTTATTATTAGGTTATTATTGATCTGTCATTTTGGATAGCTGGGGATTTCAAGGTAAAATTCAAATATGTATGACTTTATAAATCAGAATGTATAAATGATACAATTAATTTTTAAAAATATTTTTAATTGGTGGGATTTTTCAGCCCTGGAGACAAGTCTGTTAAGTTAATACCATCTAATATAGTGAAGTGAAGATTATTTCAGGATTCTCTTCCAATGTCCTTCCAGCCTGATTCCATTCTAGTCCTTAGAAATGGATAGCTCTGCAATATATAGCTATTCCTTGAGCCCTTTGTTGGTGCCCAAAATCTTGAATTCCAGCTCACAAGAATTCTTTTGTTAACAGTATTGAGATTTACATATCTGACTACAAGAGTATTGTTTATAATTGAGTTGATGCAGATTATTGATGAATATGTGATATGAAGGCACAATCATTAGGTCAGAATCAATGTGCAGCATTTGAACTTCCAGTTTGCTTTTGAAAGGTGGCTTCTACAGTAGGTGAGGATCAGCATTCACTGAATTTGAATTTCCAGTGTTTGGTTGAATGGGATGCCTTCACCAGTCTCCATTATAAAGTGTGTCATTTTAAAAATAAAATTAGTTAATCAAATCAAGCACATTTGTTAACAGGAAAAGCAATTGCAGTTATGAAAAGAGCAGTTAGAGACTCCTTTTTAGTGTAATGGTACCAGAACCATCTAGTGAATATTTAACTGAAAGGCCTCAAGCTTTGTTTTGTTACTGTGATGGGCAATGACCTAATAATGAATACTTACTCTCTGCCTATGGTCATTGTATTTGTCAGCATATATGTACTCTGAAGTGGTGGTTTAAGTAGCTTTAATCCCTTCCATTCTTCTCCCTTACATTCAATGTCCTGGTCCTGTCCTAAGAATATAGTAACTGTTTGAAAGATGTTCTTTTGTTCATCATTTGTTGTTAAAATCACCAATATGGTATGGGAGATACTTCACATGCAGCAAAGAGCTGGTGGATTCAGTTTGTTCTTATTACCAATATAGACTGGATGAAAAGCTTTCCTTCCTGCAATATTCTGATGAATGGGATGTGCCAGGCAGAATTTGCTGACCTCTTGCTGCAAGCACTTGCCAGAGTTCTCACGGATGGATGAACTCTTATTTCCTCTAACTGATGATGTCAGTTGGGAATGTTCACCTTTCTTTCATTTCAAGTTGAAGATAAATACAGTGATGAATTGTATAAATTTTTTTGCCAGTTTCTTTGGTCTTCTTGTGTGAGGAGAGTTTGAGAGGCCAGTTTGTTCCCACAGGAGAGGGAAAGAAAGGAGCAGTGTACACATACACTGTTGACATACTCTCTGCTGATGGCTTTTACAATTGCTAACTTAAATCATAGGGAATCAGGAAAATATTTATATTCTTAATGCATATAATTATGCCTAAAATCTTGAGTGGACCATTTACTGTGCTTAATGTGGTATTTAGAGGAAATTAAAGTTCATTCTAGAGAACATTTTGAATGTAGCATGGCAGATGTTTGTGAATTGATTGGTAGTAAAGCCTGACTTAAAAATACATAATGTGTAAACACGCGCTTGGATTTTTTTTGTATTTTCAGTAGACAAAGAGAAGTCAGTGCTTAAATACTTTCTGTCAAGGCTGATCTTTCCTATGTAGAGTTGACAAGTAGCTTAAAGTAATTAATTTTGTAAATCACGCCTCTCTTGGTATGTCTAGATCCAAGCCATTTTAAACTGTATGTGCATATGCCAAAATAACACTATATAAAATTAGCTGTATTCTGGAAAAGACACCTTTTTCATTTGGCTTAATTCACACAAATCTACAACAAATGCATTCACACATGGATTTATTTGGAAATTTTTGTGGATTGGCTAATGCAATAAGAAAAGTTTAATGAAAAATTTGTGAAAGATACTTCATTTTAGTTTTCAGTGCAATTTCCCTGTTCTGAATTTCTGAACTGCTGGAAATAACCACTTGTAGTGTGATTATATATATAGTGTATCTATACAGATATATGTAGTGTGATTATATACAGTGTATACTGCTTTCTTTATTCTTGCTTGCTTTTTTCTTTGAGAAGCGACATGTGAGTTGTTTCATGTATAATATTGTAGAGCCCACAAGGATGACCCACACAGGAGAATTTGGCGATTATTAACATGAATTACATTGCTTGGATGCCTGTAGGATGTTTTGGGTGAAAGTGCTTGTTGTGGTTCATAAAAGTTATTGGCATCTAGTTCTAAGTAAATCTTGTATCATGTACAGCTTGTACTGGCTCTGTGTGCAGGTATTAAATAGAAGGAAGGACAATATACTTGTCCTAAATCCATTACATGTCCCATTGTATTTTTATTAATGTCAGTGAGCAAGGGAGTTGTAAGAGATTAGACATTGTTTTGTACCACAGAGGAGCTCACTGTCACTCCAGTTGGTGCAGTACCTGGCTTGTTCTCTTTCCTTGCACCCAGCTGCTACAGCATATTTAAACACCACAATGAAAAAGCATGATCTAGCCTTTGCTTTAAACTGCAAAATTTGTCTTAATTGTCCTTTAAAATACCATTGTTTTTAAACAATGTTTTTAGAATAAATTCTTACCACACACACAAATTCTTTATCCTCATTCTTCTGAATTGCCACAAAACCTCCAGGAAGAGCAGACAGGTGAAGCTATGCTCAAAGTGAAAAGATTTCCGAGGAAAGCCGTGAATAGGAGGACTGTGGGCTCAGTGCACTCCATCCACCTCATGTGTACTCAGTAAATTGCTCTTGGTGCAGCACTGTTAAACTGGCTATGGGTACCTCAAATAGCACTGTTCTCTATCTGTATCTGAAAAACCATTTTGAAATTTTGAAGGCCAGATGGAATAATTATTATCTGGTTTGATTCCTCACATACCCCAACTTAATTCTTACAACTGTGGTTAAAATGGAAGGTATCTCTTACAGGAAAAATTAACATTTATTGAAATATTTTCTGGCTAGAGTTTTATTACTTGTATTAAATTACTTCAACTTGTATTAGCTATGCCAGTAATTACTTATTTTTACTGTTTTTTTAATCTGTATTTGTCAAGCTTTAGCAGTCACTTGATTTCTCTATGCTAGTGAAAAACTCAGTATATGTGAGATTTTTGTTATATGTATATATAATGCAATAAGAATAAAAGCATAGAATTTAAGGACACCAAATCTTCATACATAAGCACTTTCTCAGATTTTTCTCCAGTTTTTCATTATTTCAGCTGAGATAAGTGTAGAATTATTCCCATTGGACACTAGACTATTTATATACTCTGGGATTGCATTAGTCTTCTAGTTACAGTACCCTTCATTTGCTTGTGACCCTCCAGGCTTCTCAGTCATTCTTGCAAGAGGGAAGTGCAGTGTTGGTAAATACTGTATCCACCCTTCCTTTGGCCTTGCCCAGCAGTGTATGAACTTCAGGGTTTCGTATTCAAAAGCATGGTTTGCTTTCACTGGAGCTGTGGGGCAGTTCTGGTCCCTACATAGGTTCCCATTGTTTGTAGGTTACTCTTCTCAAATGTGTGTGTCATTAACATGGCCTTTTTTTTTGGCAATTGAAAGATGACCACAAGGTAACCAGTGAAAAGCAAAGAGTTTGTTTGGAGTGCCATCAGAAACACACACATTTTTACTTACAGTTGTATTCTGAGGCCTACTGGGTAGGTGGTGTTGACTCCATTTAGTATAGGCAGTGATTTATTAAAGAAACACCTTTTGCCACTGAACCAGATTCTTTAGGGAAGTCAGAATATGTTTATTTATACATTACCACCTTCATCACTGATATGCAATGGTGTTGGACTTTGGAATGAAGTGAGAGGAGCTAACTAAGAACTACAGATAATGTTTTAGGTACTCCTTATAGCTTTTCCAAGCAGCTGAGAAGTGTAAATGATAAAAGGTTTCAGTTGTCTAAAATTCTAATAAAAATTACTTAAGTGCTTTTGAAGCTTTTACAGGGATATGGTAAGTTTTTACATCTTGGAAGTTTTGAAGGGAATGAGTAAGGTGCTGAAAAACATTCCATACTTCCCTTGGTGAGGGGAAAAACCTTACTGTACTCTAGTGGAGACTTTAGCAGTGCCTGCTAAATCACAGGGAATTCTCTTGCACTTTGAAGTGTGAAGTGATAATCCTTGCAACTGCTTATTTCTTTATTAAATTTGCGGAAGTTAATTACATGCCCTGGTAATTTACAACAAAAAAATCACAATTTTCCGATGCCAAGTAGGCAAGTTAGTTTTCCAAGCTTCAGTTTAGTCCCTCATGCTGTAAGAAGAATTTGGCATTGGCACACATTATTACTATCATTCATCCAGAAAGTCTGTTAATGTATGTACATTTTTCTGCACAGTAGTGTTCATGAGTAGGTCTTGGTAAATCTGCTATATACAATATACATGTATTTAATTATTTTATACTGCTGGACTTACTGTTAATGTCCTGCATTTGTGGGCTGAGTACTTGTGGGCTTCGAAAAATGAGTGCCGGACGTAATTAAAATAACTGTATTTCATATGGCTAAATATACTGAGTATTCATATGTGCTAAATATATTGCCATGCATGTAGTCAGAAATTAACTGATTTTAAAAACAGTGATATTTGATATTCATTAAGGTTGCTGTATTTCTTATGCCTTGACAACTGTAAGGAAATTGGAATTTGGAGGGATTTTTTGTGGCTTTCTGAATGGCTTGTGTTTTAATGTTGCTAGCTGGAAAACAAGAGTATCCCTCTCATCAAAGAAGGCAAAGTGGATCATTCTGCTGGTGACAGATTGACCTCAAATTGTACAATTGTAGAAGCCAGATCTAATAAAACAAAGCAGATCATTGCTCTGTATTTTGTTATTAAGCATCTCAAAGTTAACTTGAGTAGTCATTAAATGAGTGTAAATGACTAGTACAATGATAAAGAAGATAAAAAGATGGGGTTGTACTCTTTTAACAGTCCTAAATAGAAGCAAATAATTAAAAATGGTGCTGCATGAGAAATAACCCAAAAATGTGCTATTTGTATGTTTGTTTAGAGTATTGGGGCAGCTGAGTTAAAAAGAAATATCTGGAAAGATGTGCCTTTCTTCATGTTGTCATTTATATATTTAACAATTTCTTGTTAAGGAATTAAGTCCCATTTCAGTAGAACACCACCACTGAGGCAGGGGAATCTAAGTTCAGCTGACCCATTTTTAAGTTGCTGGACTGTCTGCCTTACATTCTGGTGTAAATGCTGCCCATATAGTGCATCAGAGAACTTCTTTGTGTCTCACTGCCTCATTAGCTTCATACAAAAATGCTGCATTTGCTGACAAGTTTGCATCCTTTTATCTACAGAAAGTTTTCCAATACTTTGCCAACTTCCCTATAAAACCAAAATAAAATTCCAAGTACATGATTGTTAGTTGTCCCCATCTTGCTCAGCTGTAGATGTGCCTTACCTGTAGGAATTGTCCATGTAATCAATCGCTCCTTTAGAACAACAGTTGCAAACAGCTTTAAGTCAGGTGTGTAAATGGGAGCTTAATAAAATTAGGTCAGTGCCAAAATGGATTTAGACTGTGTGTCACTGTAAGTAGCAAATGAACAGCTGTTTTGATTGGCAGCTCTGTGCTTAGACAGGACAGGCTTTAGAAAGGCCAAACTTTATTTGCTATGTTGATGCTTGAAATTTTCTGGAGGTCCTATGTTATGTAGCTCCCCTTACAGTGTGATTACAAAACATTTCATTTCTGTTTAAGCAGAGACTTAAAAGTTTGGCTCTGGTGACTTCTGCTATAGTGGTTTTTTTTGGTTTTTTTTTTTTTTTTTTTTTTTGTCTGTCAGTTTTTTATTGACTCCAATTTGTATGTAGCAATGCATTGCTATTGTGGGAGAAACTGTAATGCTGAAAGTCATGTGGTGGGTGCCTACAGAACTAGTTCAAAACCCAAAATAGGGTGTAACCAGAATTCCTTCACTGCTGAACAGGAATCTTGGTGATTGTGTTGATTTATATATATATCTATTTAAAGAGAAGCTGAGGATAAATGTCTTTAGTGAAAAGTACTTACTGGTAGAATTGCTTCCCTTATCTTGTTTATACAGATTTAATTAAAAAATAAAAAGCACATAGGGTTAAAGATAAGATGGTACCAGTGTTTTCTTCTTTATGTGTAATCTTGTTGCATGTCTCTACATAAGCTGTTCTGGCCACTCATCATAGTAACCAGCTGGGCCATTTCACCTGCTGGAGCCATTAAAGAGGACTCTCTCCCCCTAGATTAATCCCCTCCGACATTAGTTTTTTGCTCTGACAACTGGAGCAGGCATTCAGAATTTGCAGGTGGCCAGTGTGACGCACATAATTGCCTACAATTTTAGGCAATGAATAAAAATGGTCTACATTACTTGTCAAAGGTTGTATATGCAGTGCCAAGTGAGATCTATGGGAAGCCTTTTAGGGTTTAAAGAACAGTTAATAGCAAAGCTGCACAGTGCTTTTTTAATCATAATGCATTTGTAATATAGCACTTTGATCTTCTCCTTGTAGGAAATGGTGTTATATTAGCCACTTTTAAACATTTATGAGTGAAATTCAGTTATAGGAGAGTAAAAGTGATTATTCTTAGGCAGAACATGTTAGATTTCATTAAAAGTTTTAGCTTGCCCCTTCCTTGTTAAAATCTGTGGGGAGTCCTGTTCCTGGAGGGTTTCAAATCAGGATCTGAAGATTTAGAAGAGCTTTTTTTTTTTCCCTCCACTAAAGCTACTGCAAGACTAGAAAAGATGGTAGTAAATACTGATGTTATTTGTGGTTGTTTATAAATGTACTTCAACTGCATAGCATTAAGTGCAAAAAATGTTGTGTGCTCAACAGTTCAGGGAATATTTCCTTGTATTTTAAAGATCTTAATGCTCAGTTGCATCAATTTCAACTTAAAAAAATGCATTATTTAAAGCATGATCATAAATTATCTACAACAAAAAATAGGCGACTCTAAAATGTACTACTCCTAGAAGAGCAGAGTTTGACCTTTCAGACCCAAGAGCCTTTTATTAACACCTGCCTGTAAGGAAAACCGTGCCACACGCAGCTTTCGGATTCACGACCACAAAACTGATGAGGAAAGGCTTGAAGGGTTCAGTTTGTGTCACTTGCTGTTTGCCGTTTCCATTTCACAGATGATTAATCTTTCTGTGAAGAAAGGCCAGAGAAACAAAGCACATTGGGCTCTTCCTGCAGTTACTCCTTCTGAATGCACACTAGCTTGCTAACTAAAAGGCCTTTAGATTTCCTGCCGAGAGAGATGTTCTGAAAGTGAATGCAGCTGGTTGGAGGTCACCAGTGCAAGGCTCTTGCCATTGTGTAATGGAGGCTTTGGCAGGTTTCATTTTGGGGGGGGAGGGAGAAGGTGTTGGCGAAAAATTAATGCGGAATAAAAAGGGCTTTGGCCGTTTGAATTAATTTCTTGAGGGTGGATCATCAATAATAGGCTCCATTTCTTTTGCTCACAATTAAAAAAAAAAAATTTGCTGTGTTTTGTCCCACCCATTCCCTTTTCTTAATGGCATGTTTATATTGTACGTGGTCTCTCCCGCTGGATGCTGAAATGTTGCATCTTACTGAGTTTGAAAAGCAATCTAAAATGTACTGTTTAGCATATATTTTATGAGCTCTGCTGATGTTCTTGGTGACAAGAGATGATACTTGTGTCTTGTGTATTTAACTTTTTAACTGTGGGATTTGGATGACTTTAATAATCCATATTGCTCTTTCGCGACTTTTAAAGCAGCAATTTCTGTTTTTCTGGGAGAGAAAAAAAAAATTTTATAAAAGGTGTTACCTCTTTTTTCATTTGTGTGTTGTTTTGAATCTTAATGGATACATGCCTTGTTTATGGAAGAGAATAGTCTTGATATCCAGCTGAGTTTTTGACTTTGGGGTTTTTTTTTGATCTTGCATAGGACGTAATGTGCAAAATCAAGACATGGGTAATAGATGAAAAGAAAGCTGTCCGCTTCTATCATGATTGGAATGACAAAGAGGTAGGCTATAAATATTACTCCATTAATTGATTTCTAATTTTGCTACCTGTTACTGTTTCTTTTTAAAGTTGTTGGGTTTTGGGGGTTTTTAAAAATTTTATACTCATAATATATTGAATGTTGAATTTATTTGCTGAATCAATACTTATCTGTGATTTATGTATTACACTTGAATTCTGTAGCCTTCTCATACATGCAATGAGGAAAATGATCATAAAATTAATTCACGTTGATATAAATTATTTTTAAAATTTTCCCCCTTTGTTCTCACTTCCAGATTGATGTTTTGAATAAACATTTGTTTTTTACTTCAAAACCGATGATCTACTTGGTTAATCTGTCTGAAAAAGACTACATTAGAAAGAAAAACAAGTGGTGAGTGTGTATAGGTTAAATGTCTGTATTTCTGTTTCACATTTGTCAATGGTCAGTAATTCCTTGCACATTTAGATCACCAAGGGTATTAGTTAAAATAGCTATTTGAACTTACCTTGCACTTCTGTTACTTGTTATGCTCCCACTGACATGCTGCTTGAGTACAATGCATATGGTGAAACCTTGACTGAAACTGCAGAAGAAAATATGCTTTCCATCCTTATGATTTGACATTAATCCATTAACTTTGAAGAAAATAGATTTGATTTAGAAGTAATAATTTAAATAAGGATATGGTTTTATCGTGTTCTATAATGCTGGTTGTCTGAACAGCATATTTTTCATTCCAAAGGAATGGATAGAATGCTAGAAGACTAAAGCTATGTGAGTTGCACATTTCATTATTGCTTTTCTGTTTGCAGTTGGGTGCCTGGCTTTCTTGCCACTTCTTGTGCCTTGCTTGTGGTTTACAGGCCTCTTTTTGTGGGCTTTAATGCCATGAATGGCTCAGGTTTTAGGCAGGTATTTCTGGCATCAATATTGTGACTCAGGTACATAATGTTTACAAAATCAGTCTATCAGACGTTCAGTGAACTGGATGAAGATCCAGTCCTAACATGGTAGACAAATGGTGGGAATCCACTGTTGAGAAGTGCAGCATTTTAGCATGTCATTGGAAGCTCTAGATGGCATAAATATTGCACTGTGGAGGAGGGAACAGATTGGGTAGTTAGCATATGATGAAGGAAAATCTATAACAGTGTGTTTAGTTTAAAAAAACCCAGCCAAACAGCAAATATTTTCTTACAATTCAGAACCTTAAACACTGTACTTGTGAGATACTTTGAAGATGTATAAATGTATGTTTTTGAACAGATATATACATGTAACTCATCCAAACAAATCAAAAGTATCTAAAGCAGAATATCTGAATTTTCCTAAAGTACACCCTCTGTTTCTCCCTGTACTTCATTAAGTACTTAGATGCACATGGTTTCAATTTTCCATTAAAAATTCTCATTTCCATATGATATCAAAGAGTGAGAAGGCTTTAAACTGAAAAATAAACATTCATAGACTGGAAGCCAAAACAATAATTAATGTCAGATGGTTAACTCCAATAAATCATTAGAATAAATTCTGTGAAATTACTGCAACTAAAACTGTCCTTTTGATACTCCAAGACATTTTTTATTGGTAATAAAGAACAAAATTTAATGTATTTTAGTAGCAAACCCTCTCAGTCCCAAACACAGACTTCAGAATAGACTTCACAAACAATATAATAATGTAAGCTCTTCATATTTGGTCAAATTTTATAATTAATTTTTTCCTCTAAATATTTTTTGGGTATGACAATTTAAATATAGGAAGTGGTTCTACCCAAGGTAGTACTTAAGATCAGGGTAGTTGTATGTAAGGTGAGACTTTTTTCAAAGTAAAAATGCTGTGGTTTCTTAAGGCTTGCTGTAACAGTACGGACGTGGAAGCTTATGTGAAAATGGATGAGTCGGTTTCCGTGTCCCAAAAAGGATCCTCACACCTGTATTTGGATGATTACAGGTAGAGCTCACTGGCTCTAATTGTACAGTAAATACCATTTCCCAGACCCTAATGGTAGCCAGACTACTTAGGCGACGCCAGTCTGTGATTTAGCTGTCGCCAGTCACCCCATGTTTTTTGTGAGACTAGTTGTGATGATCACATAGTTAAACCAAATCTTTGGATAAATTGCAATTTTTAATTTATAAAAAATCAGATGTTTGAGTTGAGGAGTCATATAATGAAACAGTTTAACTGTTTATATTACAATTAATGATTTAGTTTCTAAAAAGTATACCCGAATCTCAAGGATGTGAGTGTAATTGTAGCTGAAAGATCAAAGCCTGGGTATCTGAGTGATGTTCCAGAAGAGAATTTACCACATAGCCATTTTCAGTACAGTTTCTGCCTCCTGCTGTTCCTATTTTCCCTCAAGCTAGCCATTGACTACCCCCTGTGCATCCCTGCTCGTAAAAAATGATTGAGGAAGTATTTGTCATGTATTTATGAGTGGGAAACATTGTGTGATAGGAAAGGCATCTACTAGAACCAGAAAGATTGCCATTTCCTTTCCTTCAGCTACTCTGCCATAGCTTTAAATCCTGTTTATGCAACATAGCTTTTATATTTAAGAGCAGAATAAATGTTTTCTATGAAGGATGCTAACGGTAAGCTTCTGTCATTTATGTGGTGCAAGCAGATGTAAATGATTAGAATATATTTTACTGTTAGATGCCACTTTGTGATTTTTGTTATTATTTTGACGGGTAGGTATTCATATTTGAAATACAAGACACATTTAGTTGTAGTCATTCTTCTCAAAAAAATTTATTTCTGAGCTTAATTCATAATATTATTACAACAAAGGTAAGGTTAATGCAGGAAATGCTCAGTCATAAAATGTGTTCATCAGACTTTTGCAACTACAAAAGTGTTTAAAACAGTGAAGAAGAGGAGAGGCTTTTTGATTTTGTGTGGAGAGGAAAACTGAAATTGTCTTTGTTTTACTTGGTCACTCTTTCAGAATTAATGAACATTTTCATTGTTAGTTAAAACACACTTATATTTAGGTGCCAGTGTGTCATTTTTCAATTCAAGGAAAGAATAAAACACTGTGAAAGATAGGACTATTGTGTGTTTGAGTAGGTGTATTGACCTTTTGAAAGATGTAAAAACTGGAATGGCTCCAAACAGTTACTTGCTGGTTTTAACAATGTTGAATTAGTCATTCAGTTGATTTATGATTAAGACCTAGCCCCTGAAGAGAAGCTGACATGGCAGCTGTGTTAGTCGCACTTGTGTTATGATCAGATGACAGTAATCTTGATGTTTATGGGGGAATCCACTGAAACCATTCTTAATATGTACTGCTGTGCTCTAAATGAATATTTAAAGTCTTCTTTTAATAAGTCCTGATTTTTTAAAAATCTGGATCTAGTACCTTAACCATGGTATACTGTATTCAAATTTAACCATGAAAATATTCAAAACAGTAATAATAATAATTATCAGTTAAAACTGCATTCTGAGTCCCTAGATGTCACATAAATCCAGAATATCAGATTTATCATCCCTTCATGTAATTTAAGCTTTACATTTTATTCTTGCTAAAGAGCATATATCTAGTGGCTCACAGAATGGATTCCAATTATGAAATATATTGAGCTAATTAATGAGTGAATGTATGGACCATGCTTAGCATCATGTTTGGTTTGGTATTTTGGACTTACTTGCAGCAAACACCAGAAATACTGAATATGTTAAAGCCACATAACTGATCTATTCTGTTCTGTTCTAACTCAGCTTCTCTGGTCCAATAAAGTGAATCTCATCCTATGCCTAGACTGTAATTCAAAAAGCCACTTATGCTGCTAAAGATTCTCCAGTATCTCTAGCATTGTAACTAGATTGTCTGAGACTTAATTAGGATTTCTGAACATAGTTTTCTCTAATATAATTCAGACATGTTGAATATCCAAATGTACGTTAGCATTATTTTAAGGCATTGTTTTTCAAAATGTTATGGTAGGCATTCTGTTAAAAATGTTGATCAGTGTTGATAGGATAGGGGACTTAGTATTTTGCTCCTGTGTATTTAGAAAAGTGACATACGTGTCATAATAAATAAAATTTTGCCCATTAATTTTCACAGCATTTTTAGTGTTCTTAAGCTAGAAGATGTATAATTAGGTCAGATGAAAGGTCCATCTTTTCTGGTATCGTATTTCTGACATGCCACTAACAGATGTCCAGGGAAGATTATTGGAAAAGATTAAGCAAACAGAGTATCTGCATGCAGCTTCTTGCAATCTGTTATTGTAGAACTGACTAAGCCAGATATGATATACTTGTGGCTAATACTTTTTGACTGATATTTATTCCATAAATTTACCCATTCACCTTTTGAACTCAAGTATACTTTTTGGTATCCCAATATCCTGGAGCAGGGACTTCCACAGCTTAACTATGTGCTATATGTAGAAGTACTTCCTTATGCTTGTTTTGGATCTGCCACATCATAATTTCATTTGATGCTCCTTAGATCTTGTATTATGAGAGTGAATAATCCTTTTCTATTCATCTTTTTCATATTGCTTCAGATGTTCCAAATATTTTTAAAAAAATGGAGGGGGTAGGGAAATCTGACATCAAGAAAGAAATATTGAAGGTCAAGTAAAAGGAACACTGCATAGGTTTGAGTATGAATTAATCTGTTTCACTTGGTCTTTCACTTTTAAACTAGTTAGGAAACAAAGTTACAAATGGCATTATTTACTACCATTTATAAATGGAGACTCTGAGTACTTGGTTGTATTTCTGCAGATATGGATGTTTAGGCAGTTACATTTCATTCCAATAAATGTATTTGAGAAATTATTTGAAGGAATTTTAAAATCATAAGTTGTAATGCCAAGGTGGTATTGAGATGTTTTGTTGACATAGCTGCTTAATTATTTTAAGGTTGTCTTCTATGCTGACAAATTTGGAAAATAATATTTTTTAAAAATATATTACAGTTCTTGTTCCTGCCTTACAACTGAAATTCTTTAAAGAATATTAGGAGATGATTTATGTTATCTGGGTATAACACACAAGTTGAGAAGTCAGATATTCAAAGCTAACCAGATCCAGAAGTTAGGCATCCTGTGCTACATCTTTACTGCCTGACTGAGAGTATCTTACAGCTCAGGCTGTCCAAACTAGAAAATTGTGTATGTTTTTCATAGAGCACGTACCTAGTGTAGTAGGGGATAGTGCATGTTATTTGCTTAATAAAGAGTTACTCTTTATTGTTTCTTACACAGAGGAATTAATGAATACAAATTAATTAGTCATCCATCAACCAAATGGCAGTGTGTTTTCTTTCAGCACCACGTCTTGACATTGCCAATTGACTTCTTGTAGTCTTCTGTTTTACCAATCCCAGTGACTTCATTTAGTTGTTCTGTTTATCCCATACTTTCTCCCCACTGTTTTCCTAGCGGATGTGTTCTCCATGGTCTTTGCCAGATTCTCTCTGCTTTGATATCATCCCATTCTTGCTGGCTTAGTTCCAGTCCAGTCCTTTGGCCTGGATGATTTCTTTCACCAGACTCCTGCTTTGATTCACTTTCTTTTGCCTGCCCCTCTGGAGTCCCCTCTCTGAATGTGAGTGCATATTGTTTGGGTAATAGCAGGAAAGCATGGAAAGATGGGTCCCATTCTCAGCTTCAGTGTGTAACCTCGCTCCAGACACAAAATCACCTTCCTGGAGTCTACCTGCACTCCAGTGTTCACCTCCACCCAGATGTGAAGGTTTATCTCTTGATAGCAAGTTTGCTCTGTGCCAAATGTCTTGGTTACTACATATTAGGGCAGTAAAATTTTTCAATTCAGTTTTTTCTGTATGTTTTAAAAAAGGGCAATGTTTTATGGTGATGTTTTTTTTCAAAAATTCTGGTCCACCTGATTAAAAATGGCACTATTAAATGGCTAAAGTGTAGGTTTCAAAGTCAGGAAATAAAACCTCAGTAGTTTAGAATATGTTGACTCTTGGACTAGTAAAGAAAGGAGTGGTCATAGTAGAGGGAAACCTGGATTTTGGGAAGGCCTGTCCTGGGCAGATAAAGGTACCATCACACTATGTTTAGAACTCATCAAGGCTACTGACTGTAGAGAGCAGGGTAAGCAGGGAAGTGAAGGACAGTGTCTCCAATGTTCTGAGTGACACTTGACAGCCCAGCATCCCAGAGCACCAAAACCAGCCGAGCACAGCAGCCATGACCTGTAGGAACAGTTTGTGGTGATTGGGAGTGGGGCTGCAGTGAGCCTCATCCCCAGTGGGCACAGCTGTGTAGATCAGGTGAGCAGCACTGCCAGCAATGAGCCAAGGAGTGCCCAGGTGCACTGACCAACCACCAAAGGGACACACAGGTGCAATGCATGAACGTAAGGGATGTAAAAGGTTGGGCTAAAGAACAAGAAGGGCAGATGCTTGAAGTGTTCTGATCTGATGTTACTCTGTAGGGGCAGATGCCTGAAGCCTTCTGATGTGTTAATGTGTTACTCTGTGTGGGCGAATGCTCCTGAAATTGTGTGGTGATACCTGTGTATCATGGCCATCTCAGCTGCAGCTTATGCTGTGACAATGACCCACCAGGCTTCTGATACTCAGAGAGCATTGGTGTCAGCTACAAGCAGCTTCTCAGCTTCATTGCTGTGTGTATGATCCCTGTTCTCTCAGCTGCATGTCATCCAAACCTCCATTTGAACAGTTCAGCATTGCTTCCCATCTTCTCTTCCTTTTCTTCTTCCCTATGCAGATGCTCTTATCTTAATTTTTTTGTTTGGCCATCATCGCTGTAGTTTCTGATCTGTTTATATACAGTTCTGTGGGTTTAGTTGTAATATTGAATGACTGCAGCTATGGGTGTTTTTATGAATTGGTATTTGCTAACAATGCTTCTTCTAACCTGCCATGGCAGTTGAGGCATCAAGTAATTTGTATGATATTTTATTTAAACTCTTGGACTTCCATAGGCAAAATCTAACTTGCAAAAAGCAAAAACTTAAACTTAACTGCTGGAAAAGTTTCCAAAGGTTTGCAGGGTAAGAAAGGGCTTCTTTATTAGTATATATGGTATGAGCACTTTAGAAGCTTTGTTTCTCCCTGGTCTTCATTGGAATTTTTGTCTCTTTAATAAATACACACTGCTGAAGATACAAAACACTAAGGGAGAGAACAATGTTGCACTAGATTCCAAATCAAATGATTACACAACTTGGATTAATTCAGTTTATAAATAACATGAGCAGCAGAGATAGGGATCTCTGGAAAAAAATGTTATGAGGTGACATTCTCAAAGACGGGGATGTAAATTTTGTTGTTTATTGCAATGCAATGTTTCTGACTCTGGATGCATAATGAGGTACAAATTGCTTTTTGAACTTAAGTCTTGTTTAAACCCAGAGAAAGTTTAAACTGCTCAGAAGCAAACCTGAGATGCAGAGATGTCTTTTGCGTATAAATTTTGTTACTGTGTAGTGGATAACTGTTCTTCCTTCTTCCCAGTGTGCTGCGTAAAATGCTTCAGTTTTCTGCTGCTTACTTTCCACTGTAGAGAAACTTGTGCTTCGGGTTTAAAATGTAGTTTTCTTCACCATTTCCCTAAAAGTCTTGGTGCTGGTGAAATAATAGACACAATTTTTTTGGGAAATGTGGTCTACTTTAAAATCAAGTTACCCATTGAAATGTCAATATTCTCTAATAATTGCAATTTTTTTTCTGTAATCTTATCAGTGATTTATCTCCTGAATGATGTCTGCAAAGACACTGTGTTCTGTCAGTCCTCTTTTTTGAAGGCCATCCAAATGTCCTCAGTCATTTAAGTGTTGTATGTAGCTGTGGTCCCTCACTGAGCAATGCTGTCACTGTCATAGCTGGCTAAGCAACCCTTCCCTGGTATTTATGATAGGTTAAAGCATTGTTTTAACAATGTGTATTTTAATATAGACATACTATATTAGTTTTACTAACAACTTCAGGAGTTTGGGGATTTTCAGTAGCTTGATACCATTTTTAATACTCTTTAAGTGAGATTTTTAGCTTCAGAGTGTCTCAGGTTGCTTTTTATGTCCTAAGTTTTTAGATTCAGACTAGCTTATATTTAGGTGAATAGACCTTTCTCTTTGATCATACTCTGAGACCATGATATCCTAAACACTGAAATGGAAAAATTGAGTGAGAAACTGCTTTACTCATTTGTCTTTGTTACAGAATGGAAGAATGCAGGAATGTAAGCAGCTTAAGAAACCCGTTTTCATACTGAGGAGCAGATTCTGTAATTTACAGTATGTTTCAGTCCAGGGTTGTTAGTTGTAAGCATCATCAACACAACCTCATCACGTTGGAAATGTTTGGAGGATAGGGTACTAACCACAATGTCAGTGCTGTAATCACTATTGTATCATTATCTCAAATGCAGATTTCAAATCCTACTTTTAGTGATAGTAGTGAATTTCACTCTTACTTACATTAGAATAAAGCAGTTTGACTGTGCATGTAAGCCTGTAGATACTCATGTCAAAATCTCTTTCACATTTGAAGATCTTGATGAGAAACATCATTAGTAATGGAAAAGTAGAACAGCTTTGTTTCTTTTGAGTTGTTTGCTGAGTGTTAGAAGCACAGTCACCTTCACTGCACTGTGCACAGATCTTACCTAAGAAAGTAGGATTTGGGATTTTTTAATAGAGGGAGGTTTTGTCCTGTTTTGCTGTACAAATAAACTAATAGAGATTGTTATTCTCGTTAACAGTTGTTTATCCTTAAGTTACTGAATATTAAGTTACTTATTTCTTCATATTAATTTATTAAGCCCTGTGCCTTTCAGAATGAATGAACATTGTTAGCCTGTCTTTGTCAACTAGTCAACATAGAAGTTGTGCATAGCCCTTCAAGCAAATAAATTTCCCTTTCAAATCAAGGGGAAAAGAGATACTGTGAGGTTGTCTCTCAATCTGTTGGGTCACTGTTCCTGTTTCTGACATGGCATTTAAAAACTAGGAGTTGTTTTTGTGAGAGTCTCTTGAGAATCAGAAGATGGAGAGGAAGCTGTTGAGTTACTTTGGAGGTGGGTGGCTGTGGTCTCACCTGGTGTAATGGGAGGAGCTCCTCCTCTGTGTGAGAATTTGATACCTCCTTGCTGCCTGTAGCTGGTGGGGTTTTGAGAGGAAAACTCTTAAGCACATCAACCATTGTAGTAACTGGCAGATGAGCTTTGATTTTAGAAATGTTTTAAAGCGAAAAGTGCTTTGATAATATTGTCTTTTGTTAAGAAACAGAAGGACAATACACTCATATTGCGTTGGCATTTTGAATTAGAAATTGCAATCAGTACTGCTGTAATACCACGTCTTGAACAATGTCCCAGTTGATAAGTATCTTTCTTTTCATGATATGTTACTCGGAATTGCAGTGTTTGATTTGCAGACAAGTACCCGTACATCCATCTAAAATCCTGCTTACTTAATTCATTTCTTGAATCGTTTCATGATATCACTTCCTACAGGATTGTCTTTAAGTTCTCATAGTTGAAGTTAATTTTATTTCATCTCCCATTATTTCTCTTGCATGGTGTTTGAGATACCTGGAAGGTCTGGGAAAAATCCTCATCTTGAAATTGTTCTTTGTGAATGGTCTGCAAGATCCCCTTCTCTGGGAGGAATGTGTTCTGTAACATTGTTCTGTTTTCTATAAAGAACGACTACGTGGAAACATCAGGCAGTCAAGCATTTATCATAAATTGAAAAATATTTGAGGAGGATGATTCTTTTATACAATTGGAAATGTAGGTTCTGTGGCTTTGGCACCCTTTTTTTAAGTTTTCTAAGTGACTTGTTTGTTTCACAATTGACAGACATATTTTTCATTGATGATTATTTTGAAAATCTTATGCATTTTTAAAAAAATAGTTTTCCTTTTAATTTTATGGTTATTTACAGTTCATTCTTTTGTCTTAAGTATATGGAAATATGTTTTCATTTAACTGCTTGTTTTTCCCAAGAAACATATCTTACCTTCTAAAGTTTTGGCACAGTATTTTATTTTCACAGCTAGAGTTTCTTCTAATCACTAGTATGGATGACTGATGTTCAGATGTTGGTAGTCACTAGTCTTACAATGGATGGACCCATGTATCCTTGTCTGGAAATGAGGAATAGATGTGTGTTCATGTCTAAATTGGAGAGGAAGGTTTGTACATTATATATGTTTAATTGATGAACTGTCAGATAAGTATCTGGGTATGAGTATCTTATACTTTATAACCAATACTTGAGCTTAATTATTGTTAATTTTAAGAGAAGTTGATTAGAATATAAATTTAAATAACGTTTTGGACTTACTGGGCTCTGGTATTAATTTCTAAAGCTTGAAGAAATGTTGGAAAGATAAATATTTGAAAACGACCTAAGTATGTGTGCTGGTATTGTACTTCATTGGGTTTAATCAGATTCATTGTATATTGAGTCTTCCTCTTGTTCTCGTGCATTGGCACAGTAGTATATTCCTGAAGCAAAAATGTATTTAAATACGAATGGCTTTTATTAAAGAAAAAAAAGAAAAAATCTTACACCTAATACATTGAAAACCTGCACAATGTTGCCGATCTAAAACATGTGATGGTATTTCCAGCTCATGTTTTATTTCAGAGGTTCATTAAATGCATACCTGTTTTTTATTTAATAAAATCTTAATGTCCCAGGATATTCAAAATAATGAAGTGTGCATGCATGTGCATGTGTGTTCAGTTTCCCATAGGATTTTCAAAAATTATTAGTAGTAGTATTATTTAAAAATAACTTTATGGAGGGTAAATGTTTGTCTTTGGCTCCCTCTATCTGCCTGTCTCTACTTGTCTTTGTTAAGTAACATCTTTTCATAAGTTGATGCATCTTATAGATTAGAATCAGCAGATAAGATGTCTACAAGCATTTCGTATGGGCATTTGGTTAAATAAATAAATAAATAGAAGTATGGTAAAGAGACATGGAGGACTAGTAAGAAATTCAGTTTTCAAGCTTAAAAGCAAGGTTAATGTCTTTGTGCTCTGACAGTATCTTGTTGAAGTACATTTCATTCAATTCAGAGTCTAATTTTTGTACTAGGATTTCCATAAAGACACAGCTATATGATGAAAGTGCAGTAAATAGAAACATGGGTTTAGCTGCCTCTCTTGCAGTAGTGTGTAGTGTCTGATAGCCTTTTGTTTCTGGTCTCTAGTTATTCTAGTACCCTACTGACATAGAAGGTAACTCGATTGTTCTGTTACTGATTTCTGACAAACAGAAATTGTTTGATATGCTAAAGCTCTTTCTGACAGAAGATAGAAAGTTTTGACAAACATGCATGGCACAGCAAGTGTCCAATTCTAAAGAGCAAAATAAATGCAAACCACCATTATGGGGAACACAAACAGCCTGAAAGCAAGTTATCAGTAAGCAAATAATTGTTGAACTGTTATGAATGGAATAGGATGTTGAAATAGGGCATGATTGGCTGATGTTACATATGTCCTTGATTACCTTCCTTGTGCTTTTATCCTAATAAGTGACATTCTTTGTATTCCCTTGGATGGCTAGACAGTCTGACACTGAAGAAGAATAAATATTGCATGTGGTACACATTAAGCTGTCATCTAGGACAGCATTTATAAAAAGTAACTAGAAAAATTCATAAGAAATTCTGCAGTGTTACAGTTTCCTGGCTCCAGTCATAATTGTCAAAGTTCTTGACACATTCAGGTCTTCTGAAATGATTTGGTTTACAGCTACTTGGTGTATGAATAATTATTAAGGATTCATTTTTTCCTGATAATGCAGACTGTTAATGTTCTCCAAATGATGCATTTTCATTGAAGACCATGGAGTGATAAAAAACCCCAAACCAGTGTTGTGTATATAGCTAGTTCTCTTACAGCAGTCGGAACTAAAAGATGTATTTGTATAAAATAAAACTAAATGATAAAATTAAGGAGCTTGTTTTCAACTGCTGCCTTTGAATCTTGGTAGAAAATTATGAGCTCATGTATTGTTACAATTATTGTAATTTGGAAATGGACCTTTTTTATGTAAAATACCAACCTTCTGTTTTTCTTCACTGACTTGAAATTAAGACTGAAAAGCAACATAGCAGGATATCATCATCTCTGCAAGGGCAATGAAGAAAACCCCTTTTGAACTATCTAAGCTGATGAGTTAGTGTTTGAATGGCAATTATTTTACTCTTTAATTTCAAGAAGAGGGAAGTGTAGGAATTACATTCTTTGAACTCTTAAACCCCTGAATTCCTTGTGATGGCTTGTACATTGTCCAAGAAATATTTAATGGCATATTTATACTTCCATGTGTTTATCTGTTTTGCCTAACACAATACTTGCTGCAGTTTGACACAAAAATTCATGATAAATACTTTAAAGGCTTCTCATGGTTGTGTCACTGACCATGTCATTGGAACTGTACACTGTACTCATGGTATGACCTGGTTTTGCTTCATATGAAAATGCAGCCTTCTTTCATTGTTGTTTAGTGAATAGGGTTTTTTTTATTATTATTACTATTTTTTTACTGAATTAAGTATATCCCATAAGGAAGAAGGGAAAAAAGCCTGTTACCACCTCATCAAGTTAATTGAGGATTAACATAATTTTATAGGTGACATTGTGCTTATTCTCATTCCTGTTCCAAGCAGCCTATAACTTACAAGATCTCATTGTGAGTAGCTTGGAATGGGAAAATAGACCCATTGGCTCTTTAATAAAATTTGCATTTAATGTTAAATGAAAGTCTTAAAAGAGTTCTTAGAAAAGGGTTGGAAAAAAGATCTGTATTCATGTGAAGGGGTAAAGCTGAAACACCTGTTTAGGTTGAAAAAAGTTTTCTCCAAGTATAACACTACTCAAATGTTACAGGTAACTGTTAACTCTGTGGACCACTACAGAGCACAAAATATTTGCCCAACTGGTAAATTGAACTGTAAGCCCCACTGTGGGAAATTGCTTTGCTGTGCTCCAAACAGCAGTTATCTTAGTAATTGTACCTGAATTCTTTTGTGGCTAATAGACAGTTGATGTCCTTCTTACCATGTCAGAATTAGTTTATTGCAATATTTTAATTGTAAAAATTTCAGGTAAGATGTGTTCATGTAGTTTGAGATGGGCTGAGTGTGATTTTTAATTGGTGCTCTGAGGACACAGGCGTTTGAGTTGAGAATGTGCATAACCCCGCGTTTCGCATTCTAAACCGGCACTCGCGACAAGGAGCTTATCAGAGCAAATTGTCTAGTCCATCCCCTTCCTCACTCAAAACCTAATGACCCTTTATCATCATGGTTTAGATTGCTGGACACAGATGTGAGAAAATACAAGTAATCTACAGGTAACTACAGTAGCTGCACTGATGTTCTCAGAGAACTGACTGCTGGGAAGATAAAAAGCTTCCCACAGAGCCTGTGACTTTCCAGCAGCAAAGCACATCATGAGCTCATACATGAAGTTTTATTTGCTGAAGATTCACAATAAGATGCATTAGGACATTCAGCAGGGTCCCTTCTTAGATAAGCACAAGAATTCAGTAGGGTTGTTAGTTGATGCACTAGCGCATGGCTTCACACTAAAACTAGAAAGTGCAACAATGCCAATAACATTTCTTTTTGAGAACACCACATTGATGTTAACGTAGTCTGTTCCTTGTCATTGGACTTTTTGTCTTGTTATGGATAGTATTCAGGTGTGAAATAAATGTTTTGTTAGCAAAAAAAGCTGCTGGAAAAAAACCGTTGGAATACAGTTAGTGATATGTGCAAGATACGAAGAAGTAAAGTAGAAGTAAGATCTTATAGGAAAAGACTTTGTGTATAAATACCATCTTTTTTACTCAGCATTTTTTTGTTGTAATCATAAAGTAGATCTAAGAATCTCCATGGTCAGATATTTTGCCAAGGAATGGGAAGGAAATAAAATATTCTTCAGATAAATTTCACATCCCCTAAGGTTAATAAGGTAATGATCTTGTTTACTATTTTAATATTTTTTTTTTTTTTTTTTGTAATTCAAGAAGCAGTTTTTAGTGTTTCAGTAAGGTTGAAATGTATCTATTGAACCATATGGGAATGATCAATGTGAATCAGTCTGTCCGCACTTTCTCTTTTTAAGTAACTTAAGTATGAACAAGTTACTTATGTAGAAAAAAATTAATATGAATGCTGAAATGCATTTTCCCCCTCTTTTTAAATTATCTGTAACTTTAGAGGAAAGAGATAACATGGCATGAGAGGTACAGGTCATCCAGAAGTGATGATTTACAGAGGGTGGTATTAATTATTAAGCAGGCAGTAAGCATTACAGTGGTCATCTTTGCAGAGAATGGTAATCCTTCAACCTAAAATGCAAGCCTAACAAAACCTGTGAACAGCATCCTCCCACCCAGAAAGAAACAAAATGTAAATCCCACAAACACCATATCCCTTCCTCTGGTAGTATGAACAGGACAAATTTATGTCTGTTTTTTAAGTGAAGTCCTTCTGCCCTGTTCAGTCATCCTCAAAGCTTCTGTGGGCTTAGGGAGCTGCTCCGTTGACAGCTGCTGCTGTTGGTGCCAAACCTTTGAGCAAGAGGGCTGGCTGTAGGGCTGTGCCTCTCGAGCTGAGCCCGTGGCCAGAACAGCAGTCTCCTTAATTTTCTGTCCTGTTGTTTGATCCTCCATGCGAGTGAAGCACAAGACGCTCTGAAAACAATATAATCTTTGCTCCTTATTCTGTTCTACTTCTTTATGCCCATTTTTCAGCTTGTGCCAACCTAAATGGTGACAAGCAGAACTCCTTATTGCAGAGCCTAACAGACATACTCTAAGAAATTATTTTCTGTGATTACACATATTTTTTAGTTCACAGTAAAGATGTGCAGAAATATTTTCTCTTGTTCACTAGCAAATATGACATATGGGAAAAGAAATAAGTATTCCCTTGTTCTATTTTGTCTTTTGATTGAGGAAGACAAAAGAAGTAAAGGGCTATACATTTGAAAGAGTGATCCCCCCCCTTTTTAAAGTTTTAAATTAATTATTATGAAACCCATGTACAAATTGCAGCAAACATCTTTTTATGAGATATGCTGTGTTTCGTATTCAGTAGTGGCTTTAATTCTCAACTACAGTAGACGTACAGAAAACCAGAAAAAACGTTGGCTGTTACAAAGTTTTGTTTGAGCTTTTTAAACTGAGTGATTAGCAGAAATAATGACCCTGTCAGCCTTAATCACATTAAAATGTGGTTAACATCATTTAATTTTTTCCACTTAATATGCGAAAATTTCCAGTAGATTTGCAGTGAAGGCCATTGAAATTCCATTAGAACAAGAATAAAAATTTCAGGCATCATTTATTCAGAGAGGGAATAAAGGTCTCGTCTGAAAACTGCTGAATCTTCCTATTAGAGAAACTATGAATCATTGCATTGAGCAGTACCTTTAGCTTCTATAGTACTGAATCTGGGTTGCTTCTGAATGAGTGGAATGCATTTTTAGCATGGTGCTTTTTTAAAAATTGTAATATGCAAGTGTTTTTTCAAATTCAGTAAGTGCTTTCTCTGCAATGGATTATTATGTAATCTATTTTAACTGCTGTAGAGTTGGTGAAATGCTTCTGGTTTAGGCATCTCATGGCTGAAGTTCCATACTTTATTTTTATTGAAACAGAAAATATGTCCTCTTTCTGAATGATTCATAATGCATAGTTGGGCTTGCTTTGTGGTGAAAAGCAAAACTGAGGACATGCACAGCTTTGACTACAATATTGTCATATGAAGGCTTTTGCACTCTTGGCATTTCTTACTGCAGGCTCCACAGGTTTGTACCAGAAGAACATGTACAGTAATGATGAATGTGCTAGAGAAACTATCAACTGTATCTTTTCTGAGAGAAATTTTTGTTTCAAGGAAAGATACAGTATTGGTTAGTGTTACCATGTTTCAGATTGCTATATTTATATCCCCATTTTTTGTCCTTTTTCTGTCTAAAGACAAGATTTCATCTGATAAGTGGAAGCACTAACAGTACAACTATATTCTCTCTGCTTTTCTAGACTTTACTGAAGGACTTGTATCTAATATTTCTTTATAATAGATATTACTGTATATATCTAGTATATATATTTTTTGTCTCTGTTACTTAAACTGTGCAGTGGATTGTTTGTTTATTTTTGTTTATTAAACTGGTATTTTATACCTGAGCCTCGTTTATTTCAGCCCATTACGTAATTAATTTGTCCACTTTTTACTGTGAAAAAATCATCAATATGCATTGGATTGGTGCAGAATGAATTTCAAAATGTCAGTATTTGTGCAATTTATTTTTAAACAAAATTACAAGAAAGTACAGTGGTAGATGATTAATGTAATACTAAATACTGTGAGATACACAGTGGTTAAGGACGTTTTCTTTGAAATAGTTGTTGCTAAATTTAAGAATTGAGACAACCTAACAGGAATTTGGAAGTGTCTCAGATGTACCTCTGTATATTGAAGCATGAATGAAGCTGAGCAGGAAGCGGGTCTGTGAGCAGGAGCAGGACAGGTAATTCTGCAAATGAGATAAAAGGAAGTAGGAGTGTGGGAGTGACCAGAGCAAGGGTAGCAGGGAGGCATGAATTCAGTGTCAGCTCTGTGGATCCCATTTGGAAGCATCTTGCTAAAGAGCTCTTGGACCAGGATGGAAGGCTTTGAAGACTGGGGAATAACACTGGGAGAAGAAAGCAGGGTGAGCAACAGAATGTGAACTGTTGGATGGGAACGTGGCTATATTTGAGGGAAAACAATCAGAAGAGACTGTGGCATGAAATTCAGAGGTACTATTTCTTTTTGTTTCTGTGCTTAGCAAGTACCTGTGACACCTTCCAGCAGAACAGCTTCTAGTCTACTGAGGGACAAATGCTCACTGTAGTTACATTAGCTCAAAAATAGGTTTGTGTAATGGATATTTAATGAGTACATTCAGTTTAGAATTCAGCATGTTTATCAGCGGCTTTTTTTATTAATTGGAAATTATGTGCTGCTATATTAAGTGTCTTAATGCTGTAATGGGACACATTTCAGAGTCAGAAATTGTCACAATGAAGTTTGTCAGTGCTGCTTAGGAGTGTACCTTTCCTTTATGGTCAACCTTGCTCCATGAAAAGGACAAGCTTGCTCTTGAGCATGCAGTAGGGTTGGGTTGGTAGGAGACTCCTGATGATTGGATTCCCCTTTTCTGGAGCAAAACTCAGTACTAACATGGGACTGTAGAAAGAAGGCCTTATGTTAAAGGCACATGCCTGGAGATTTGGTGATGAGGGACTGGATTTTACTTTTGTCTCTTATAAATCTCTCTTTGAGATACCATGTAGGAAAATTTAATTTAAAATTTTAATACACTTTAAAATTAAAACACTGTTAATATTCTTCATTTCACCAGTTAGTATGATGAAGTCCAGTGCTATTATTAGTGCTATTTAAAAAATTGTACCTTGTCCACATTTTGAGATGACTTAGTGCCAAGCTATGCTTCAGCCACCTCTTCTGCTTTACCTGTGCTGTCCTTGTGAGTGATACTGGTAACGAAGTATGATATAATGGACTACCTCTGACTTTATGTACGTTTTATTTTGGAAGAGTAGAATTCATTAAGTCTGGTTGTCCAGGAGTTTTGAGTCTTGTTTCCTTATGATAGTGATCCCGAATTTATACTCCTCCTTTAAAAAGCAGTGCCATCAGGCACTGAACACAGGTAGCATCAGTCTGAAAGCCCTACTGCTGCTGGTCAGCTGGCCAGCACCAGCCAAGTCAAGTATGTGGGGGTTGAGTTCTGTCTGCCTTCTTCCCAGTGAAGGCATTGGTTCTTACAAAAGGTGTAGGAACTTGATTTGTATGAAATTGAGACCTCTTTGTCCTCCTGTGCATTTCTGCATAGCATTTAAGTACTTCTGAATTCACAAAGTGTAGTGCTTCCTTGTAACTATATGGTAATCCCTAAATTACTGTAATCCCTCCTCTGCATTCAGTACGGAACCAGTTATTGTTGGTAGCTACACAGTATAATGACTTCCATAAATTAATTAAGGTGGTGATTTGTTGTGGATTTTTTTTTCCTAACAGTAGCTGATTGTTCTGCACTTAGTATTGAGAGGCAGTTCACAGAAGCTTGCTGCTGCCTTGGGTTGAAAATGTTCTGCTAATTTCCAGCCTATGCTTTTCCATGGCTGGCTTATTTCATTGGTGGTTCAGGCAGCTTTGTCCTGTAGACTAAATAGTATCTTATCTAATTGGTGTTTATCTCCTTATTTAAAGCAGGCATTATCAGTTTTCTCTCTCTCTGTCATTTGCACGAAGTTCCCATATCTCTTATAATCTTAGACCTGTTCTGAATTTAGCTGATCACAGTTGCACCTAGTGCTCCATATGCTTTCAGGAATTCCTTGTATGCAGATATAATACATTCTAGTAAGCAAAGGGAAGCATTTCCAGTAGGATCTGTAGATGATATTTGCCTTTTCCCTGTTGTGTTGTCCTGGTGGCTTAGATTTGCTTTGAAGAACAGTAACCTAGTGTGATCTTCCTTCTATGTCACTTTCAGTTGACAATGATGATGAGTTTCCTTGAGGAAAATGTCTCCTGCTCCTGTATTGAACATAAAATTTGCATGCAACTAATGTTTATGTCAAGGTCATTAATGTATTTAACATGATCAGTCCTAAATTTGCTCCTGGTGAAGTTTGATTTAGTACCCTAAAAGATTAATTTGTTCTCCTGTTATATCCAGTGCATTGTTCAGTCCTCAGTCTCTACAAATCCAGTTTCCCTTCTTCTCCAGCTGAATGAGTAGTTTCACACACAGCACACTACCAAATACTTTATAGATGTATTTCTTCTGCATAGAAAATCATATGTCATATCATTGAGAGAATAAATTTATCAGGACATGCTTTATTTTTTCCTTTAAACCAAATTACTTGTGTTTACCCAAGTTATTTTCTGTCATCATTTCTTCTTTGGTGGTGCCATTACTCAACCAAACTAAGACTAAAATTGCATTGTGTATGTTGATTAAGTGACTCTTTGGTGGAGAAATGTATAGACTTATCATGTCCCCGAATAACTGCCCAATATGATTTTTTAGTATTTTTTCCTTTGACTAGGTCTACTTTTAACCATCTGTTACTTACTGGGGCTCTTCCCTGTTGAGCATGTTTTTCCAAACTTAAATTCTATGCTGCTTCTAAAACAAAAGAAAACATGTGGGCATTAAAACAGGAGCAGTGCTTGAAATTGAAAATATCATTGAAATGTTCATTGTTACTGAAATTTTTCTCAAACTGTATGTGCTAGAAGAGTGTAGGTGATTGCTTGAAGCAAGTAAACAGCATTTCTGACGGTAAGAAAGCATCTGGACAGAAGTTGAATAATTCACAGTGTCAGTAGTGCTTAGGATGTGTGTATAATTGGATAAAGTGCTTTCAACTGCTGTTTTGGATAGCAAGGATGAGTATATGGAAAGTAGAAATAATTTTATAGAGGCTGTTAGAAGTCTAGATTTTTTTTACTTGGGAGATGATTAATGTTTTATGTTTTTAATGACTGCACATTTATTGTCATAGTTTTTCTTTTCAGTGTAACTGTAGATCAGATCACATTCCTTATACTATATCCCATGCATGTTTGAACTACTTTGAAAAAATGAAATGATGTGATGTTTAGCTACAGAGAAACGTCAAAAACAATGCATTTATATGATATGAAAGATTTGCAAGTGCAAGCTAGCAATTGATAGTAATATTGTAATTAGCTCTTTATAACAGCCTGTTTTTTATTCATGAACATTTTCATTTATGTTGACAACTATCATGTTTGCCACCACACATGGAGCCTTTTCTTTACTCAGGAGAGACTGAACATGGATTAGTATGTTTTTGGGCTTATGTTCTGACTTTATTGCAAAATGGTTCTGGGCCAAGTTACAAAAATAAAAGTAGCTTGCTTTTTAAGTTTGGCTTTTTGATCCTATTGCTAGTGCTAGTGTTTGTAAGGGTAAAGCATGACACAGAGCACTGTAACTTCAAGGTGGAGTTCTTTTCTGTCAAATTGGTTTTTTATTGTTGAAATTGCCGAGAGTGTTGAGTGCTTCCTAATCCCATAATTGATACAAAAATGAAGATAGGTAAACTAACAGTTTTTTAATAAATCAAATTTTGGTTTTGTACTTACAAATAAAAATGTTTTGTGCATACCCACCCACAGAATAAGATTACTTCCTTCTGACAGAAATAGACTTTGTCATTCCATTTTCAGCCTTAAAAATCTCTGTGTCTAAGAGATCCTTTAGTCTGTCAGATAAATGAAGCATAACACTGATCCAGATACTTATTCTGGCTTCTGAAAAAAATCAAAGTTACTGCTCCCCTAGGACAAGTATGTTATAGTAGATGATTCAGACATGGTTAATTTTTTTTTCATTTCACCATAGTTTAGACAGGTAAACAGACTGTGTCTGTGGAATTGAACATTTCTGTGACAGCTTTTCAAATTAGTGAAGTATGTTTCATACAAGGCATCCCTGCATGCTGTAAAAATCCTGAACTCGTTTAGTGTTTTACTCGGACATGGACATGTTCATATGACAGTACAGTGTGTGCTGTTGGACTTACTAGACATTGTTTTGGGGAAATTTATCAGCAGGAGGCAAGACCAAGGCCCATCACATAATTTTATGTGAGTGTCTAAGGCATATAAGGTGAGGGTTATTTTCTAAAGCAGCCTATGAAAAGAGGATAGGGGAGATGCTTTAAGAAGGAAATGAGAAAGGGAGCCCTAATTTAAGTACTCTGAATTGCCCTCAGAAGAGCCTCCTACTTCATTAACTATATAGGGAGCAGAGCTAGATTAGGTATCTAAATGAGGGGTCTGAAATAAACCCTTCTATTCTTTGAGTTGCTGTAGATTGAGTATTAACCATTCAACTAAACACTTCTGTGTTATACTGAGAGTCTAAGGGATGTTCTTTCTCTGGATAAATGCCAAAGTTAATTTCTCTTTTATTGAGTAGCATATTCCAGCCTAATAGCAAATTTGGTCTTTTTTTCATCAAAAAACCTGCAATTTAGCCCAGTGTCGCCAGCTTCTGTGATACTTTTTGCTCATCTCATTAAAACTGTTTCTTGAAACAGAATTGTAGTATTGTGTGATCACAAAATGTGAGTAAGTAGTTGTTAATGGCCCAAGGGTACAGGGGGAATAAGCAGGGTTTATTATTTTAAATCAAATATTCTTACTGTAGTAATATTTGACTCTTGTGATTTTAATACTTATGGTAATTTTTAGCAACTGATAGAGGAAGAGAACATTCATGTGAATTCTTTGGTCTGGAGAGGCTCTGAAATAAAGATCACACAGGCTAATTCTGGAGAAGTGAGGAAGGCATTTCCCTCTACCACTTGTGAGGAGAGGATATTTCAGTAAGAGAACTAGGGAGGAATATGCTAACCCAGTATATTTAGGTTTCATTAAATTGTTGTGTGACTTCAGTGAAAGCCAAAACTAACAATATCATATTCTGCATTTGTGTTACCCACTGCAGAATTTTAAATTAATGATAGAGAAATACCAATTAGTCTTTATAATGTCTTATTTCAAGTATCATTAGTATATATTTATTTCCTTACATGGGCTTTTTATATAGATCTTTTTTTTGGGGGGGGGGGAAGTATGGCTTGGTATTTGCTTGCATGCACATGGTATAT
>QUSF01000012.1:420986-685320 GCA_003676055.1 Chloebia gouldiae
AAATTATTTTGTTACAGTTTTCAAGATAACCATTCTAAACTGTGCATTTTATAAATGAGAGCAGAAAGAATGACAAAATGTGACTTCAAAAGCATCTTTCTGGTCCAAAGTATGTGCTTAAGTAGGGCTTGTTGTGCCCACAAGTAGGAAATGTAATATGCACAGTTTGTTGCAGTCTCTATTGTTATGTGGGTTCATCAGTATTTCAGTCTTGGCTGTTCTTGATGCTTGTGACAGCCTTTTTTTTTTTTTTTTTTTTTTTTTTGTCTTTTTAGTTAAGACAGAATTAGTGTTCACAACTGGCAGACCAAGGAGAAGTAGAGACTGTAAGCCTTTTGTGTGCCAGCAGTTGCTACAGTGGCAGTATGGTACCACTTATTAAGTCATAATTTGATTTGAATTGTTTATGATACCAATTTATAATTGCTTTCAGTTGCCTTAGTGGGGACCATAATTTGGATAGAGATGTTACTACAGTCTTGAAAATTAAATCAGAAATGAATGTTTTAAAAATGGATTTTAAGATTTTTATTCTTCATGAATTATGCTTCTTACAAATGTTTGAAATACAGTTACTTTGAGGTTTTTGTTAGATTATATAAGCTGTATGATGTACTGAAAAATCTTTTCTTACTGGGAGCTACATATATATATATATATATATATATATATATCTGCAGAAAAAATAATCCTGGATTATTTTACTTCTTTGTCTTACTACCATCTTGATGTTTTTTAATTGAAAGTGGTTGTAGTCCAGGAACTTTATTTTTCTGTTATGCATGCTTTATTTCTCCTAGATACAGAAATAGCTTGTCCATTAGCTACTGTCTCTTCTTGATTTACAGGTTCCTGTTCTCTGGTATTATTTCTTTCACAGCTCCCATATCTTTCAAACCAAAAATGTTTCATGTCGGTTAAGGCAGATCTTTATATGAAATACATTCAAAAAGTGGTTGATCATACACACCAATTTTTAAGTGAAGAGTTGTGTCCTTATGTGTTTTTAGCATATCATTAAACAGCCAGTGTCTCTGGGTAGCTCTCTAGACCACGTAAGCTGAGAACCCTATGCTACTACCATATTATGTTAGTTTGTTAGCAGAGCTTTATCTAGAGAGTATGAAGAGATTTGATAGGGATTTTTAGAATATTGCCCTTATTTAAAAAATTATCTTGTCAACCCGTGTTTTCTGCCTGGAAGAATCCATTTGTGAGTGATCTCATATGGGATAATTTTTACTCAGGAGTCCTGCCATTTATAAGCATTCCTCAATAATAAATAACAAAATTCCTGATTGAACCTGGCTCCATGGCATTAGTGGTTTTTTTGGGTGGTAGGCTAGCTAAAATGTTGTCCTTAGTGGTCTTCAGCTATTCCTGCAGCAGCCTTCAGCTATTTGGCACAGCCAGTTCTAAGGATATGTGGGAAAGTTAGCTGGTCCATCTTAAAAGGCAGCAGCTGGAGGGGGGGGGGTGGGCTATGAAAAAACTAAATTCTCCCTCTAAAAGCTTTTTCACTGGATTATTTTTGTTGCTTAACAGCTTGAGTATGCCTACAGGGAGTGCTGTGGGGGCCATGCTCCATGTGCTGCAGCTGGTAGCAGAAAAGCAAGTGTAACATCTGGACGGGTAAAGAATGAGATGAGAAGCTCATGTCCAGGGTCTAAAAATGTTTCTTTAAAATCTGGGATGCAACTTGAATAAAATAGTAGGTGCAATACTAGACACCCCATCTAACAAATGATTTTGCAGAATTATTGGGGATTTAAGATAATGGCCATGATAGAGATCAAGGCTTTGGAAGAACTTGCTTTGACACACAAGGCAGAGAACCTGGGATTACTTACATTTCAAAGGAGAATGTTAAGGAGTTATAAACCCATCTATAATAAATGTCAAATGACAGTGTTGGTCAGGAACCTCTATGATTCTTTTTTTTTTGATACAGTGTAAGTTGAAATTACAATGAAGTTTAAAAATGTGGAATCTGCATCTGGTAGAATGAGATACTTTATGTACCCATTCTGTCACAAAATTCCTGTAATCATGGGATGTGTGGCAACTCCCTAAAAGGTAAATAATTTTAAGAGCTGTTCCACTTGTTGTTTTAAGGCTCAAGTTAATCTGTGTTAGGAGGTGGGAGTGAGATCTAACATGAGAGATGGGTTCTCCATGCTGGCCTCTTGTAAGGTTCAGGTGGATGCAGTGACTAAATACTGGAGGTGGTATGGACAGTGGGCTAAGGAAGGTACTGAGGAGCTGGATGCATTCAGGATATGCAGGATAAATGCAGCGCTGAGTTCCTCAAGCTCTTGTCCTGGGGGGCTGAGAGGAGGCACTTGGCTGGAGAGCAGCCCAGTGCATGGAGGCAGTGCTTTTGTTCTGAGCTGTTACTAGAAAGCATTTGCAGGTGAGGGCTGGGAAAGGGCTTTTTGAAATTGACGGATTGCTGTGTTCCATCTGGCCAGCTGGGAACAAAATAACATAAACATATAAGCATCACTGATGATTTAAGACATGGTTGCCGAGGTCTGTAACAGGTACTTCCAAACCTTCTGTAGTTTTGTCATCTTCATAAAAAACTTATCACAGTGAGGAAGAAGGTACCTTTTTACTCCTTAATGTTTTCCTGTTTTCCTTATGTAATGCAAGAAGAAAGGGATACTCAGAGAAAGGCAAAGCACAGTGCTTCAAATGACAGTGACAAACACCTGTGCTTTCCTCTTCCCCTTTTCACTTCAGCCACAGACCATTTCTGTGATACAGAAACATTGTATACGTTTGTTCTGTTGTTTTTACCATCCCAGCCTTCATTAATTGTAGAAATCTGGAATGAAAGCTTACTGAAGCTGTGACTATTTCTGATTTCCATGAGGATACATACACATATTATCCTCATCTGTGCACAGCACTGAGAGCAGTGGGACCTGATCTCCGTGGAGTCTGTGCACGCTGCCAGAACAGGAAGGAAGGACATCACCTAGGCACTGTGTCATGCAGTACTGGTGCTGAGGTAGATATGCTCTTCCTCTCCCATCCTACCAATCAACTAAACCTAGTGGTCCTCATGGTTTTGGGAAGTGGCAAAAGAAACAATTCTTGCATAACTCATCATCATTTTAGCTAATTTGTGGTTTCATTTGAAACCTCATAATGGATGACATTTCAAAAGACAAAAGAAATTCGCAAAGAGGAGAGAAGAAACAAGACAATTTTAAGTCAATGATTTTTCTTTTAATTTAAAGAAAAACACTGGAACAATTCAGCCTTTTAATCCCCTAAAAGCAACCCAGTTGTCTTCACAAATTCATGTTGACAGTTCATTCCTGGTCTAAATTGTCAGATGAGTCTAATATTTTGTTTGTGGTAAATGTAATGGTCTTAGATACAGCAAAAAATATAATGCATATTGGGATTTTTATTAAACTTTGAAAGATTTTAGTGCTTCACAACATTCTCATAAACAAGATAGGAAATATTGGCTAGATGGAAACTGGTGGAAGTTGAATGTGCAAGACTGTTTGGAAGATAATACACAGAGATCATTATCAGTGGTACACTCTCCCAAGAAAGAATATTGCATTATGAGATCTGCAGAAGCAGCTACTGGTTGAATATTGTTATGTATTTCCATTAATGAGCTGGATGATGAGCACTCTTGTTAAATCTCTGGATGACCCCCCAATCTAGGAGTTCCCCATATATGTGTAGAACAAAATTAGAACTTAGGAGCATCTCAAAAACCGGAAGATACCATTAGGAAAAAATAGCCACGGTGCAACTCCTGAGAAGCATTTCACACAGGAATAATTAACTATGCAAACATAGTATTAAGAATAGCTAGTCAAATGGGGTCACTCAAGAAGTTATAACCTGAGCATGAGATAATGTTGCAGTGCTGTCAGAAAAACAAATGCTAGACTGGGTTTAATAAACAGGAAAATCACCTGAAAAATGAGTTAATCCTTTAGCTATTTTTAATGTTTATAAGATATTATTATTGAAAGCTCTGAAAAGTGCATCGAGTACTGTGTGCTATCAGAAACTTTTAGGCCTATTGAAGAGAGTCCAAACCAAAAGGTTCAAAGTTAGAAGTAATATGTGGCTTACAAGGAAAGCTTAAAATAAAAATTACCCAAAAGTTTAAAGATATAAATAAGGAGTATATATTCTCAGTACACAGCCTATAGACTTAGTTTAACTAAAATAAAAGTGGCTTAGGCTCCACCTATGGAAAACTTCAACAATAGGGAGCAAGCACTAAACAGATTGAGTATAGAAGCCTTTAAAAATCACTTTTGTGCAGAACTGCCAACAGGAAGACCCTGTTGGAATTTGTAAGCCCTCTTATTCTCATTCCTATGTGTGGATCTTTTTTTCAGTCTTTTGTAAATTTTGATCATTTAAGTTTGATCGTACATGTGTTTCTTTCCTTCATAAATCACCTTTCTTCTAAGGGGTCAGTTTTTCAGATCATCTTGTCTTGCAGGTGTCCAGTAAGCTTAAGCTTTCTCTGCATCTTCTCTCTTCCATCACTACTTCAAATTTCCATCTGAACTCTGTCTCTGTTCCCAGCTGGATCTCTCATGTGAAACTCTCTCAAATATTGATTTGTAGGTAATGTACCTTCTGGAACTTTTATACCTTTTTATTTTGGTTGGCTGCAGGTTTTGTTTTTTTTGTGCCTCAGTAAGCATCACCATTTTAAAGTGAAGGCACCCTCTTCTGTACAACTCCTGTTTCTGGTGCTCTTTGCTTATTGGCCTTCTCAGTGAGTGCTCTCGTTTTTAAACCTTTCACCAAGGTCTTTTGCATCCTAATTTAGTATCAGGAGTTAACTCGGGTAGTTTCCTGATCCATCTGCACTTGAAGTCACTGGCCCGTGTAGTTTACTAGATACTCTGATAATGCTGCTGATATTCTTTATGTCCTTATAAAACAACAATCAAAGTGTTAGGTGGAAATGAGCATCGGAATTCCTTTTAGTGTTTCCCATGATCAGAAATTTTAATGCTGCCTTCACTAGCAAGTTGATGAGGTCTGGTTTTTGCAGTTGCCTTGGTTTTGTTCTTCTGTCAGGCTTTTACACAGTCATAATACGCTTTTCTGCTTGCCATCACAGAATGAATGGATATCTTGCTCTCTCTGGAGTCTCTTTTTTTTTTTTTTTTTTCAGAAAAGATGTTTTGTCTGTTTTCTGGGATCAATCAGACTTCAGTTGAGGAACCCTCTGTAGTTGCTGTTGGCACACTCCTCTCCACAGGGAAGCGAGGAACCAAACTACCCTAGTCCAGAAAGTGTTTTGGATGTAGCAGAAATCCCGCTCTGTTACACTGTTTTCACTTAGTTTTTGGTTTGCTTGGTTAAGAAGGGTTTTCATCTCAAGCGGTTCTTTGTTTCTTAAAGTAGTTTCAGCTGTTAATCAAGGTCATTGGTGCTGTCAGTTCTACTTTTTGGTTTTTTAGTTTCAATTTTGTTACATTTTAGTGTGCAGTGAGGGTTTTTAAGTATCAAAAGTCTTTAAGCATAAAATCCAATACTTTTCATTTTTCATTTTCAAGTATTGCATGAAATAATGGAGAGATGCTCCGGGGTTTGCTTATCTTAACAAAGGCCCAAAATGAGTGTACTATTGCTGTCCTTTTACAGACATACATAATTTTCTTTGGAAAAATTATGTGCTCAAATAAAACAGACTTTGACATTGATTGTTACCATTTGTTAAGACCATTTTGTTCTGTTTGGCGTACTTGGTTATCACTAACAGGAAGGCAAACATGCATTATTATTTTACTGATTATTAGTTAAGCATTCTACTTTGGGAAAAACATAAATTATATTTATATTTGAGTGTTTACTTTCTTGTGTATTTTCTTCATTTTGATTACATTTAGGGGAATTCCTTGGTACTTTTAGTAATTCCTGTGACACTGAAAGTCACAAAAGTAAAAGACTCGGGCAGAGAACCTGACTGTACAGAGTGGGATGCACTACCTTGTTCTTTCAGCAAGGCTGTAGCAGGTCTGATGTCAGTCACTTCAGAGACCTTTAGACCTCAGTGCTCATTTATTGGTAAAATGTACCAGCTTTGCTCCTGCATTATGAAGATCGTCTGTCAACACTTTGAGATATTCTCCTTTGTTATTAAGCTTGTGATGCTCTACACTGTCAGGTTTTTTGCCAATTATAGTTAAGGTACAATGGTGTATTCACTGGATCAAAGTCTCACACTGGCGGTAGAGGAATGATTTGTAAGTCTTTATTCATCTGAATTGTACAATAGAATACCTGAGGAATGCAAATAATCCCTCTAAGGACTCAATAGAAAAGCTGTTAAAATGACAGTCTAAGACTGTTATTATTCTGAATTGGTGTTTTAGCCAAAGTAATTATTTCTTATCTTGTTGTTCCACAATAGTTCTTAGTTTATTAGTTATGATGACCATATTTACCAAACAGAATTTGAATCAAATTTTTAACGTTACTTTCACATTTCATTCCATCTTTCTTCACTTGGCACATTATTTAATTAGTCTGGAGACCAGTGTTGGATAATTCCTTAAAAAAACCATCTATAAAGGATGTACGCACATGTGTTGAAGTACACTTATGAATTGTAGATTCATTTTGAGATATATTTTCTGTAAAATGTTGGCATTTATAAGCTCTGAACTTTGATATCCAATTTGTTAGCCAAAATAAATTAGTTAACTGCAAGTGTTAGTTTCAGAAATGCTGCTAAATGTCAGATGTCCCATTGAGAAATGCACCTTAATTCTGATTTTCAGTTCAGATGTTTCTGAAGGCAATAGTGTTTCGGTATCAGTCCTGGATACCAAACTATGTTTTCACTGGGTAACTGGAGGCAAGAAAAGATTAGTATAATGAGGATTGAGAAACGTTGACAGAGTATTTACATAAGTAAATGATAGAAGACCGGCCTTATATAACAAATGTGTGAAAACTGTTGAGTGAACTTCTATATTCTTTGTACCATCTAAAACCCTACTCAGTCGGCCATGTACTTAATCTCATAATAGCTCTGATCCCCTGCTATTTTCTCTGACAAATGTGTGTTGATGAACTTGTGGTTGAGTTCATTTTTTTTCTGAAGTGACATTTGCATTGATTATTTAAAGGTTTGCAGGCCACAGTTTCAAAGCACTTTAGTATAATAGCAGCTAAAACCTTAGTCTAAACTGCACAGATTAGCAAGACTAAGAAAAAGAACTCAGCAAGCATAAAGCCCTGTGCTGTATGGTGGGTGCTTCAAGTCTGAACCATCGCTGGCACCCGAAGTGCTGTGTTTTATGATTTGATTATTCATGTACAGGAAGTATTCCCATGGCTCCTGTGTTTGCTTGCTGAGCATAGAGCTGTCATTCTTACCATTCATACACGTTTAGAAATAGTGTCCTATTAACAGTAGTGAACTCCTCCCAGGTAATTTATAAGGTCTCCCTTAAACTTACAATAAATATTTGTGGTCGTGAATATGATGCTTTTGTTTAAAGATTTTTTTAAACACCATCTACTGCTCTAAAGTGTTCACAGAATCACAGAATATTCTGAATTGGAAGGGACCTAAAGGATCATTGAGTCCAGCTCGTGACCCTGCACAGAACATCCCCAAGAGTCACACCATGTGCCTGAGAGTATTGTCCATCTGGTTGAAGAAATATTTTCAAACACCCAACCTAAACCTCCCCTGACACCACTTCAGGCATTCCCTGAGGTCCTGTCACTGTCACCAAAAGAAGAGATCAGTGCTGCCCCTCCTCTTCCCCCTACAGGAAACTTTAACTGCAGTGAGGTCTCTCCTCCAGGCTGAGCAGACCAGGCAACCTCAGCTGCTCCTCACACAGCTCCTCCTCAAGGCCCTTCACCATCTTTGTTGTCCTCCTTTGGACACTCTCTAAGAGCTTTATAACCTTATATTGTGGTACCCAAAATTGGCCCTTGAACTGGAGATGAGGCTGCTCCAGAGCAGAGCAGGACAATCACATCCCTTAGCTGGCTGGCGATGCTGTGCCCAGTGTAACTCAGGACAGGGTTGGCCCTCCTGGCTACCAGGAGGCTGCCAGTTTTGTTCACTTTAGTAGGGTAATTAACATTTAAAAACTTAACACCCTAAGTTTTTAGCTCTAAATTTGTTGTTTCATTCAACTAAAAAATGATGCACAGCAAACTATTGCAAATGCCGCCAGTCACTGAGGATGATAGGAAATTTTTTTTCTATATTTAAAAATAATCATAGTATAATAGCCAGAAGCATTGTCCTGGGACAACAGTAGAAAGGTGGGAAAAACCAGTAGAAACATGGAACTGTGTTAATCAGCCATGGCATACTCCAGCATCAATATGCAGAAAAAGCAGGTGCAACTTGCTATATAGGAGTGTAGTTTTCTTTCTTATCTGCTAATACCAGCAATATTAGCTACTGAGATGCTTTTTTTTTTACATTAAAAAAGTCAGGAAAAACTGAAGTCCCTCAGTTTTACCACATTTGATAAACATAATTCTTGGAAGTACATTTTTCTCTCTGAAAGTTTTATTCACTTTTTAGATTGCAACTATTTAACCTCTACCAAACATCTAGTTTGTCCCAAATTATGCCTATTTCTGTAGATTAAATGCCAAACAGAAACCAAGAAACAGTGAAATGTTAATGGAGTACACCTGAAGCAATTGCTGCCTGTTAATGCCTTGACCTTGGAAAGCAATACACAAAAAGATGGCATCATAAATCCGTGCAATTCTTATGAATATGTATGTGCTACTTGATAATAATGAATGTGGTACAGCCATGCATGCACTACAAGATAATGTTGTGCCCTTTGTTGTCTACAGGTTGATAAAAATTAAAGAGTGGGTGGACAAGCACGACCCGGGTGCTTTGGTCATTCCTTTTAGTGGGGCCTTGGAACTCAAGTTACAAGATATGAGTGCTGAGGAGAAACAGAAGTATCTGGAAGAGAACATGACACAAAGGTTAATTAGCATTCATTTTCCCTACACTTTATTATCAACTATTTCCTTGCAGTAATTTAATTGCTTGCGCTGATAGAATAATAAATGACAGAGTAATTACCATTATAAAGAGAGAATCTTCTCCTTTCTTTACCATGAGACAGAGTGAAAAGATTTATTTTAAATTAAGTTTTTAACTGTCATCTGTCATCTCTGTACAGTGTTTTAATTATAACATAGGTATTAGTTATGTATATTTTTGAGAAGGAATGATCACCAAAACTGTTTCGTCATCTATGGGGAATAAGGACAGTGGAGAAAATTTTGCCATAATTTTCTGAGGAACTCTAATAAATTGTTTCAGTATTGAATTTCAGTCAAACAGATACGCTTTCATGACCTGGAGTCCTGAAAATTGCATGAGACAAGAGTGCTGCCTGATAGGGTGATTTATATTTATCCTATGTTTCTGTAGGTTGCCAAATAAACAAATCAAAATACTATCTTTATGATTTTGAAGTAAAAAAGTAGTTCTTCTGAAGAGAGTTCAAAGTAAAAGGCTACTGCAATTATTGCTCTGTTCAAAAGTAGACCTGGTATCTTGAAAATATGTGATGTCTTTCCACGTAAATTGATTACTTGGCACATTTAGCTGTTTTATGTGTATATACTGAATGAATTGGATTCCTTCCTTTTTTTTTTTTCTTTCAGTGCTTTAGCAAAGATCATTAAGGCTGGATATGCAGCACTCCAACTAGAATACTTTTTCACTGCAGGCCCAGATGAAGTGCGTGCATGGACCATCAGGGTAAGATTCATACTTATTCATCAGCTATATCCAGTTCCACACTATTGAATTCAGATTGATATCACTGACTTTGAAGTTTGTCATGGTGGCGGTTAGCTAGTCATTACAGATGAGGTTTTTGTCCAGGATAACTTTAATTATTTGTGAGCTGCTGAACAGTGAAAGTGGAGCTGCATTGATTGAGGCAGGTAACAATTGATTCTGCCTATTACATAGTCTGAATTTCTTCATCCTGTAGAATCTGTCTACCCTCCTCCTGTGGTCAGAGATAAGACGTACCAGTATTGTGCTTGCTTAATCTGTGTGACTGGGTTTGTCTGCAGTGAAATTGATGTTGCTTTTCATTTTGTATTCACTAAGTTTGTTTGGGTTGCGGATGGTTCATTCCTCCTGTGCTTTGCTGGGATTACATTTTAGCAATAAAAGCAATATAACGTCATTATATTCCTCGTGGATACACAGTTGGGCTCCAAATCCTAAAATCAGTGTGCAGTAATTCAGGTCTCTTACTGACTTTAGTATTTAGACCTAGTTTATTTTGGTAGTTTTATACATTTATCTAGGAACTTATGTAATGTCTAAAACAATATTATATATTTTATGTATTGATGTAGACTGGTTATAGCCATAAGCATCAACTGATTTATTGCATTTGTTCCCAGAGGACTGTAAGAGCGGAGCTGTAGTGGCTTACCTTTGAATGTAAATATGTTGTAATATAAAGATCAATATAGAGAAAATATTTTGGAATGCATTCAGTTACAAACTGTTACTTTAAAAATTACAACAATGTCAACTTCTGGAGGTGCAGTTCAGTCTTTGAGCTTCTGTTTTTTGCATCAGTGTATTTAAGGCTGTGCAATGAGTTTCAGTGCTGTATTCATTTACTGGAATTAATTTGTTTTCATTAATCAAGATAATTTCCTGTAAATTTATATTTTTAATAGTACTGCTACAGATGTTTGTGTATGTGTTTTAGCACGTTAAACTTATTTTCTTAAAAGCATGTGTGGGGTTTTTTAGCTTTTTCTTCTCATCTCTGTTTACATGATAACTGCTTGCCAAGTCCCTGAAACAGCAACCTAAATAATATAAAAGCAGAATTTTGTTATTCCGATTCTTGGTATAGTTTTTAAAAGCATATTGTGAAATTCCACTGTTTCCAGCAGGAAAAGTGCTTGCTCTTTATTAGAGAATTTGAAAGCTGGTTTATCTTAAGACTGATTGTGAGTATCTTTGATTTAATGTGCAAAGATACTTAGTCAGGTAAGCATCAGTGAGTAGCCATATTAACCCAATACATCTTTTATTGTAAAAACTGTGCTTTACAGTGTCAGACTCCTTAGCACTTTAACATGCTTTATTAAGCAGCCTTTAGGTCACCATTATTGCTCAAATTTCTCTCCATGGTTGTGTGTGCACAGAATGTATGTCCTTGTAATTTAAAGCATGCAGCTATAATGCATTTTTCTCTATTGTATAAACTTAAATTATTGTATAGTTTTCTGCGATTTCTAGTTTTTAGTGATTCAGTTCTTGATGTTTTGGTGAGAATACTCATTTGTTCTATATCAAACTTACTAAAATTATTCTGAAATAAAAATAAGCTCACGTGTTGGGCTTGACATCCATACATAATTTCTCATTGCAAACATTGTTCTCTATGAATGTTAGCGTTAATTGAAATTATTTGAATGTAAGTGGAAGTCTTCAGTAATTCAGAATTTAAAGTTATTTAAAAATCTTTATCTTCCTCACTTTCTGTGTAGAAAGCTAGGGGT
Source organism: Chloebia gouldiae (assembly GCA_003676055.1). Lineage (NCBI taxonomy): Eukaryota > Metazoa > Chordata > Aves > Passeriformes > Passeridae > Chloebia > Chloebia gouldiae. The sequence goes on from QUSF01000012.1 coordinate 432,549, forward strand.
CGAAGCGAATCTCACAACAAAACACAGTCATAGCTTCTAAAATCAATACTGCTGTTGATACCTATTAGGAAAAACAAAGCTGCTGTTCTTTAATGTCGGCTGGTTTATCTGTGGCGAAGGCACTGTCTGTGTCCCAGTATTGAGGCTCACCAGGCTGCATGTGTGGCATTTTAGCTGATATGAAACAAAGTCTCAGCAGAACCTTAAAGCATATAAAAAAGAAGAAACCTCTTTCCTGCAATCAATCTTCTTAAATGCAATTAATTTTCTTCTTGTCTTTCCTTTGACAGAAAGGGACGAAGGCTCCTCAGGCAGCAGGGAAGATTCACACAGATTTTGAAAAGGGATTCATTATGGCTGAAGTAATGAAATATGAAGATTTTAAAGAAGGAGGTTCAGAGGCTGCTGTCAAGGTGAGCTCCCCACTTTTTCTTCTCCCTCCAAATGTGCCATTCTTTCATTTCAGATTTGAATTTTCGCTGGAAAAAAAATACTTAATGTTAAGTGAATCTTCAGTCACCTCTAGCAATAGACCAAAATCCATTTTCATTTTTTACTTAAGGAAGAGTTGAAACGCACCAACTTACTGGACAGGAATGCAGTATTTCAGTACCCAAGATATAACAGTGCATGGACTACATATCAGCACCAAGACTAAATGTTATGCTAATGTGTTGGGGTGTTTTTCTCTCCGTTTACATATTTGTGTTCAAAATTTAATAAGCTCTAAAACTTACTTGTTTTTGAAAAATCAGGTTTTTAAGATGAGAGTTTTTTGAATCACTTCTAAAAGGAAACATGAAACATAGAAAAATCTCTTTCTTCTAAAAATATGTCATCTTGTTTTGAATTAAGGTATTAAAAATGTCAGACGTAAATGGTTAAGAAATATATTTTATTATAAAATTGTACTCTTTACAGGATTAGTGGGTTCCACTTCTAGGCTCTGATAAGCATAATTAGGATCTTAAAATTTACAATTTCATATTTTATTCAATTGCACTTTGATGTCTCAGTCAAAAATACCATGCCTTACTTCGGTTGTTCAGGGTTGCTACTGTGTGCTGAATAGACAGTAAAAATATTTAATGGAAAACTTTTCCCCATGAGCCTACTCTTTGTGGTAACACTTGTGTTGAGAAGTTTCATCTGCTTTCTCAACACTAGAGGGCAGAGACTGCTCAGGTGCCCAAAGTTGTGCCCTTTTATAGCTGACAAATTATATCTGATTTGATGTTATTAAGTATGAAATGAACTTGTACGTGGCAAAAAATGTCATAACGAAAGCTGTTCTTCTCTGTGTTGTTAATGCATTATTTCCTTCTTCTTTAAGCAGAAAAAATGTATCTTTGTTTCATATACATTTGATATCTCGTTTGGCATTTTTGACATTTTCGTAAGATTTGTATTTTATGAAATTGCAATTACGAAGTACATTAGTTTGATTTACTCAATCTCAGTATTTGAAGGTTTCTACACACAATAATGTGTTAAAGAATTTAAAAGGTTCAGGTTCATTGTTTGCTATTTGATAGCTTGAAAGGTATGCAAAACTATGATTTCAAATTCAGCCTATTCTCAGTGGTATCACTAAGGAAGATCATACTGAGCAGCGGGACTTTAATAGGTTTGTTTGAACCCCAGGAAGTGAGGGAAAAAAATCCCATATAATTGGTTCATTGCGGCATGTGAACTGCTTTATGAAAAGGGAAGTAGAGTTGTAGTTGTAAAGGGAAGCCACAGCTATAAATAAATCCAATATTCTGCAGTCAGAAACCACTTTTCATAACTGATTCACATTTTGCCACCATCAGATTTTGATGCTCAAATATGAGTAGAGGCTGCATCAGTTAACACCTATTAAATTAATCAGTATTTTGCTTGTATATTTTTACTTGCTTTTCACAATATGAGATTCTAAACATCAAACTTCTATGCTCAAATCATATTTAATGGTTAAATTTTTATTGTTATGATGTAGCTGTAAAACAAGCAGATTTGCATTTTTTACTCAGTTTTAAAGTCAAGATTGGGAAAAAACCTTGTTCTTAGAATAAAGTGTCATATTCCTCTAATGTGACACTGGTCTTTTCTAATTTGCTTTTAATACAATGTTTCATTCTATAGACAATGCTAATTGCTTTTATATTGCTGCTAAATTTCAAAATTAAATTTAGGTGCTTTTATAGGAGTCATCTTAAATAACAGTGGTAATGGGAGTTGCTTGCTTTGTATGTTATCAAGTTGATCGATTTTTAAGTTTGATTTTGTGTGTGTTTAACACCAGTACAGCATAACTAATTTAATGCCAGTGCTGTGAACTATACACTGAATAGCTCTGTGTGGGCTTTGTAGTCTACAGGGATATCACATTATTAGCAATCATATCTGCTTAGGCAAAGCTGGCTTCTACAGATGGCTGCTTTCAAGTGCAAATGAACTGGTTAGACGTGTCTTGTTTAATACATACTCAAGATTCACAAATGGGTATTGATTTTTTCAACCAGTGTTTCTGATAGCAATGGAAATGGATTAAATGGTCTCTAGAGAATTTAAAGGAACACTGTCACTTTTAATTAACTGTAAACTGGTAACAAAAATACATAAACTTACATTAGTGTATCAAAATGTATTTCATTAAAGAATCTATGCCACATTGATAGTGTGCACTACTGTGCTAAAAATATGTTGTGTTACTTTTTGGCAGACAGTTTTTTCTACAAATATTTGTGAGTAATAAATATATTCAACTGTAAAATGTTTCTGTACCTATGCCTGCAGCTTATGTTTTCTGATGATTTTTACAGCACTGTTTTATTAGTATTTATGCCATCAATTTCTCTAATTACTCTTGACTTTAAGCATTATTAGGATCTTCAAAGGAAAGGACTTGAAAGGAAACCTTTTACAGTCTAAACAGATTTCCAGGGGAAAGAAATAGGAAAACATTTGCAAAGTACTATTTCTTATGTATCAATAATGTCATGTGGGGTAAGGTCAATTGCTATTTCAGTATATATTTATTGTCAGGGCTATCTTAGCTGCAGTTTTCCATAGGCTAGCATCACTGGGAACCACATTTAAATAAGGTATAGCAGCAACAAGGTTATCGAGCCTCTAAATTTCTAGGCAGCAATATGGGGAAACGGGTTGCTTTACAGAGCAGGTTTTGTGAAAGAAAGGTGTCTGAGTTAACTGTGTACCATTAATCTGATCTGTTCTACAGCAACTAAGGTCATTAGTTAACAGCTTTCCTGTAATGGGATCTTAGCATGCCACCACTGTGATAGTGTCATTGAGAATAATGGCACAGTGAGGTCTTGCATGGAAGCACTTTCTCCTGCAAGAGAAAACTTCAAAACAGGAACGGTTATTGAACTGAAGCAGAGGCTCTCAACTTTTCCATATTGTAGACACTTTTCAAGATAAATGCTTCCGCAGACCACCTCCCGCCCAGCCTGTCAGGCCTAATGCCACAGCCTCTGGAATACTGGGTTTAATTACGATGAGATAACAGTAGAAAAATAGAATAATAAATTGTAATGCCGAAAGCACTGATATTTAATAGATTCCTTGCCTATTTTCTGCTCTCCTCAAGTTCAGCATTTTAATAACGAATTTTCTTTTCATGTCTTTGGTCCATATGCCTTTTCCTGTATGCTGGTTTCACAGCCTATCTGCTCTGCTATCTGTCCTTCTGAAGCAAATGCCTTCCAAAGGGAATTTCTTAGAGAAGAGCTGAGCCTGCATTTTGTGCTCCCCAGCCCTTCATTATGTGGGCGCAAGCCGACAAGGGAGCCCCGCTCACAGCCCGAGTGGGGCGCGGCCGTGGCTTTCGCGGGGTGTCCCCGTGGTCAGTGGCACGGGACCCTCGTGTCCGGCGCCTCGCGAAGCCGACCGACGCTGGCCGATGCTTTACAGTCCTGCCACCAGCGTTTGCCATCTGCAGGGCTTCCAGATGAGGGAAAATAAAGCCAAATTGACAAAAGAAAAAAAAAATTGAACTGTTTTGCCAGGCTCTACCGCTTTGTAATGCAGGTGCATTTTAAGCACTACAGATCCAGTGGAGGCTAAATTACTTACATATATATATCTCAAACCAAGTGATGTCAAACTGAGGAGTATTGTGACCGTCAAACTCTGAAGCTGAAGTATTACCATCTCTTTACCAAAATGTATTTAAATAATTGCCATTTGAAAATACTGTGAAATATCTAATGAAGTAACCAATTTTCCTTTTGTCTGTTCCATTTATAGGCTGCTGGAAAATACAGACAACAAGGCAGAAATTACGTAGTGGAGGATGGAGATATTATCTTCTTTAAATTTAATACACCTCAGCAACCCAAGAAGAAATGAATATCAGATTTGTTTGCTCAGAAATGAACTGTGCTGCTTCAAAAAGCATATGAATTTTTATTTGGAATTGGAATATCTGGAAACAAAAAGCATACAGTTTCTACCTAGGGAACCTCCCTTCCCCCCAGTGAAATTATTCTTGTTTGTTTTGAATTAAAATATGGCACCTCCAGCAAACACACAAGTTCACTAAATGTGAACAGCTTTGCATTTCAAACGATTAAGACCCTACTCCAAATTGTAGAAGCTTTTTGGGAACCATATTACTCTCATGATACTTCATTAATCTCCATCATGTATGCCAAGCCTGACACGTTTGACAGTGAGGACAATGTGGCTTGCTCCTTTTGAATCTACAGATAATGCATGTTTTACAGTACTCCAGATGTCTACACTCAATAAAACATTTGACAAAACCAGCCTTGGTGTGTTTGGGGATGTCTGTATTGACTGACTGTGGTGTGCTGAATGCGATACGGCACCTGGTGGATGCTGATTACAGAATTTTAAGACGTGTATGATACAGTAACTGGCAGTGTGGGGCAGCTGCAATTGTATCTTGAAAGTGAGTCTTTCATGGGAATCAGAAGATTAGGATGCCAATGATTTGTCTCAAAAAAGTTAATGAATTTGTAGATGGACATTCACTGAAAGATGATACTAAGGATAATAATGATGGCAGCATAAATTATTTTTACTAGAGAGAGGAAATATATGTAGAAAAAACATGTTATCTATGAGACTGAAGCTTTTTCGTTCAAATGATTTTGAAAGAGTATTTCACTCTTGCCTTGAAATTAATAAATCAGACTGGAGCTGAAGTACCTGATGTTGTGCATTGTCCTCTCAAGTCTAATTTTGAGGCCAGTGGAGAGTGACACAGATAGTGCTGTGAAGGAAGAGGTCACTCTGTGCTGGATAGGTAAGTTGTTCTGCTGAAATGAGGTTGCAGCTGGGAGTGCCTTTTTACCTCTTTACTTTTTAACCACAAAGGAGAGCTGGTCACTCTGGGTAACAGAAAAATAAGGTGTAGGCAAAATAAAACCAAGTTTGTTCTTTTAATGTGAGGTGTAGAGCTGCCCTTTCTCACAGTAAGTTTAGTGTGTTTAAAACAGCCTGGCTTTGTCTGAGTGCCCTTGTGCTGGGGGATTCGGCTACAGGTTCAGTGGGGTCGAGGCTGGGAGAGATGCTGTTGTTACCTGTGTCATGTTGGTGTGCCTGGCCTCTTGTACCCTGGTGATAAATTCCCTAGCTGTGAACTTTGACAAGGCAGCTTGCCACCGGCTCAGCCCCGCTGTGTGCAGGGCACTGGGAGTGCTGGCCACATCCTGCTCCGAGACATTCCCTCGAGATGCTGCCTTCGAGCCTCATTGCTCCTTTCTGGGAGAGTGAGACATGATCAGCCAGAGCCACGAGCCTTGTGTTGGCATCATGTCTTTAATTGAACCAAACAGAAAGAGGAAGAGTAGATGACTTCAACTCATAGTTGTTGATTTTGTTTTAAAGAGCATCTTCTGTTTCATGGTGTCAAGGAGCAGGGACAGTATTGTAGAGCAGAGAAATTAGGGCTTCAGATGTTTTGGAATCCTTGAAATTCTCTTTTTTTATCATCTCTCTGGTACAGCTAGTGTTTATTCCTGGTGTTATTTTGATGTTACATAATTGAGAAATGATTAGGACCATCAAATCTTGTGTTAGAAGTCAAATCCAAAAGAAAACAGAGCCTACCTGTTTCTCTTGGAAGTCAGCAAGGTGCTAGTACCAGAGAAGGGCTCATGCTGGGTTTTACACACAATGAAAGGTGAGTGAGAAGTGGAGTATGTGTGCTGCTGAAAGAGAAGTAACCTCTGTACCGCGCTAATACTCACTGAAACGTGTTCTCTTGTTCTGGCTGAAATTTGTTCTGGTTTCCAAAATACTCCCATGGTCCTGAATTGTTTCTATTTCATTGTGTATGCTCCCTGTTCTAAAAATAAAGATAATTAAAAATCAAACTAAGTTGTTTGTGGTAGACAGGGTTCTTTGAAGTTACTACAATATCCTGAATATAGAAAATGAACTTAAAATGTTTACCACAATAAAAAAAATATATGTACTGTAATGTTTGATGTTTCAGTTTATTAATTTGCCTGAATAGTTATCTCTTCAGCTGTTTAGCTAGGTTCTTTTAACTACTGAAACTAATAAATAATTCCAGAATAATCATAAATTTTATTAAAAGAATAATCGGATAAGCTGTTATTTCTATCACCAGCAATTTGTGACAACTACTGCATTAAATATATGCAGCCCATGTTTCTCCTTAGTGGGTTTTAAATTGTGATTTAACTTAACCTAAGCACAAATTATTTTGCATTTCTACCTGCACAGGCTACTCCAAGTGCAATGTATCCATCCTATTCACATTGGCTATTTAGGAAAAAACCCATGAAATCTGTCTGCACACTTTTCACTGCCACTGGCTTGGTGGCAGTGGGTAGGAGATGTTGTTTCTCCAGCTGGAGGATGAAAAAAACATTGTAGGCACTGGTCTTCCAAAATCCAGACAGCAGAGAGCTTTGCAAGGGAGGAGGGATGCTAAGCCTTCTTCTTGACTTGGTGTTCCTCAGTGGCATTGATGGCATGTTTCTGGGATTAAACAAATACTAGTGGAACTGGGAAAAGGCTGCTAACAGCCTCCAAACATCCAAAAGAGAGTGCCCCAAAGTGATGTGGAGATCTGCACTGCCCCTCAGGTTTACTCTGCAGGAGTAGATCTGGAGAGTGAAGCAGCTGGCTGGGGGACCTGATGCTCCTGTGGTATTTGAGGGGCTGCTTGGGCTGGTGGCAGGCTGGTCCTGTGAGGAATTACAGGGGCAGCAGGTTTAAGAGAAAGAGTTTCTCTGAGATACCCAAGGAGCAGCCAGTTTGCCTGTTGTGAGTGTCCTGTGCTGTGCAGAGCAGGCAGGGAGTGTGTGTATGTGAAGAGGTGTGATAAGGAGGTTCACTTTTAAAGGTATGTTCCTGGTCAAATAAAAGCAGTGCTGTAGACAAGGGCTTACTGCTGTTGGCTTTTGGCAGAATCAATAGCATTAGCAAGGTGATGTGCGTGGGGACCCCATGATGTGACATTTCAAACCATTAAGAAGCATAAAAAGCAGCAACATTTAACTTTTGAAGACTATTTGTACCATAGATACTTCAGGTATAAGATACAGTTTTCTGTCCTAATAGGAATTTCCTAATAACACATGGGAAGCAGGTTTGGCCTTTCTGTGTGGATTAACATATCAGATAAAATGTAGAAGTATTGTCTTAACCTCATGTCTATTTGTTCTTTTGTTGACTATGTCCAGCCCTGTAGAGATTGGTAGAATTGCCACAATTGTTTTAAAGGATTTACTTTTACTGAAGGATCCTTTCTTACCTGCTGCAGTTTTCCTTCTGCCTTTTCTCACCCAAGTTCCCGCTGATCTCTTCCCAGCCCACTGGTCCTGTCAAGGACTCTGTATGGCAGAGTGCCTGCTTTGGAGACACTGTGCTGAGAGCTGTATTTTCCTTCCCTCCTTGCCCACAGAACAGGCTTGCAGCTGGAGTGGCAGCACTGCAGCTGGGCTCGCTTTGCTGAACACCTCCTGGCACTTTGTTGGTGCTGTTGCCCCGTGGTGCTGGCTGTGGGCAGGGACAGCCCTGCTCAGGCCATGTGGCCCCAGGCTTCCAGCCCAGTGACTGTGCCCCCCTCCCTGCTCTGCTCCATCAAGTTGGCAAATCACCCTTGTAGCTTCACAAACGTCAGGGAGGTGCGTTCCTGGTGCAATGTTTCACATTCTTGTGGCTGCCAGGCTTTTTCAAACTGTCCTTCACAGCTCTGTTGGTCCTTACTGAGGTAGGGATGCTGCATGCCCCATTCTAGTGGGTGCTTTAAACACCATTTATTCTACCAGCTGCAGGATAGGACCATAGCATTGCTTTTTGAAAGTGTGTCTGGTGAAGTTTTCAGTTTGAACAATATTAGCTAAACTTTACCATTTCTGTCCACTCACAAACTCAACTCACAGAGGATGAAGCAGAGGGAGACATTAAAAATTTATAGTTGTTTTAAACTAATAATCACTTATTTTAGCTTGTACTCCCTTCATACTAACGCCAAATGTTTGATTACACTACTCCACAATTTCGCTTCAATTAAAACAGGAAAACCACTTGAGAGTTTAAAAAAAAAAAAAATCGAAGTAATGGTGTTCATCCCAGTATCCCTGTGGATTGAAATAGGGCTGTGCAGGCTGGGCTTAGAAAGGTTTAAAGTAAATTTTGCATTTCAGGGCTGTGCTTGGAGCAGTTGTGTCTCGGCTTCTCTGCGCGGGTGGTGCCCGTTCCGGTCCAGGGGAGCAGACGGGCGGAGGTTCCGTGTGCGCGCCTGCCTTCGGCCGCGGGGCCGGGCCGCCCTCCGGGCTCCTTGTGCCTCTGTCCGTCAGTGCCTGCAGCCTTTTGTACGCGCAAAGCTGTGTGCTCAGCAGAGAAACTGATAAACCACACCGCAAATCAAATCTGCAGCTGCGGGAGAGGCTGTGGGACGTGCAGGTTAACAAAAGACACGCCGGGGCTCGGGGAGGCAGCGCCTGGCAGCCCGGGCTGGCTGAGCGGGGCACGGGGGTTTCCTGCCCTTGGCAGCTCGGCTGCTGTGGGAAGGGAAGGGAAGGGCTTTGGCTTTGGCACTGCTGAGCCCTGAGGGGCAGGAACTCTGCACAGCAGCCGAATTGAAAAGCCTTAAGTTGGGTATGGGGATTTCTCCAAACACACATAACCATCCCAAGGGCAATTTTGGTAAGAGTGGGGATGGAAGAAGCACTGCTCTGTGCTGACCATGTTTTCATCCCCAGTGATCCAAGCCCAGCGCTGGCTGCAGAGCCCCACCACCACAGAGACCCTTCACCCCTCCCAGCATCACCACACCTCGAGGTACTTGAGCCTGGAATCAAAAGAGCTGAGGTAAATTATTTTTCAGAAGGGCATGTAGGGACTGAACAAGGGACAATGGCTTTAAACTAGAAGAGATTGGGCTTAGATACTGGGGGAAAAACTTTTTACTGTGAAGCACCAGAAGCTGTGGATGCCTCATCCCTGGTAGCATTCAAGGCTAGGCTGGGTGGGGCTTTGAGCAGCCTGGTGTAATGGAAGGTGTCCCTGCCCAAGGCTGGGGGTCAAATATGATCTTTGAGGTCTCTCTGCCACCCCAACCCATTCTGTGATTCTGTGAAATCCCTGCACTGCTGGTACCTCTGGTACCAAGTTCACTTGCTGTATTTTGGTGCAATGATTACAGCAGCATGCAGGGGGGAGAGAGGAGGGTTTATGATTTGGGATACCCCTGTGTGAGCACCTTCAGCCCCCATGGCCATGGCCTCAGAGGAGCTGCCTGCCCCCAAAGCACAGCATGAGGTGAACACGTCCAGGCCCAGGTTTGGTACCTGCACCTGACAACAGATGGAGTCACATTGGGCAAAGCGGTTTACAGGACTTGATTTATAGTAAACATGTAATGTTTAAAGGCTAATAAAGCACTTGCTCCGTAATGAGGAAGGCTGTTGCCCACATAAAAGAGTTACCAGGGGCAGTATGGGCTCTGAGGGAAGACCCTGCTGACCAGCATGTGAACACTGGGGACTTTGACCTTCCCAGGGCACTGCAGCTGGCCCCAGGCGTGGGCAGGGGCCATGGAGCTGGGCCCAGGCCCAGGCCTCACTCCCTTCTCTTGTCCTGTGCTAGGAACACTCACCCAAGCTGTGTAAGGACAGAACTAGCTCCAACCAGGGGCTCTCACACTGCTGAAGGGATGCCTTGCCAAATCTGTAAGCAAAAGATTCTTTCAAGAGTGCAAAACCCGCTGGTTGCTGAAGAGTTAAACTTCCCTGTAATATGAATCATGTGCAAAGTATCCAAATTTGGTTATAAATCCTGTTTAAGTTTCAAAGCACAAGCGTTATTGGAAGTAGCAATACTAACATCAAACAGCCTTGATAAGATCAACAAATTATTAAGTATAATTGTTTGTGCTGGGGTGTGTGCAAGAAGATAAATAACTCATAAATTAAACACCAGTGCCTGAGGGTGAGTCATTCATGGATTCAGAGCTGTCCTGACACTCACAAGCAAAAAGTAATTTTCTCTTAGTTCAGTAATTATGCATTTCAAGATATAAGATCAGCAATCAATGCTAGGTGTGCTTGCAAAGGTGGAAGGATACTTCAGCTATTGGAGTTTCCCATACAGAGATTAAGAAGAAAAGTCTGTTGCTTTTCTCTGTAGTGGGGAGTATTCAGACTGAGGTACACTTCTTCAAAAAGATGACTAATAAAGGGATTAAGAATAGATTACAGGTCAAATTTTGCTGTTATAAATTGACAGCATTCTTCTGGCTACTAGTTTATATTAGCAGAAAATATGTCCCAAATTATGAAAGCAAATCAACAACCCCCCTGTGGTAAGTGCTCTTAGTCATCCAGGCTAGTGCCTGCTTCTGAGAGGCACCTGGCACCTCGCTGGCTGCGCTGCAGCTCAGCTCTCACGCAGGGTCATTAGAGCCCCTTCCTGACTTATTCATAAGACCCCATGAGGATCTTGGTCTAATCAGAGTTTTCCTAAGGACAGGGAATAGTAATGTAATCTGTTATTGTAACAACATCATCTTGATCTGCTTTTATTTACTAATGTTTTGCCAGCCATTAAATATTTTTCTGTCAAATTCAGAGATCACACTGAGAAATCATATTTTTGGGAATGTGGTGTAAATCTCACAGCTGCTCAACAATAGTTGCTGCTGGGATAAACTCCCAGCCTGCAGGAGATAATTGATGTGTAACCTACACCCTCCTGACCAATCGGATCTCAAACAGCCTTGACCTCATCAGTCTGGGGAGTTTTCTGATGGGAGAAGTGTGGTGGGAATCCTTCTGGAGAAGGACAAGAAGTCTGTGACAGTCTTTGATGGGTTCTCTCAGTCCTCAAGAGTACTAGGAGTGCATCAGTTTTCATCCACAGATGTACGGGAGAGATGGAAACACAGCTGGTTTACAGTTACACGTGTGGCACACGTCATCTCCATTAAGTGATGCCTTCTTCTTGTGACACGTCCCGTCCTTGCACACATTCCTACAACCCAGCAGTGCAGTCACCTGGTGCTCAGGAGCCAGTCACCAGGTAATAAGGACACTTCTGCTATTGCAAGCCACCTTTTACATGCTGTGTTGTGGGGAACCCTTCACTTGGAGGAGGTTTGTGTCTAACACCAGGTGCTGGTTTGAGATGTGCTTGTGGAAAGTGTTAAGAGGTCATTGCTGGCTTCACTGGCAGATGCCATTCTGGGAAAGAAAGAGAAATGTTTAATTTATATTTACTATTTGCAAAAAAAAGCTGTAAGCACACCCTTTTATCCCAAAATAAAAATGAGTTAATGACTGGAGTGTTTAGCCCATTGGGGATGTCATTGTTTTCAATTACTTGCCATTCTGATGGGAGAGCACAGATTCTTAGGCTGAATGGAGATTTGTGCTCCAGCTATTTGTGCCTTTTAAAACATTTTCTTTACTACTTTAAGAGAAAACTGTAAAATGACAATAATGACATATTATTACAAGTAAATTACACTGTAAAATAGCATTAATATTGCAGTTGAAACCTAGAATTTGAAATAAGATGGAAATATTCATTTGCACACAGCTTTTGTTCTTATCAAAAGCAATTTGGATTAGGAATGAGATTTACTTAGCGCCTGCACTCTCAGGCGAGCTAATGCTCAGTCACCTGGACTGAGCAGGCTGTCAAGCTCATCTGTCAGCAGCGGCACGGGAGCCGCGGGCAGAGCCCGGCGCTCCCGGAGCGGCACAAAGGGAGCCGAGGGGCTGAGAACGGCCTGGGCTGTGCAGCCGGGGCTCCCGGGGGAGAGGGCCGGCCTCTGGTTTGTCCCCGCAGCAGGGCAGGTTCTGTACCGCAGAACGTGAAACCCACTCTTCTCCCGCCTAATGGAGAAAGACTAATAGGAATTAGAAATTAATAAACCCAAAGTGGGTGCAGGGTAGTAATCGGGGACCTTGTGCTTAGGAACAACGCTGAGCAATTTAACACTCCATTTCATAAAAATTGTCCCTTGAATTTGACAGCCCTGTTCTTCAGAGGTCAAGGGGTTTTGGCCATATTTTTTCTCTCCTCCATTCACAAATAGGAAACCATCAGACCCTGGAAGGTCTACTTCTGTAGAGAGAAATTTTGCACTGGTGAGGACTGCAGGAGAGCCCCTTTATAGGGGCATGTAGAAGGGACAGGGTGTCAAACTGCATTTAATTGCTCTTTTTTGGGCTGTGTTTGCATTAAAGGTAGTTGTCCTTTCAAGTAGGACATGCTATTGTACTTTCAATTAGGACCACCAACAAGGCCCCATGAACACCCCGTGGCAGTAGGTCTTGAATCTTCCCTTGTCTCCATGCTTCATCCTCAAACAGAATGGACCTCCCCTTCTTCACACCTCAGGCAAGGGCAGCTGGCTTTCCCGGAGATCACCCACTGTTTGATGGCCACAGGATGAACAGGGGAACCCCAGGAATCCAATCACTTTTTTTTTTTTTTGTCACAGCTTTCATTAATTTTTATTTGCATTTTCAGCACAAAAAAAAAGAAAGTAATAAATCTAGAACAGATCTTTCAGGCAGCTTCTGCTTGGCGTTACCCTTTCAGCCCTTGTTCTTTCTGCCCATCTAAATAACACAAGGCAGGCAGAAAAATTCCATAGGGCAAAATAGGTGGAGAGCCTCCTATATTTCTATAATCCTTTGTGGCGGTGATAAATCTCTATTATGTGTCTTTGCTCTAATTTTTTTGTGGAACAGAGGAAAAGAACTGGCAGGCACTGAATCCTGTCTCATGCTCCTCATGACCCCACACAGAAGATGGCAGTGAAGGCCAGAAAGCACTGCTGGGATGCTGCTGCCATCCTGGCTGTGTAAGGTAAGCCCCAGGCAACCTTCCCTCTCCACTGGATAAATGGGGCTGCAGGGAGGTGGAGGCTGCTCCTGGTCCTGTAAACAGCTAATTTACTCCTGCACTGCTGACACACACAGGGCTAGCTGGGAATACACCAGTGTATGCTTGTTGGAAACATTCTTACTCAGTAATTCCCAGACTGAATGAAAGTACACTTGGAAAGGATGGAGAAGCAACTCGACCAGCAACCTTTTGTGGATCTGTGCCAGTCCCCAGCCCGGTGCCTGGAGTGGAGCAATGAGCACGGCACAGTTGTGCTCCATCCCACCACCCCCTTCCATTTCTCCAGTGAGAAGGGGTGCTCCTGTGACAAATCAGGCATTGTTAACCTGTAACATTAGTTTTAGGATACAGGAGCACATTGAAAGTATGTCTGAGCCATTTCAAACTAATTAAAAATGCAAGGAGTTAGGACAGTGATGAGAGTCAGAGGGTGCAATCCCAAAGTTGCCTACAGCTCCCAAGGCAGCCCTGCCAGAGCTCAGGCAGCTTGCAGGGTGCTTCTGCTGTGGGGGCTCTGCCTTCTGCCCCTGCTTCTGGCATCAGCTTTTACAAGTGTCCTGTGTGCTCCTGAAGGCGAGGTCCCAGTGACAGCAAATTGGCAAAGCTAAGTGGCGCTCAGCATTGCAGGAACTGCTGCTGTGCCACTGTTCCTGCAGGACTGGGAGTGTTTCTGATGGGCAGAAAACCTGTTCTGGCAAACTGCAGGTTTGAAATATTTTTTGGTTCTTCCATGAGAAATAACGTGAGGTGCTGTATAAGACAGGCTTGAAAAATGTGTTTTGATCTCCTGGAATGGTTTGTAAGGGCATTGGCATTGCAGCAGGTCTGAGATTAGTATGTTCACTCTGAAATCAGTGGTTCTATTTTCAAAGGCAGTGAAGGTCTATTTGCAGAAGTTGTATTTTAATATTTTGCCAGATTGATAGTATCTTAGAAGTACTCATGGATTATTTCTAGCAATCAGTTAGAATACATATATTGTTTGTATTCCACTTACTTGGGACAAAATATCTTTCAATGCATTAGAATCAAGTCATACACTATCCTGACAGTCACAGGGCACCTTCAAAATAAGAGAGCTGTTTTCTTTTTGGGTCTCAGACCAGCACAGGAGACCAAAGGCATTTTGGTGCTTGAGCCTTGCTGGGGGCCTGGCTGAGGACCCCAGTGCCTGGCAAGCATGTTGGCTCCCTTAGGAGTCCCTACCCAAGTGGGGTGTAGGAATGAGTGTCCTTCAGCTGATGGTATTAAAAATCCCAAACCCAAACCTCAACTAGTTAATCCGTTTTTTGTAAAGTATCTCTAATAGGACAGATATCCAAAAGCACTTTGACAAAGCTGCTTCATTATAACAATGAGCAAATAAGAAAACATAAACAGGACAGGTCCTGAGATAGGAGAGAGGAAATGCTTTCTAGGTGTCCCATGTTAACAGAGGAGGTTTTATGCTTCATATCTGAAATAACCTAAATGGAAGGCCATATCTAGGGCCAGTTCTGTTTTGGCTTTCAGGCAAATGCAATTTTAATCATAATAATCCCGCTGTATCCAGTGAAACTACTCTGAGCTTGGAGTTACTGATGTGCCTATCTTTGCCTAAAGACAAATACAGTTTTATAGGCAAATTAAGGTTAATCATGCTTTAAATCTTTGTTATCCCAGTTATTTAAATTGGGGTCCAAGGAAAAGTTTCTGGCCATAATCAGAATAGACTTCTGCATCTTAATTATCTAAATATTTTTACCAAATTTGTTATTTTCCAGTCCTCCTGTGATGAGTGGGTATGTGGGAAATGCAATGAAATATTAAAATGTTTGTGATATATTCTTGCATATTTAAAGATTTGACAATTTTGTTCAGCAGCTGAGCTTATGAGCCTGCAATACCAACATTTATGCTTTCACTTCTTCATAACCTCATGGAAACTTTTCAGAAAAGTTTTAACTACAACATGTCAATGAACTATAAAGGAAAGGTTTATTTTGTGTATACCCTCTTTACCTGAGGTCCATAGTTAGACTCTGCATTACAGCTTCTGGAGCTCATGTGCTCCGTTTGTGCTTTTGATCATGGCACTCTTTGTACAAAGCTGAGAGAATTTCTGCTTCATAAAGAGGAAAATACAGACACGTTTTGATGTCTATAGAAATGCATGTGTGCTCTTGTTTTTGAGGCAGGGGAACTTAGGGTTTAACATCTCACCAGTTTTTCTTAGGTTTCTGAGCCATCAAAGTTTCCAAGAAGCACTTAATGGGGAATAGAAACCATTGGTTTCTATTTGGTTGTGGTGGTGATGGTATCCTTGATACATTTTTCTTTAAAGGTTGTACGTGGATAAAAATAGTAAGTAACCCAGTCTACTCATATCCACTTCATCTTTAAGTTCATGCAAGTTTAGGGAGGTGTAAGTGACTAAAAGGATGAGTGGCTTAAGATTCACTGAGTGATACTGCCAATACAAGGACTGAAATACCAAAGGAGTAAAGGATATATAGACCTTTGCCCATTACATCAAGAAAATGAAAAAGTTAGGAAGGGGGAGGGGGGGATTCCTGTGCTACATTTTTCAAGTCCTACTCCAAAAGGGGTAACCAGCCCATTAGTATAGGTGCCAGGAAGCTGCTTTTGTGACATCTCACCAAACACACCTACTTTCACTGGACCATAGAAAGATCAATCCTGTCTGAAAACCACCCATTACCTAAGACATCTAATTTATATTAGAAGCTCACTAAAAGGCACTGTCTGGCCCCCAACCTTCACTGCCAGTGATAAAGAGGATGTTTTACACCATATGTGACACTTAATCAAAACCGATATTCTTTAACAAACCCTTAACCTCTAGCACACAGAAGTCATATGAGGCCAAGGGACAAGACACAGATCCAGCTCAGGGTGGCATATCCTTTGATTAAGATGATACAGATTTCCCATTTTTATCAGGGTTACAAATTCTGGATATATCCCTTTTTGATTGTCAGCATTAAATTTCAGTAGAGGTTCAAGCCAAAGAGAGACCAAGACTAGTTCTCTCTTCAACTGTGTATTAGGAGATAATTTCTCTGAATCCTCTGCAGTAATGATCCTCTGATCTTCTCATCTTTCTGTAAGCAAGTTTTCCTGGGAACCTGGATTTAAACTATGGCACAAACCTTGCTTGTGGCTGGGTCCTTTCTTAAGGAGGAGTATCTAAATACTCTTATTCTGTGAGCCCTGAAATGGACCTTTTTTTCTTTCCTTAGGTCTTTTTCAAAGAGGCAAACCTTCAAGTGAGTTCTTTCACCCTCCCTTGGATTTCTGGGGCAGGAGGTTTTACTTATGGAGTATACAGCACTTTAGATGAGGATTGCAAACTTCAGGGGGTTAGAGAGTTTTCACTACCTGCAGTACATTGGAATCTCAGTTATAGTTGACTTTACTCCTGGGTCACTTCCCTTTCCCCCCAGTTTTTTTAGGTGAACTCTTATTCTAGCATTTACATGTGGCTGGTTTGGGCATGGAGAAGTCTCTCAAACTCCTCATCGCAGCAGTAGGTTTGGCTGGTTTCCCCCTTTGTAGTCAAATTTTTCAGCTGGAGGTTTATATTTTGTCAGGAACATGGTTCTGCAGAAATTATTTCTAGTCACTATTCCTTGAAAATAACATGCTGCTTTATTATTAATGTGTGAAGGAGATCTTGGAAAGGGTTTTACTTTTCAGTTGTAAGTTTTTAAACACTGAACCAGCACATCTGTTCTGCAAGGCTCTGTGGCTGGCTGGAGGATATGGGCTCACTTCTGCCAAGTGCACAATATCCTTGCTCAGCACACAGAAATGTTTCTTATTTGGGCTCTTTTCATTGTTAGGGTTGTTACTAGTATATTTATAAGCAAAACTCTCTCTGTAAGGAACTGTCTTTCTCCTACTTTTCCATAGGAGCAAGAAAGACCCTCTACTCTCAAAGATAAGACAAAATAATCTACACATTTCTCTAGCAAAAAAGGACAAGATTTTGCATGAGTTTAAGATTCCAGGAAAAAGAGGCAAGTAGGAAGCAATAGCTCTCAAACCTTTCAGATCTTCTTTTTCCTTTGCACTCCGTGAAGGAAAAGGGGCATTATATGTAGGCTATTCTCTTCAAGAGTGAACTTCAGTCATAGAAAGACCTGCAATCATGTTTAACTATATTCAAAGGCAGCTTGTGTTTCATAAATGAAAAGCTGACAAACAGAAATCAGGAGGACTGGTTCTAGTTTATGGCATATCACATACATCAAAGGTCAGCCTTTTATTCTCCCGTACCTTGGTTTTAAAGCTTCTTTAATATACAAAAGCACAATCAAGGAAGAAAGACTTGCAACTCAGCTGCCACTCCCAGTTCCTTACCCATTTTGATTTCTTGATCAGAAAATTAATTGGGCCTTGGAATCTTAATTTTTCTTAAATCTCTTCAGATTTAATCAGTGTGTTCTGCTGGAAGCAATCTTTCACTTAAGATTTCATAGCAAAGTAGCTAGAGAAACCATGTCATTTCCTGCATCAAATACATCAAAGTTATGTGTGCTGGGTTTTTTTAACTTTGTCCCATGCTTCAGTTTTGTTCTCTTTGCTCTAAGGAAAGAGTGTGTTTTATTTTTTTTTTTCTACTGGAGGGTGAATCTGCTCTACTGCAATGCAGTCTAAAATTAATAAATTCCCGGGGAAAGAGGAGCAGATGCCTCCTCCTGTGCAGTGTGCTGGTACAGGAGCTGACAGCAGTGGCAGGGATGGTTTTCACAGCCAATGCCTTCTCTGTTGCACATGGTATGAAGCACAGCCTCTTGGTATCATTTAATTAAAAGGCAGAAGGCAGACTATGCTGTGACCAAGTTCTGCCACTATTATTTAATGAACACTTCCCAAACATGAGTGCTCTCACAGCAGTGAGAGACGTAGCCTCCCTTATCCCTAACTTGGGCATTCAATTTACTGGTCGCTGTGTCCCAGTGAATACTTCGATTCTCTAATGAGATGGGAGGGTAGTTTGTGTTTCCAGATTTAAAGCTTGCTGTTGTAGAGATTTGGCTCTGGCATTCGCAGGAGGAAGTTGCCGTGGGGGCCAGAAGGCTGCATTACAGCATTTAACAGCCTGCTCAGGTTGCCATTACAGATGGGGTCAGCTAAAAGCAGTGCAGTCCCAGGGCAGGTGTTGTATTGTGTTTTTGTATTTCTGTAACAGTTCTGTAATGGTTTGCCCCTCCACCCCCATTTGCCGGTTTTGGCCCTGGGATTAGGCTGTAATACAGGATGGATATAGTTTTGAGAAAATTCAGGAGTAAAAATACAAAACAGCTTGACACAAAATAATAGAAGAAAGGGGAAAAAGGCTATCTTAAATGCTGGTGGCATGCCAACATGGGTATTTAAAAATTAAATCCTAAATATGATTTGTGGATAACAGCAGCTTGAGATGAGTGCTGCAGGGGGCAAAGGGCAGTTTTGGGGTCCATGCATGTCCTGGCTCTCCAGAGGGCTGCAGGTGCCGTCCTCGGGCCAGCTCTGCTGGCTCCATCAGTGGCTGGGCAGGGAGCCTGTGTGGGCTCTCTGCCCTCTTCGTCCCAAACCTCCCGATGGACAGACTGGACAAGTAGCAGGGAAAAGAAAAAAGCTGATGGCTGTGGAAGGATTAAGATGTCTGTTGATGCCCAGTTTAGCCATGCAGCTACAGCCCTGCTTTTGAAGAAGCTGAGGCCCTGTACACTGGTTCTACCTCTCCCCAGGGCTTGCAGCCACCCAGATCATACAGATTCCCTTTCATTTGAGGAGGATGAGGATTTAAGGTCTTGCAAAACCAGCAAGGAAAACAATTTAGAGCTCGCCTAAAATGTATCATGACCCCATCTACAGCAGGTTGTTGGATGCAAGTATGGAGAAAGAACCTAACTCATTCCATGGGAGACGTGCTGTAGCAGACACAAGGCTACAAAGGCATGTCACCCCTGTCCTGGAGAAGGGACGGTGCTGCTGAGGGCCTGGCACACCTGCGTGCCATCAGGCCTTGGCCGTGAGGTTCTGTTGCTGCCCGTTACGTGCTTTCTTTCACTTTCACTGCTAATTGGCACTTTTTAGCTATTTTTGCATGTGGAGTGTGTTAACACAGGATAGGATTATTATCAAATTAATTAGGAGCTCCCTCCAATTATTCCTGCTGCGCCTGCCGGGCTCTCCCCGCTGCCCCGAGCGGCTGTTTGGCCACCTTAGCCCCTCTGGCTCTGAACGCCGGAGCGGCGCCACGGGCTCGTTTCGGCGCCGCTCCCGCCCCATCCCATCCCCGGCGCTGCCGCCGCTGCCAGCCTGGCTCCCGGGTGCCCTCCAAGCGGGACCCAGCGAGCTCTGGAGCCTGGCTGGAGCCGAGATGCTGCTCCCAGAGGTGAGGGCGGCTGCCCCGGCTCGGCCCCAGCGAGCTCAGGGATGGCTCCAGCCAGCGGGCGACGCTTCTCCTCGCACAGGGGGTTCAGCGCGGTTCCGCGTCCTGGCAGCGCTGGCAGCGTGGCTGTGGGGGCCATGCGAGAGGGCACGGCTGGAGTGGCGAGCTTATCCCAGCCTCGCCTCCGCGGGGGGAAAGCTGCAGTACCTGGTGTCGGAAACAGCTGAGGCTCTCAGGCAGGGGACAGGGATTTATACACTGAAGCTTGCAACACACAAAACCACAAAAGCAGCTGAAGCCAACCAGCATGTGGACATTTGCTTAATTGAGAAATAAGCACATAGTTGTGGGTCAGTGACTATACAGCTGATTGGCTGCGGCTATTTTATTTTGGAATAATTTACAGTTGTTAAATGGATTTGGAAAAGCCTTAATAGTGGTTATTAAACTATTGACTTAGCCTGACGTGTTCAGTGTAGTAATCCGTGTTTGTGTTTGTCGCTGTGACGAGGCTGCTGGAGCTGGGAAAGGTGCTGGAGCGCTGTCAGCGCAGGCAGGGAGCTGCGGGCGGCGAGGGCTCCTCCTGCGCGGACATCAGCAAAGCCCTTCGGATTTTATCTGGGTCAGAAGCAATGCTCTGCTTCCCCATAGCTACAAATTCATTATGTGCATCTCCATCATCATCTATTGAAACTAATTTAATGTCAAAAACCCTCCTCTACAAAGAGTGACTTTTTTGCACCTGTGCAGAATCAGACTCCTTTTCAACTGTTTTGCAATGAATAACTTCAAGTGCAGCACTTGTCGAGTTTGCCCTTCTGGCCAGCAGTTCAAACCGTTCACATTCATTTATATCACGGTGCAGGACACATTTGCTAAGGACTACAGAGCACATATTTTACGACGCATGGAAGAAATCCCTCCAAATGAACTAAATATCTTTCCTACTCATCATATCTCCTGTCCACAGGTGATTTACAGAGCAATTCTTATTTTCTTTTTATTGTTTTCTTTTGTATGATGGTTAAAAAGGCAGATACTTAAAAGATGAATCCCCTTTTTCTATTCTGTTTAACCCCTTAAATGTGTATGGTAGTAAATGCTGGTTTTCCCTGGAACACAGTTCTGTGGGCTGGCAGCTGTGTGTTAGTGTGGAGGCTTTGCTAGAAGGAATGGAGCTCTTGAATATTTTACAAAAAGATTTTTTTTTCTCCAAATTGTCGGTTAATGACCAAACTCCAGTAGATGTCAGGAAGAAGGAATGTTAAGCAGTCAGATTAAAAACAAAACAAACAAAAAAAGAAAAAAGTTTCCTCTCCAGATTTTGGCTCCCCTGTCTCAGACAATATTATTGTTTCATTAGTTGCCCAGCTAGCCAGAATCCCTTCTGGGAGAGACAGGCCCTACATTTCAAAAGGAAAACAAACAAATACACCATCCTGTAAAACAAATCATCCCTGTTAGTTTTCAAAGAAAAATATAATTCAAGAATCTTTTCAAATATGATACAAGGGCAGAGGAGGTCACAGGCTCTGAGGGCAGCTTTGGAGGTCATGTCAGAGGGCTGCTGTCTGCAGCTGATGGCTGCAACGTTTTTATTTACTCCCCATCCTCTTTTTAAATCTCCACTTTGGAAACACACCTTTGGTGTGAATAACTCGCTCGAGTGAGGCGGGATTTTGGGTTGCAGGGGAGAAGAAGAGCCCCACCCATTCAGTGGCAGTTACAGAAATGATGTGAGGCCTGTCACAAGGAGTCTGCTGTGAAATGTGACCATCTCTCCAGTTTGGGCAAACCCTGACCTGCAATGGCAAATTCCTCTGAGGATCTCTGCCCACCATGACTCCTACACCAGCCTGGTTGCCTGGCTTGTTGATGTGCCAGAGATAGTGTTATTGCTTTTCCAACCATTTCACAGGCCTAAGGTCAGACAAAAAGGCTCCTCTTCTGGCAGCATTCCCAAGCTTTTTTGTGCTTAGCAATGCACACCCAGGTAACAGCAGTGATAAAACTACATGGCCCGGTCTGGCAATTGCACTCAGGCAGTTGCATCTCGATATATTCTGGTGATGCAGGAGTTAACTTGCAATGTGCAGCCAGGTGAGAGCTATTTTGTTTTACTAATTATTATAAATTTTTATTTACCAATTATTTTTTAAACATATATGGACATATTTTCTTCCTCTTGCCTTTTTAAATATAGTTGCTAGTATTTCTACTTTAGAAAGCCCATGTTCTCATTTCAATTATTCTACAATTGTTTTCTAGAGTTGAGAGGTATTCCTGTATTAAATACATAATGTACGAGTACACTCAATAGATATTCATGCAGTTTTTCAAATGAGAGTTGCTACTTTTCCCAAATACATAGTTATCCAATAGGAAAGAACAACTTGAAAAATTTCTATCATGGAGTGAAAAGCACACAGAAATCTGGTGGCTCCAAGTATTTCAGACCTCTGTAATGTCACTGTATTTACCTCCAAATACTCTGTGAAGTATCATGTGTGAGGGCACTAACCTAGATAGTTTACGTAAGGCTGCAGAAATTCAATTCCAGAAATGAACCTTCGTATCTCTAGGAACAGCTGGAGAGGCTCAGGTCTACTCATCCTGCTCAGAATGGGCACGAGGAATTTGGATTAGATGCAGATGGAGTGGGGATTTTGTTAATGACAGAAAGAGAGACAAACATGTTGAGGCATAACTGCCTGAATACAATCACAAAATATCTGTGTACTTATTTCTGACTTTAAACGATGAACACCATAAACATGCTATCATGCAAGAGGCAAAGCATATGTAAACGTAACAATATCCCATTACCTCTCCAGCAAAGGAGAATTTTCATCACTCATTCATATCCCATTGAATCAGCACAAAGATTCACTGCTGGCTGTTAATTATCCTCTACAAAGATCTGGTTATTTTGTTCAATTTTAGTAAAGGCACAGTTGTTATTGTAGCATACATAGAGAGAATGGTACCTCAGGGAGCAGGGAGGAAATAAATATGCTTGTGTAGAATTTTAACTAGGAGAGTTCTGTTGCACTGAAGGGATTCATAGGGTAGGATTTTGATATGTGCTTCAGGAAATTAAGCTTTTCCAAGACAAAAAAACCTTGCTGTGAGTCCCTGAATATGTGATACCACTCAGTATTTGAAAGACATCAGCCACATAAAAATAGCTTGCTGTTACTTAAAAGCATTTCTAAGACTACTTTGACTGAAGGGTAGACAGGAGGAACTGGTCTGTTTTTCTCTGAAGTCTGTGACCCTCCAATCACATCAAGGAAGGTGTATGCAAAAGTTCACAAGGCCCATTCATCTCTCTGGGGTTTTTGAAGGGCATGTGGAGGCCAAAGGCAGCAATCCACTTCCTCCACACCAGCATGGTGGAGGAACTGGGACCTCTGACAGGAACTTTCTTGGCAGGACCCAGTGTCACAGCAGGAGAGCGCCAGCTGGAACTGCACTTGGGCTGGGTGCAATGCTGGAGTCACCAGGATTCACTGGAGTTCAGGAAAAGAAGAGCTGGGAACAATGGTGAGTTATGCCAGGGAGCTGTGTATTTAATGCACTGAACTGCTGCAAACACTGCAGTCACTTGGCACTTTAGAGGCTTCAGGAAAGATCTGCTGAAGGTGTTATTTTAGAGGGTGAGTTCTTTCTCTTTCTCCACTATCTGAATGTCAGGCAGGAGGAAGCAAAGCCTTGGGACGCTTGAGTTGCTCAAGTCACTGTTGGTATGAAGCAGGTAGGTGGCTCTAGGCTCGTGTAGGAGGGCTAGCCTTGTTCAGAGGCAGTGCTGCAGCTGCAATGAAGTCAGCTGCAATGAACTCATTCCCTGTTTCTCATTTCAACTCGATGCCCCTCTTCTCCTTGGTTGTGCAGGGATAAATATAGAGTTCACAGAGTGCCTGTTTGTTCCAAGCGTGCAAGTGGAAAGGAAAGGAGAAAGCATGTAACTTTGGGTGGAAATACTCAGAAAAATAAGAAAACAAAATAAACTAAGCTGAAGGAAGATAATTAAAACTTCTATGAATATCAAGAATAGCTAGAGATGAAAGGAACCCAAAGAAGATACTGGGTCAGGAAAGTGAAGCAGGAGCTTTGGGGTGGGATATAAGAAACCACAATACATGACAGGGTGATCACCGCTGGTCACTGAGACACCAGCTGTGGCACAGCCCTGTTGAGGTGTCTGTCCCTGCCACGCCACTTGGATGTGACTCTGCTAGTCCAGCTGCTACCTGCTTGGCTAGACTCCTGCAGAATGGGACAATTGCTTTTGCAGTCCCTTGTCGTTAATCCAGTATAGCAGCTAAGAAATCAGCACCAAAAGGCACAGTTCACTTAGGAGATACTTCGACCCTTGCCTTGCATTGCAGAGGAAAGACCTGTGTGGGCTACCCCCAGAATCCTGTACTTGGGCTGATTCTAACAATGAAATAGATTGGTTATACCTTCTGCCCATCTGTCAGCACTGTGTTCAGCATTAAATCCTGTCCAACTGCTTTTCTTTGCTCCTTTTTTCTTTGCGTCTTCTTTGGGGAGATTCACGATCAGAAACTTCCCATTCAGAGCAGCTAGAAACATTTCATTAATAAAGTATGGTACATTGTTTCTTTTGCTTCTTTTAAGTTCTTTGAGAGAGAGGTGGGAGATGCCCACTGCCATATGGCCAACAAGAGGCTTCAGTGAAGTGTCTTTCATAAGAGAGACACTGTGGAGTGTCTTTCCTATGAGGAGAGCTGATAGGTAAACTTGATGTTTGTTGCTTAAATTATGTCTGTGACCAAGCAGGATTACAATGCATTTCTACTACTCACAGCTTGGAAAGTGTTACAAGACTGTTTTTGTCCGTGTGTTTCCTTGTTATCCGAATTATTTTTTTTCATTTTGGCATGCCCTGGGTTAGAAGGGAAGACCATAAATATTTTTGGGGTTTTAATAGTGTTCCTACAAACTGTGTAATATTCTAATAGCTGCTTGTAAAGTCCCTGTTTATTTAGGAGAGACTTGTATCACATCTGTACAATTTATACTGTGTAATATTAAAATATCAAAACATCTTGAGAGGATTGATTTTTTTTTCCCTATTGCTTTTTTAGTGATGAGTCAGAAAATAGTTTTGATGCTCCTTCTGCCTCTGATTTTTCTTGGCCCCCAGCTGTTGTCCTGCAGCTGGAACAGATGCACTCTGTACCTCCCAACGTCTCACTGGTACGAGGTGAAAATAACCCTCAGCAAAATTCTGTGGGAGACATGATGTGCTCCATGTGTAAAGCTAGTGGATCAAAGATATAAACTAGGAGTATGTGGGGTTTTCTTCTAGGAATGCAAAGTCAGTGTGGAAGAACACTGGGGCTTCTGGTTTCCTCAATGTTTGGAAATGTTTGGACTGTTTTTATCAGACTTAAATAAAAGGATAGCAAAATTAATGTGCAAAATGTTGCAAGAGAAACGATCAGCTGGCCAGCATCTAAGGGATGTATTTGTACTCATGTCCCAGAAATTCAAGTGTGATCAAGTTCAAGTGCTCAGGTGGAGCAACAGAGTAGGCAGATTTTTTGTGCTCTGACCTGAGGAATTGGGAGTGTTTGCTTTCCCTCCTCCCCACTGTGTTTTTTCCTTCATTCAACCAAGCAGCCTGACCGCCCAGTGCTGCAGCATTTCAGTGCTATTTTGCATCAGATGCACACAACCCAAAGCATGGGCTTTTCTAGTAGATAAGTTGCATCTTATTATGACTATCCTAATCTATTTCTGAAAGTGCTAATTCCAGTAAATGGCTGTCATTTTCTTATGGCTCAATTCATACCATAGTTAAACACTCCACAACAAAGGAAGGGGACATTTGCTTTTGTAGCCTTCAGTTTTGGCCTGAGTACTGTCTCATACAGGGTTAGTCTTTATGCACAAGATAAAGAAGCACAAAGGCAAATGTTGACTGAAAGTCTGAAAGTTCTTGGAGATGAGCTGGGATCTCTGAATGTTCAAGAAAATGCATATCAACATCCAGAATACCTTATTAGAGTGGTATTTGTGATCTTGCTTTTCACACTTTGTGTTGCAGCAGCAGAGGGAATTCCCTCAATTTCCTGGTGGATGCTGTGCCTTAATGGCATTCAGAGCAGCATTGTTGGGAAGCAGCAAATGGGCTCAGCTTGGACCATCAGCTTTGAGGGGTTTGGGCCTCCATAGCAAGGCCTGGATCAGCCCAAAATGCCTATCAAGGACACACCTGAAGAGAAAGAAGTCTAAGCAGTGCTGGGCCACAAGGTAGGTGACTGCAGCTTTGGGTTGGTTTGTGCTACATAACAGAGCTCTTTTGGGACTTCAGCATGGAAGCAAATGTGTCAGCTGCACAGGTGATGGATGGAGTGAGTAGTCTCAGAAGATATGTGAGAAAAACACAGAGATGAGATCAGCCACAAAGAAACCAGACCAGAGGCTGGATAACAATGAAAAAGAAACAAAGCGGGGGAGAGATATTGCATCTTCTTTAGAATCATAAAATTATTTAGGTTGAAAAAGTTCTTTCAGATCAAGTCCAGCCACTGACCCAGCACTGCCAAGTACACCACTAAACCATGTCCCTAAGCATCACATCTCTCTAGGCAGCCTATTTCAATGCTTGATAACCTTTCAGTGAAGAGATTTTTCCTAATATCCAATTTAAACCTCTCCTGGCACAACTTGAGGCTGTTTTCTCCTGTTTTATTGCTTGTTACTTGGGAGAAGAGGCTGAGTCCCAACTGGCTACACTCTCAGGTGTGGAGTCATGAGGTCCCCCTTGGGCCTCCTTTTTTCCAGGCTAAACACCCCCAGTTTCCTCAGCTGCTCCTCATAGGACTTATTCTCTAGGCCCTTCAGCATCTTCATTGTGTTTTTCTGGACACACTCCAGCACCTCAATGTCTTTCTTGCAGTGAGGGGCCCAGGACTGAATGCAGATTTTGAGATGTGGTCTCACCAGTGGAAAGTACAGGGGGCAATCACTACCCTGGTCCTGCTGGGCACAGTTTTTGGGACTAAAACAACTACCCAGCATAAGCACTGAATCAGGAACATTTTCTTTGTGTGAAGGAATCTAGAATGGCTTTTAGACCAAAAACTGCCCCTAAGATGAGAGTCTGCCTCCCATGATGGAAAAAGGAAGCATATTCAGCATGAAGGGGGTTAAAAAGTAGCAGGAGGGGCTTTATTCTTCTCCTACTCATTCTTTATCTTTTCCTAGGAACTATACTTCCTCATTAAAGGATATGTTAGGTAAACCATGCAAACTGTTTTTTTAATATCATGATTACACTTAAATGTAAAAGCACATGTGTTGCTCTGGGCTCTTCCTGAGCTTCTAGGTGAGTGTGTGCTGCTGCCTTAACCACGGCTCTGCAGGGCTGGCATCACAGGAGCAGCCAGAGAGCAGCAGGGCAGAACAGTCAGGGGCCAAGGGAGCACTGGGTGCCTGGGACTGGAGCCCGGCTGGGAGAGGAGCTGGCAATTTTCTGTTTGACAGAGACTGAACGTTGGGACATTAGATTTTTGTAATGGCCAGATAAGATGGCAGCAGGAGAAGCAACTGTGGAACAGCCGGTGCCCCTGGACAAGAGAATGTTACATCTTTGTTTTGGTTACTTTTAGTGTAATTTAACAAGGACCCTGCTGAACGCCCCTTCCCAGACGCAGGCAGGCTGCTGGAGCGCGCCGTGCCTGCGTGATCCGTCACACAGCCGGTGGAGTGGGAATGCCTCGGCACCCCTGGGAGACTCTCTAATGCCAAACAGGGCAAGTGAAGGGAAGGTCTGTAAGGCCACCAAGTCAGCCTGCGGGTGCATTTTGATTTAATCACACCTCATATATGGCCAAGGGTATCATTGTATTTTTCAGCTTTGCTTTTTCCAACCGTTTTAGATACCTCATGTGAGGAAAGTAGTATCTCTTAAAGAATGCATTCTATATTTGGTAGTGAGTGATTTGAGGCATGAATGTGTCTGAAGGAGAAAGGCTTTTCAAGCAGCATGCTGCTGGCTCAAAGGATCCCACAAATTCTGCTTCTGAGTCGTGCTGCCCTCTCAACAGCCTGAGCCTTGAGGAATCAATTCTGGAACTGCTTGAGACTCTGCATGATATTCTTCAATGGTCTCTTTCTACTCTGAAAGAAAAATGTCAGAGAGAATTAACAACTTAGATGGGCAGGTGGCAAGGCTTGAAAACCAGAGATGACTGGGAGAGGAGCACTTTCCCACAAGGAAACAGCTACTAACATTGCACCGGTGGCGGGCTTGGAAAAATTAGTTTTGGGGTTTTATTAACTACAGCACAACCTTAAATAAAAAGGTGGAAAACCAGAGCTAATTTGTCTTCAGCCAGTATATTGGCAGTAGGATTAATGGACAAAATGTTGAGAATGGCCTCTATTTACATCCATGCTGAAAATCTCAAGTTGGCTGTAATGCCACAGGGCTGTAAAGAGACACTTCTTACACACAAGCCTGTGCAAAGTGGTCCAAAGCAGAGAGCATGGACCAGGCAGCAGCAGGACCTGTGGGGGCTTTATAGGATTTCAGGCTTAGGATTTGAGGCACCCCAGAGGACACCGAGATGCTGCTAAACTCAGAGCCTCTCTCACCATTAATGACTCAAGTTGTCTCCTTCTGCATAACTACAGGTGCATGCTGGAGGCAGAAGCTGGGCTAGTTGACCTTGGGAGCCGTGTCTGCAGCTGGTCTGCTGCTTCCAGGAACACCAACAGTACTGTGCGGCAGCACTTTGGAAATTGTGAAGCTATGTGGAAAATCTACAAGAGGAAGGAAAAATGTTTTCCAAAGAAGAGAATGGAACACTAGTTATATTACTTAGAAGAGAGGAAAAGGAAAAATGTTGATCCATTTCTCTGAGCTAGAAAGATGATGAAATGAAGGGTGGACTGAGATTAAAAAATGGGAATTTATTTCTTGGTTCTCCTATGAGACTTTACACGTAACCTCTGGTAAGTCTCTTGATGCTCTTGCACATCTCACTCATGTCTCTGAAATAGGGATAATCTCTTCCACAATAAAAAAATATTTTATGAGGAGAACATCCTCAATGGTTTGAGTCCTTAAGTGGGGAGGCAGAGTAGTATTAGAGGGAGTTCTCTGATTTCCTTCTATTATGGGCACTGCTGAGTTAGATAAGGAACAAGCCAGGATTTCAAACAGTTTTGGAGTTGAAGTGTTGGTATCCAACAAAGAGCAAATGTTTTTTATTGAGAGATAAGGATATTTTGTTTCTCACATTGTAAACACAAAATATTGGTCTTTGTAGATTAGCTGCAGCAATGAAAATACTTGGCATAGTCACTAGTTGGGAGTTCTGTTAATACATCCTAAATGGTCGGGTACAGGCTGGAACGGGGAGTTGAATTACACACAAGATACTGGGCAGGGTGAAGCTTTTTCACTTAGGATAAAGGCAGTTCTGTTATCTGTGAAGCCTCTGCTTACAACCCTCACACTTAAGACCACATAGCAAATGTGGACAAACCAGTGAGGAAATGGGAGAAAGGACCATCAGCTCACTGCCATGTTTGTTGACACTGAATTCTGATGACAGTAGCTGCCTCTCTGCCCCCATGGGAAATCCTTAATGTACTTTAATTCCTATTGATTTCTATTTGACAAAAGTGATATTTAACTCACAGTTTACAGAAGTCAAAATCTGAGGTCCTTTATTCTGACTGTGACCAGTAAGTTTCTTCTCCCCATGGAAAGCTTAGGGGCAGATTACAAAGTTTCACAGCTAAACCCCTAAAAATTGTTGTGGGTTTTTGGCTTTATTTTGTTTTCCTGTGGCCTTTAGAAACCTGCTTCCCAGCCTGCCTCTTCTATTGCCTAAAATCATGGGAATAAAGAAATGCTTGCTGACATCTAAATGTGAATTACAAGAGAATCTGTGAGGCTCTGGGTCCCAGAATATCAGAAATCAAGTGTGTATTTACCTTTGAGTTTCTGCAGGGTCCTATTGCTCTGGGGCCTCGACTCTTTAGAGAGCAGTAAATAATTAAAAAACAGCTCTCTCCCTCTGGACTAGAAATAGCTTGCAGATTTAATTTACTTGTTTTATTGTAGATGTTTATGCTGAATTGTCCTACTACAGAAATTGTATAATTCATCCAGGAAATGAAATGGCTTCAACAACTAAGTTGAGTGTCACATAAAAAAATCAGTGAGTACTGCCAGCTTTCTGAGGTTTTATAATGCTGTTCCCTTAGACTGTTAAAATCTGAGTCAACTTGTTAAATATTTACTTATTTAACAAACATGCTGTTTTAACCTCCTCCCTATATCCTTAAGTAATGAATGACAAAGCACAAAAAGAAGGCTACTCACCTAGTTTATTTTGGATTAGGAAAACCAGGGACAGGTAGGTATAACATACTAAATAGAATGGGTATTTATATTTAAAAAAATGCAAAATGTAGCTAGTTTAGATGACTAAGAGTAAACTCTAAGAGTTTAAAGTAGTTAAGAGTTTAGAAGACTTTATTGCTCCAAGCCTTGGAGATTCCATATGCCTTGCTAGATCACTATTATTCTCTTAGCAACAAAAGACTAAAAAAAAAGTTCATAAAAATTTCCAGGATAAGATCATAAACATGTAGCAGCAAGAATAACAATGCTACACACATCCCTTTGTCACCCAGTGACAAGAATGGGCACATCTGTTTTAAAGGAGTTAATCTTTTTGGAAAGAAGAATTTGGATGCTGAATCCTTTCATTATCTTTCCTTTGTGTGGGGTATGAAGCACAGTGAACCAGAACACTGCTAGATATGGCCACAGGCATCTAAGGTAGCCTAGGTGCATTGATTGCTTCAGCACCTACAAGCAAAATTTCTGAGCTTGAGAGACAAGTTTCCATGTTACACAATATGAGGAATAAAAAGTTCCTGGATTGTATTTTTAGAGCTGTAAGTGTGCTTGGCAAAGGAGGGTCTGAGATATACAGCAGAGAAGAGAGGGATAGATGAAAGCTGAGTTACTGTGACTAGAACATAAAAAGGCAGTCATTCAGAAGGGATTGTGAATGTTGGAGTGCCAGAGTTTGTCCCTGGAGGTGTTACTGCCAGGTGGAGAACACACAACCCTGGGGTGAAGTAAACAAACCTTGTCCAACACTCCCAAGCTATGAAGAGGGAGAAATGTCCTACTATAGTGAGTAAGTGGTTTCTGGAAGACTGTGTGTCCACTGATACCTGGTGCAGCTCTGGGCTTGGACTCCTTCTCACTGTTTCCTTTAGCATCCAGTGAGGTGCCAGAGACATGTGACACTGACAGGAGGGTCTCTGGCAGACCAGCAGAGCTGGGGGCCCTGCACTGCACTGAAAATGGTGAGCAGTGCCAAGAACCCTGACTTAACTTCCTTCAGCTCTGTCTTCTGCATGGATACCACACGTGTGTTGCAGAGAAAACAGGAACATTTAGAGGCCCAAGACGTGTGCCCCTTGCCAAACTCTTAAGAATAGTTAGACACATGGATATCAGTGATATGACAAATGAGAAAGTGGGATGAGAAGCTTTTTAATAGCACTGGTTCCTGCTACCTTAAGATCTAACTCCAGGCTGCCAGGGCACAAAGTTTATCTCTAGTTTTCTGTGAAAGGTATCTCAAGTTTGCTGTGAACTGGAAGATGCCGTTTTCTCTTTGTCTAGGGTGCTGCATGTGTAGATTCTTGTAAGGGTATCCCACAGGGTCTTTAAGAACAAAATTTGGCCCTTCCTTTCATGTTGGATTTCAGCTCATCAGGTTTGAGAAATCAGCATTAAAAAAGATCTTTTTCCCCTCCTAAATGAAAGGGCAAAAAATGGCATACGTCAGCATCAACGCTGGATAGCGATGGATTAGAAATCCAGCACAGACCAGTAGTCCTGTAAGTTGCAGATGGGAAGGGGCTTGGTTCCCCTTGGGCAAATCTTATTTGGATTCTCCTAGGTCTACATAGCTGGAAGCTCTGAGTGCAGCTTCTCCTGTGGGGTGGGTATTTGTAACATCTTTCACTTTCACAGCTTTCTTGCTGTTCAATAAGGGTTTAATTCAAACTTTGGTAGGTCTCCTTTTACTTAGCAGCTTGTTCTTATGAAACGTACAGGAATTTTTCAGCCTTTTTTTGCTCTGTCAGATGTGGTTAAAATTGGCTACTGTTTGTTCTTGTTCCTTCTCTCTTGCACAACGTGCAAGTATGTACATGCACATCTGTGTGCACACATGCGCACACAGACATTTATTTTACATATGAAGAGATAATGATCTCAACCCCATTTTAATTTCTGTAGGAATCCAGGCTAGGAAAAAAAGTATTGCAATGCTACTTCTTTGGGAGAGGAGAAGTAGAATGAACTATTTTTTTTTTTTCTATGCAGTACACAGATTATTCAATTACCATTTTGCTTAAACATAATATGTGTTGCTGAAAGTCTGGCACTACTACGAAAAAGTAAAAGACGTAGTGGGCTCTGTGTCCTGGAACTGCAGTTGTGCTTGTGCACGGCATGCACGCTTTGCCTCCAGTGCCAGAGTGGTCCTGCTGAGACTGGAGGAATGCATGGGGAACGGAGGCTTGCCACAACATCCTGTCTCCATTATGTCTCTTGGACCTCTGCCACAGAAAAGAAGGAATTTTATCCTTCATTTGTAAGTAATTAAGATGATAGCGGAGTTTGAATTTTCCAACTTTGTGAAAGCAAACTAATAGCAATGATCCACTTCAATAACTCAGATACTAATTGACACAAGAGAGAGAAACAATACATTAAAAAATAATTAACTTTTGTTAATTAATTTTTAGGAATAGGAAGGATACCTGCATCATGTGCAGATGTTTGTAAGTATCATTAGACTAGGAGGGTTGTGCAGTAGTTTGGCAATTGAAACAGGTCAAAAGGACCAGGTATGATCTGCAGCATCATTTGAGAAGAATGTGATTGCTAGTGAGCTGCAATAAAGGTGATGAAGGTGTGCATTTTTTAAAGATGTTTGTAGAAGCCAGAGGTTAATTAGCAGTTAAAAAGCATCCACTGGTGTTTTATGTGAGCACCATGAGTGTGTTAATTATCATTTTCAGCCTCAAATATGCCTCTTTCAGACTTAAGCTGAAACAGATTGATGATTCTTTTACTGAGGCGTTTCTTAGATAAATTTTAATTAGTAACTTTTCCCCCCTCCCCCCAAACAGTTTTCTTCTATGACCAGAAGTGGAGTTTCATCTCACTTGGCTTTTTCTTCCTTGGTACTTGTGATGCAGTTCCAGTAATATCTGTGGTAAAGCAGGAAGGTAAGAGATAAGGGGAATGCAGCTGTTACCAAGTCTTGTCCAAATTACAGATTCAGACTTTGCAAAAATGTAGACACAGGAAAATGTGAAATAAACTCTAGAACGTTCCACCTCCTTTTTCAAAGTTAGGCACAAACCTAATTAGTTCTGTTCCTCTTAATGCTTTTGTCTATTCTAATAAAATGAAGCTTCTAGGAAAGACCACAGAAGTTTTATATGCCACTGTAAACATGCCAGAACTCTCCAAAAACTGGGGCTCCTCACAGAGAGCGTGGACTAGGCACCTTGGGGGCATTTAAGTCACCAGCTGAGATGACACAGGCTGTGTGTAATCCCCTAGCACCAATTAAAAGAAAATGCTGAGAACCTAAGGTCAGGTTGTTCTTTGCATCAGACTCAGCCTCAGGGAAGGCTCTCATGTCAGTCTCCTGTCTAGCCCTCTTCTGTAGGTTGCTACCCACAACTCCTTTTTCAAAGATCCTCTCAGGGTTTTTTTTTTTTTCCCCTAAGAAACAAAAAAGTCTCCCTCACCTGAAGATATGTAAGAATTCAGAATGTACATACAGGTTTCCAAACTACCTTACAGGGATATTCATCTCATCTCTCATTGTTCAGACCACACTGTGGCCTTCTTGTTGCTGGAACTGAGACCTGCCAGAGAAAGCACGGGATGTGGTTTGGACCACAGCCCCAGACTTCCTTCTCCTACAGGGAGCCACCGAGCCTTACTTCTTTTTCTTTGGAAACGTGAATTCATACTGAGATTCACAGAAGTCACTTCATCCCTCCAGAAGTACTTCCTTTCAGAATTTGTAACTCTTGCTGTTGTTTTCAAAATTTCAGCAAACATATGTGCACACATATAATTTGCTAGTCTCTTTCATTTCACTGGCCTACTTTTATATCAGTACTATTAAAAATAAAATACCGAATTGTGAGAAAGAATTACACTACATAAGAAATACACAAGATTGTTTCTCATTCATGGCTTTATATTTTATCTATGTATCTATTTAATTACTTCCATTCAAATTTTGTGATGACCAATGGAGGAAAATCCTTAGATGCTGTATTACTGATTCTGCAAGTCACAGTTAGGTGGCCTCTTCCATGAACAGTTTTTCTAACCTTACCTAATGGATCTACAATTTTTTCCCTAATTATTTCTATGATTAGATTTCTGTGATGGCCTTGAAGGGCAGGAATTAAGCATAAACAAACAGGATAATGATGGGGCCCAAAGACAGTAACTTTAGGAAGCTTGAAAAAAGACATTTCTCATTTAAGAGAAGTGAAATGAAGAATGATTAACTTGCTAAATGGCAAGTTTTCAGCTATGTACTCATCTGCTTTTTCTTGTGGCCTCTTCCCAAATGGCTGGGAGATTAAATTACTTTGTTTCATCTTCAGAAGAAAGAAATGTTGTTAATGAAAAATATTCTTACTTAGATGGACTGTACTACCAGTTAATAAAAACCACACACATTTTACAAGATTTAACTAATATAATCTTTATTTATTTCTTTACACAACTAAAACAAAGATAATGAAATTAAGGGGAAAAAACCACCCAAAACCCTTGGGCAATCATACCAAACTTTGTTCCCTATTGTAATGACATACTTTAACACAAGATAAGTTTTCTCTAACATTATTAAGAACAGAACCTGTTTACTGGTCAAATACTAGACGTCTCTAGTGAATTTGAAAATTTGCAAAATATACAACAATGTATCACCTGGGGAGAGTTACAGCTGTAACAAACAAGGAAGAATTTATGATTAAAAAGGAACATGACTTATTTTGTCCCAGTTGCTCAAAAAAATTCATAAATAAAATGACTAGATTGAAAGCTATGTTCCAGAGGTCTGTCCTCACATATTGGTGCATGTAGAGCTTGGACAGACTTTCTGTTGGCCCCATTCCTTGATGATCAGTCATCTGTGTTGGTGAAGAGTCACAGCCTTTAGATTTGGGCACTGGGTTGTTAGGCTACTTACTCAGAGGTTCTTCCTCTTAGCAGGCAGTGTGTTTCAGACCTCCAGTGAAGTGCACAAAGAGCCTGGAGCGGGTGTGTTCCTGCTGTGGCTGCCCAGGAGTTTGCTAGGCCTGCCTCTACCCCATCCATAGCTTCTACTGGATGCGAGCAGACCAGTGGAACCCAATGTCTCCCCTGCTACCAGCTGGATCCAGATACCACACATTTCCCTTTGACCTTTCTTTAATGGAGTTGTTTCAAGCACAGACCAGCACTCCCAGAATTGCTGCCCCATTTAAAACACAAAAAATGCTCTCCTAAAATCCAATTTTGCTAAGTATTATTTGTCTTTCATATGGTTACACTTGGATACCATCACACTTATGCAGCAGACTAAATCAATACCTTGATATTTCACATGCTCTAAGGTAACATTTGTGCTCTTCTAAAGGCTTGAAATCCTGGGCTACTGACAACACACTATACACAAAACATAGCCAAAAGCAAGTTCCTGTGTTGTTCAGCAAGTCTGTCACCCTGAATTAATCTACCTGTAGCTGCTGAAAGGAGTCTTACCTCTCCCTGTCTACTCCCACCCATAGAGCTCTGTTGCTCCCTGTATCTAGTTTGATGTAATTTAGCTTGCAGTGTCAGAGGCACATTTTTGCAGGATTTATTTTCTTATGGTGATGTCCATGAGCTGTTAGGTTGGCTCAGCTCCTGGGTAGACCACACCTACTGCTAAAGCCTGCTTCCCCCCAGCAAAATTTTTGTCCTTGTAGCCAGAAGAACACAGGGAGGTGCTTTCTGGAGGAGGATGACACAATGCCAACCAAGACTCTTCTTTAACCACTGCTGATTTTATACTGGCAAGGGCTCATTTCTCTGTTTGATGAACTCAAGTCACGCAACTATCTCAACTCCTGTGTGCTGACTCATGAAACCTCACAGATCCCAACTTCCTGTCAGTCCTGCTTCTTGCCCTCTATAAAGATGACCCAATATTCTTAAGCAAATGGACCCATACAGGATGCAGAAATTAAGAGTGCAGTATCCAGGGCTGGTACCTACACTCTTATTCATGTCTTCTAAGACTTAAACAAACTGCAAAAACAGGCTGAAATTCAGAATGAAGTTGAATTCTAGGAAGTTTAAAGGGGTCTGATTCAAAACCTTATCATTATCTTGGTTTTGTAGTACCATGCAAATGTTTGGCACTTAGGAAAACATATGGCTTTCCAGATTCTATTAAAATTTTAAACAGATTACTAAACCAGAAGAAGCTATCTCAAATTGAAAAAGATACATCTCCTGAATAGTTAGTAACATTTTTTTTGGTGTTCTAGTTATTTTCTGCAGTATGAAATTTACAGATAATCCTGCTGGTTGTCCCTCCAGTAAAGGACAAGTTTTAAGGTAGATTGTTGAATGGAATCCTACATTTCAGACCCAGCCTATCAAACTAAAGTGACCTGAGCCTGAGTTTTCCTGGTGTTACATTCTGTCACAGCAGAATGCATTCCTGTCTGTCTTGTCCAGTTGCATTCTAGGCTTCAGCATGGCAAAACCACCACTCAACAGAGGACTGGAGTACCACAGCTGTGAAAACTGAACTGGACCACATACTCCCAGACCTTCACTAATAGAATTCTTTAAAGAAATGCAGGGCTACCCACAGCAGGGACCACTAAAGACAGAAATAACATGTCATGGCTCAAAAATTTCGAAAGCCTATAGAAATAGAAAAGCTTCTTCCAGGTACAGCAGACACTGTGCTGGATTGAAGTTGTATTAAGACTGCGCACTTTCTCCTGAATTTGTACTGAACTGAGACTGAGCTCCAAGACTTAAATCAATGAGATATAAGTTACAGTGGACAAATACAGCATTGAGCTTACAACTGAAATACATGGCTGGTATCAAGTTTTAGTGTTCTTTCCAAGTTGCTCTTGTTTCATCTGTCAAAACCTTCTCTCAAGTTTCATCAGAAGCTGGTAGACATTGTTTCCTCTTCCATATTATTTTGCTACTTACCCCAAAGGCTACATCTCAGTTCTGAAACTGCTACATTTTGGTATCTGGTAGTAGTATTCTTATTATTTATAGAGCAGTATTACTTTCTCTGTATATACACAGCTCAAATTACAACACACCATTTTTAGCAAATTGTTCAAGAATTCATCCCAGGACCTACCTGCAGTTAACCAGGAATTACCTAGAAGCAGGAGGCAAAGTCTTACAGAGGCAAGGCTCTTTAAGAATAAACTGGTCATGGTTCCTCTAGTTGGGCATGGAGCTCAGTCTCTGGGGCTACTGCCCCAGTGCTAACTCTGCAGGAAAACTAGCACCCAGGGGAACTCAGATGCCCAGCTGATACAGAATCTCCATCATGTATCCAGGATTTTTCTAATGATTAATGTCTTATTGTTAGTATGTTGGTAAGCAGAAAAAAACAACCCTATAAATAATGTAATTTATAATTTTCTTTTTACATTTATTTTCTTCTCGTGTTCTTAATGGCCGCTGGGAAGTGGTAAACAGAGACATGTGACGTCTGTTACCAAGTAGTTTCTATTTAACAATTCTGCGTATCTTTACACCTCTTTTTCATATGATCCTATCTTTTTTTTGCAACTTTCTTGTAATTTATCTTGGTTTTTTTTTTGTCTACTTCTTAAATGGTCTGTTCATATTCCGGTTTAGTTTCTTATCTGAATTTAATATAATAGTTCCCCCCAATTTTAGATACTTGACTAGGAAAAGATTGTCCTCTTCTAGTGTTAAGCTTGATTACATCTGAGTTTTATTGCATTGGAAAACTCTTTTATATATAAAAACTCAATCCCACTACTTGTATTTCAAATCTTTCTGTCTTAAAGCACTGCAGTTATGTCCCAAGCCTGCAATAAGATCCATGTAGGTAAACTGCTCTATTGACAATATCCCCCTTAAGTCAGACAGCTCTCAACATGCACCCATCAAGCTGTAGAAAAACAACTTTCATACTCAGATTGAGCCCCACACAATATGATCTTCCTAAAGCAAAATGCCATTGATAGCATTTGTCAATACCCTGCCAAATACCAAGGGCCAGCTTTTCAATATAGTTTTCCCTGTCACAGCATCTTAACAGAAATTAGTTCTCTTTTACATCAGTCTTTAAATGAACAGCTCAGTTACTAAAAGTCTAAAGCAATCAGTAATAGTTCTGGTACCAGGATGACAGACTCTCATATGTTTCACTAGCAAATTCTGGTATTGTCAAACAAACTCCAAGTTCTATACTAGCTGTAGAAGTCTTTTTTTTTTAAATACTGCAATAGTCAGGCAATTTTGCATTTTCGTTTTCTTCCTGAAATTCCTTATGTATATACAATGAAGGATTTTTAAAGGTTGTCTGTATTAGCTTTCACTGGCTAAGAATTATTTATGACACGTTTTTAAAAAACACTGACTTCTGTTCCTAGTTGCAACTTTTGCTTATTAAAATGAAAAATACAAATGCAAAAAAACCTTCTTCTTTATGGCCATGTTATCTACCTTGCTAACAACTAATTCTAAAGTAGAATTACAAGACGCTATGTAAATAAATACAGACATTTAACAAAGAAAAGGGTTTGGTTGGCTTTTTTTAACTACCTTGGCAAAAATTAATTGTGACAAAAAGATTGGGGATTAATTTAAACCTATTATTAAGTCACCTGAAGGTATTCTCAACATACCAGCACAAGTAAATTAGTTAGAAGACTAAACATCACACAGTAAGAACTACCTTCATCCATCATAACTTCCTGATATGAAATTCACATTTTCTGAGTGCGTTTTTTCCTGTTCTGTAATAGTTTCTAAGTTAAGCTTGGGCAGTTACTGCAAGGTCATAGTGCTGGGACCAATTAAAAAGCACTGTTTATTCTCTGCTCAGAGAGACTGTTGAAAATCCTGACCGTAGTTCTGGGTTTCCTAGTTACTAACTTGGCCATGAATTTATCTCGGGAGCCTGCGACTCCACACTCTCAGCTCAACTGCGGACATATGAGACTGTGCTCACTCTATCTCCCAGTTAATCCTCAGTTCTAATTACATTAAGGATTGTAACAGGAAAGTAGGTTTGAGGTTTTTTTGCCTCATTCAGACTCCTTGGAACACCTCAGTAAGGGTAACCATGAAAAAGTCATTCTCTGGAAGAATTTGCAAGCTAAGGGTCAAAATCAGTGCCTAAACCTACACACCATCCTATGACCCTGTACATGCACTCAGATGTGATGGAAGGCCAAGCCCAAATT
Organism: Chloebia gouldiae; assembly: GCA_003676055.1. Classification (NCBI taxonomy): domain Eukaryota; kingdom Metazoa; phylum Chordata; class Aves; order Passeriformes; family Passeridae; genus Chloebia; species Chloebia gouldiae. The sequence goes on from QUSF01000012.1 coordinate 471,886, forward strand.
GTTCCCCTTTACAGGAACCCTTTACAAGCTAAGTGGTGTTACAGAGAAACAGGCCCCACTAATAATCATTCCTGTATCATCATATACTTATGTAACGTTTTATACATATTTCCTGTCTTAGTTTAACAATCCGAGAGCTCCCAGTTTCCTTTGTGTTGCATAACACGAGACACAGACCAGCAAACTGACGTTGAGGGGAATCTCATTAATTCTCCTTAACACGAAGAAAATAAAGCCTGCTGGTACAAATGCTCGCTCCGTGCCAAGGCTCGGTGTCCAGCTCAAGGCAGCTACTCCCGCTGGGAGGCCGTGTCGCGTTAAAACCGAACTCGCGGCCTTATCCGGGCACGGGCTCTGTTCCGCCTTAGAGCAGTGGAGCTTTTCGGCTCACCCGCCACAGCGCTTATGCAACGCCGGGGTCGCGCCGCTGGGGCGGGCGCTGCTGCCGGCGCCGACCCGGGCCCCCGGTGCCGCGGCGGGGCGGGCAGCGGGCCGGGCCGCCCGGCTCCCCTGGGGCCGCCGCGCCGACATCTTAGCGCCGGAGGGACAAAGCGCGGCGGCGCTGTCCGCCGGCCGGGCGCTGCTCGGCTGTCGCCAGCCGTGAGTGACAGCCCCGGCGGGGAGACTTCGAAAGATCGCAGCCCTGGCCCGCCGCCCCCCGGGCACAACAGCGGCGGGGGCGCGGGGGCAGGGCGGCTGGAGGGATAGCGCCACCGCCGCGCAGCCCTGCCTATGCGCAGACCCCTGCGGGCGGTCGGGCCCCGCGGCGTCAGGGCAGCGCGGCGGCAGTGCCGCCTCCCGGGACGGCGAGTCCCCGGCGGCGCGGGCCGCGGCCGCCCGGCGGGTCCCGCTCATTGTTCCCCGCACCAGCCCTGGCAAACAGGAAGCCGCCCCGGCATGGGGCGCCCCCCCCGCCCCCGGCGGGTGACTGGCAGCCCGGGCGGCCCGTGCGAGCGGCGGCGGCGGCGCGGCGCAGCCAATGAGAGCGCGCGCGCGCGGGCGTGGGCGGGAGTTCCGGGCTGGCAGGCGGGCGGGCGGGCGGCGGTGTCGGCCGGGCCCCCTCTCCCGCGGCAAGCCCCACCTTTCGGCTTTCCCGCACCGTCAATCAAAATAGGAAAAAAAACCCGGAGTAGGCTCGGGCCGCCGCCGCCGCTTCAGCCCGCCGTGAGCACAATAAGCATGTCCCCGGCGGCAGCCGCCTAGCCCCAGCCAGCAGGGCCTGTGTGCGAGCCAGCCAGCCTGCCTGCCTGCCTCCCGCCCAGCCAGCCAGCCAGCCGGCCGCTCGCACTCACACCATGACCGGTACGTACGCACCGACCGAGCCGCCCCGGGGGCTCCCCGCTCCTGCTCCGGCCCTGCGCGTCCCCGCTCCGGCCCCGGAGCGTCCGTGTGCGAGCGAGGCGAGAGCGGCACTGAGAGCAGCAGCAGGAGGAGCAGGGGGAGGAGGGAGAAGAGGGGCAGGGGCAGCAGCACGGGGAGGAGGAGGAGGAGGAGGAGGAGGGCTCCGTGCGGGAGGGCGGGGGGAGCGCTGGGGTTAGGGGGGGGGAGAGGGAGGGAGGGAGGAAGGGAGGGAGGGAGAGAGAGGGAGGGGGGTGATCGCTCCCGTCAGTGACTCTCCCCTCCCCCTCCCCGCTGTGCCCGCAGCTCCCGAGAAGCCCGTGAAACAAGAGGAAATGGCTGCCTTAGACGTGGACAGCAGCAGCCACAGCGAGTATCTCCAGCACGGCAACGGCGCCGCCTCGGCCTCCGCCGGGGCGGCCGCCCCCCAGGTGAGCGCAGGCCCGGCTGGGCCCCTTCCCCCCTCCCCCGGGTGACACGTTGTGAGCGGGTGCGGAGCCGGTGCCGCCGCCGCCGCTTCCTGTGTGCGCGTCTGCGAGGAGCCCGGTCGCTGTCCCGCACTAACCGCCACCCCCCTTCTCTCCCTGAACCCGCCCATTGTGGGTAGGACGCGCAGCCGTCACCGCTCGCTCTGCTGGCGGCCACCTGCAGCAAGATCGGCCCGCCGTCGCCGGAGGAGGATGAGGCCGCCGCCGCCGCCGCTGCCTCTCACTCTGCCGGAGCGGTGAGTGCCCGCCCCGCCGCTCTCGCACGGCCTGCCGGGGGGAGAGACAGCACAGCCAGCCCGCCCGCCCGGGGGGAGGGACGGGACACACGGCACTGCCCGCCCGGGGGGAGGGACGATAGCGGGGCCGACCTGCCAGGAGAGGGGTCCCCGGGCTCCCCTGCCTCTCCAGGAGGAGCCGGGCTCCCGGGAGGAGGAGGGAGCCAAGCTCCCCCCTCCCCCGCCATTGCGAGCGGCGCCTTCATTTACTTTCAAAAAAGGGGGGAGGCGGGAAGCCTCCCTCCCCCGACACCGGCACCGGAACGGCTCGCTCGGAACCCGGAGAGGCTGGGAGGCATCTCACCTCCACCTGAGCGCGGCCCCGGTATCCTCGCTAGGCTGTCAGCCTGGAGCCGCGCAGCCAGGCAGGAACACAAAATGAAGGCTGGCTGTAGGGAAGGATGTAGTGAAGTAAAATGGCTGTTTAGAAGCGAACGCGGTGGTGGAAAGCTGCTTCCTGTATCGCGCTGTTTTTCTAAGGAGAGTTATCATGCGGTTCCTTGAAGCATTTTCTGGCCTTATCTCTCATGCGCCGTTGCCTCTGAAAGGAGCCTTGATGACCTCGGGACCTGGTGTGACGAGATGGATCTTGCAGACTAGAAACGTATTCTTGCTGAAGCTAGTTTAACAATCCCCATAACAAAAGCCTAGTGAAAACTCGTGTTTCTTAATTCGTGTAGCTAAACCTCGTGTTTACATATGTTCATAAAATTCAAAGTGATTATGCATTTCTAAATAACTGATACCTAAAAATATTCGTATATTAAAAGAGTTCCAAAATGTCTTCTAAAATGACATGATGTAATTTTTTGGCCTTGGTCCTTGGAAAATTGCACATATTACCTCTAATTTTTTTTTTATAAAAACATCTTTAAAATTAGGAAAAAAGATGCCTTTTTCTTTTTCTTCTTTTAAAGCAAGTCTTGTTTTTTAAAGTTACTGTACAACAGCCTTGTATAGTGTTAGGATTTTGAAAATAGGAAGAAAAACTGCAAAGCACTGTACTGGTGAATAAAGTGGCTTTGTCAAGCTTTTAACAGATGTCAAAGTGTTAGTGATAGAAGTTTCTGATACTTGTTAAACTTTAATATACTTTTCATCTGTACATTGCAGCTTACTTTACATAAAGGGAAGCTGAAGCAAAATAGCTGTCTGAGGTCATAGAGCAGGTTGTAGACTAATGACAGAGCTCAAAAATATATTAAAATTCCAACCCTTTTGAAGCATCCTTCCTGCCAAACCTATTTATTTGCTCAAGCAGTGTGTTTTAAAGAAATCTTTCTGGATGTTTTAAAGTGCCTGATAGCTCGAAGATTTGTTTCTTAGTACTGGATGCATACAGTGCTGAAGAGCATAAACATACTGAAAAACAGATGATGTGTAAATAATTGCTTGCTTTCTTATATCAGCCTCTAAGGTTGCTCTCATTGTACAGCTGGAATCGTGCATCTTGGGGATTGATTAGGATGAGCAGTAGGTCTGACAGGATACTGGACTGCTGGGGCAGGACAAATGGTTCCTGGCAGTTCAAAATGGGCAAAACAGTTTTGACATGGTACTCCTTTACTCTTATTAAGTTAATTTGTTGTTGTGTTAATGTTTAAGAGGCTTTTCAAGAGAAGGCAAAATCTTAGTTAAAAACCTAAGTGAATATATGCTCACTCACTACTTTCCATACATGCAGATAGGCCCTTCCTACGTATCTTCTGTGAGTTAGGTTATAGCATTCTGTTAATTTTTACACTCCTACAACCTAACTCTTGAATGATTCAGAATATTTTGGGTGGAAACTAAATATAAATTGAAGGAGATACCTAACAGTAGCTGAACTAGACACTGGGATTAATTAATATGGCCTTAATAAAGAGAGGGGAGGGACTAAAGGCCCTGAAATACATTCCTTGTGAAAAACAGAATGAAAGAGATTTTGTGCAATAGAGTCTTTGTCTCTTTTTTTATGGTCCTCTGTGTTTATCATATTGGAGGGTGGAAGAAGAAAGAAGCTAAAAAGTCTTACATTTGTAGGTATCTCTTAAGTTGTATGGAAAATGAAATCTTTGTGCACAGACAGACATAATTGTCTTCCTGCAGTTTGTGATACTCATCCCTTTCCCAGAAGTATAGGTCAATCAGTTTGAGACCTGTGCATGGGTGATGGTGCCTAATGTAGCAGTAGGAGGGCAGCTCTTTCCTGTTATATTCTATACCTGGACTGCAGTTCTGACTGCTGAACATCTGGTAGAACTCTTAATCCGCACAAATGGATAGTAGAAGTCAATCTAGGTATTTCCTCTTAGAAGTGCTTGAAGCGCCTGCATGTCAAGGGACATCGATGCTGTTGTTTCAGGGTTGTTTTGTTACTTTTTTACTGACATTTGCTTGGTAGGAGCTGGCAGGGCTGGAGCCAGCATGCTGGGCTAGCATACTGCTTTCCTGGCTGAAATGGTATGCTGCAGCTGCCCCCCAAGAGACCAGCAGTATGATTTAAAAGCAGCAGCAAAACTCCCATAGGAACACAGGGAATATTGCGTGTCTGGGATTTGGGGAAGAGCTGGAGCAAATGTGATTGTGTTTGTAACGATCTAGCTGGCCCTGCTTTGAGCCCAGGGGTTGGACCAGGCGACCTTCAGAGGTCCTTTCCAGCTGAAATTGTCCTATGATTCTGTACCGGTATCCGAGTCCAGGCCTACTGTTTGAATGGACATTGCTGTAACACCACTGAAAGGATTAGTGAGGAAGTAAAAACACTAATGAAAATGGCAGCTGCTTGTAATAAACAGCAAATGAAGAAGGCAATTGACAGAACTAAACTCATCCCTCTTCTCCCTTCCATCCTGTCAATGACCTGGCAGGTTGTCTTTAGACAACAATATTTTCAGCTTGGCCGATGATTCTGGTTGGAACTGTATTTCTTTTTTGATGAGAGGCACTAGCAGGCATTGCTGCTGATCTTGTCTTTGTGCATTGATGAAGATTGCAGTCTTTCAGCTTTGACACTGTGACTTACTCTGCCCAATGATCAACCAACACCACTTTGTTGCCTGATGGTGTCTGATATTAATGTAGATGGCCTTGAGTTTATGGCTTGCTTACCTGAGCATCTTTTCCTTGGTTGCCATACTGCTACATCCATGGTTGGTTCAAACACTTGCCATGGGAACTTTGCCTTGAATATTGCTGCTTGCTGGTTTGTGTGAGAGCCTTGCTGGGATGGTGTGTGCTATTGCCTGACCTAGAATGATGACTCATGTTTTGGCCTCTCAGGATGTCTTTCTCTGTCTTAGGAGTTAAAAATCTGAGAAGTTTTAGTTTGGGTCTTTCTTTTTCACTATTTATCTTTGACTAATAATTCCACTTAAAAAATTCATGTTTAGAATTCTTTTTCATTTAGTTATAAATACTATAGTTTCATTCCAGTTTAAACATCTGCAAATATTTTAGAATTAGGTGAAAGTGAGAATCAAAGCAGAAGATGGTAAAGCGATGCATAAGGGAGGAAGCAAAAGAGCAGACATATTTAGGTCAAGCAGAGCCTTGATGGTCAGCTGTATGGTTGCAGCACGATCAGGTGATTGTTTAAGAAGCTACAAAGCTGAGATGATAACCAGTTGTTTATGTTCTCTTACTTCATTGTAATGCAAAGCTAAAGGCTGTCTTGGAACTCTCATGCTCCCAAGGGCCATTCTTAGGATTGTGCTGGGTGGGACTGGATAGGTGAGGGTAGGGTGCAAGACTGATGGGAGGTTGTGTGGGAGGTCTGGAAGGCAGGTGAATTGGGAAGAGTGGCAGGCTGGCTGAGAAAACTGTTGGCTCTGACAGCTGCCAAAGAATGGGAGCTGTCAGCGATGACTGCCCCAGCTGAGGTGTGCAGCTGGATCTTGTGTGAAGTGGGCTGCACTGATTCGCTAGTCTTTAAAAAAAACCAAGGCTGGGAGGAATTATTTTATATGTGTTGTTGCTTACCAACAAGATATGGAAAACATTTGGACAGGTTAATAATTAGCATATGTGGGGAAGATGAGTATAATTTCTCTGCTGTAGGCAAAGCATTTCTGTGTGTCTTGTACACGTAAAGGTTGGGGTGTTTTAAGAGTGCTTTGGCATATCTTGAGCCTTATAATTGAGTATCAGTGCTTCACAGAACTTAATGAAAGTCTGGACTTCTAATTGATTTATACCTCAGAAGATTAACCATCTGAGATGCACCCTAGTTTAATCTCAGTTTAGGGGGAAATAAGAATAATGCTGACAGGATGGAGAAAGAGGAAGGCATTTTAAATTTCATGTTTTCCACTAGGCAAAAATATGTCTGAATGCCATATGTGTCAGAGTTAACCATACTACTTGGTTTTCCGGCCTGAATTATCATTTTGAGGAAGTTCAGAATTATTCTGACATCCATTTTTGATTTTGTTTGTGATAAGATAGCTTCCCGTTCACATTTGTTCTGGATGTGAACAGATGCACCAGAACATATTCAGCCATTATAGAAGTCTGCCTGGAATTGTCTTGCTTCTCTCTATCCTCTACTTTTGCAAAACAAAGACATCTCACTAGAATGTGATGGCTAACAGTGTATTTGTCCTGCTGCTGTCAAGAAGCTCACCTTTTAAAATGTTCTTTGGTTTTTGTATTCCAATTATGTCTTTCTAATATTGCATCAGAACCAAGTGTTGAAGTTCTTTTAGAAGGTGCTTTAGGGATGTTCTTAAAAGATTATTTTATTTCTCCTTCTAGTTTTGGAGAAAACAAGAAAATGTATGGTTTAAAACATTTCCATATTTAAAAATCACAGACAAAAATTCTCTAATATTAAACATTAGCAAGAAGTCTAAGATTTCATAGGAAGTTGAGGCTGGTAAGGATGTCTGGAGAATTCCTGGTCTGCTCCTCCTTACTCAAAGTAGAGTCAGTGAGAGAAAGTTCAGAGCTATGCCCAGTGGGTTTGAATACCTCCAAGGTTAGGGACTCCATGATCTTTCTGGGCAGCGTGTTCCAGTGTTTGATAACCAATATGATATATAAAAAAGAGGCTTTTTCTTATAATATGGGGGACAGAGTCAAAAGCCAGACTACTGTAGCGATAAAGAATGTATCTTGCCTAACCTCATCTACCAAGCTAGTTTTCTCATCATAGGGCATTGTGAGGTTAGTTTTTTCAGCATTATTTCCCTTCCAGTAGGCTGACTAGTTCTGAACATTACTTTTGATTTTTCCCCCTCACAATTATATGAAGGTTAATTTTTCAAGGTTATTTTCAAGGTTATTTGCTCCATTGCCTTCCCAAAGATCAATTTGAGGCTGACTGATCCTAGGTCCTCTTTCTTGTTCTCTTGATGATTTGATAGACCCTTCAGCACCTGAGTTGAAAGAAGGACAAAAACAAACCATTCCATAGAATGCTAATTTGGCATGTAGTTACATCAAGATTCATATGCATACGTAGATTTAATAATTAATAAACAAAAGAGTTACCTGTGATCTAGTTAAAAATGTCTCCTTGCTGCCATGTCTCGTTTCTTAGTACTTCATCTTCCTTGTTTCTACTAAGGTCAGGGATATTGTATTGTCTTAATTTGGAAAAGTTCTGAACTTCTGCTGATTGATAACAAACTGTTGAAGTTTTGACTCCAGTTGTCCATGTCAAGCAAAAAGATGTAGATATTCTTTAACTGAGATACAGTTAGATATATTTCACCAGATTGGAATTTCTTTTAAAATAAAATTTTAAGGAGCCCCAGATCATACATTTTTTCCCCAAAATGCTCTTTGTTTTTCCAAACATTTGATTTGGGCAGAAGTATTTCTCTTCTTAAATTGAGTGGCTTCAATGGCAGAGGGCTCAAACATGCAACAGAATTAATTTGTCCTAACAAACAGCTTTGTGTCAGCTGAGCCACAGTAACTGATGTTCAACATGTTTTTAACCTATGGCAAATACAAGATAGAATGTATTAGCTCATACTTTAATGAAAGAGTTGAAGCAAGTGCATTTTATCTTGTATTTGTAATGACCTAAGAATGCACAGATAGTTTACTGTAGCTTGGTAAACACATGGTATTATTAAACCCATGCATTAGAACCCTTACTCTTTCATGAAACAACAATTTGGATGAGGCAGTGTCCAATCTTCTTCATTAGGTGTGTGATTTTTGAATGTTTAGGAGCTTGTGACTCATTATCTTTCCACTTCTGGTTGTTTGGTTGATGCTTTTGCTCCAGGGCTAAATGGGGCAAAAGTGACTTTCTGAAAAGTGCAGTGAAAAGCAGTCCACCAGCACAGATAAATGTTTGGTAGACTTTTGACTGATGCCCATTTGACATGTTGAGATGCAGGTGTCTACAAGAGATACCAGTTCTTACGGGGGTCTTTCTCTGCTTTCCTCCTCTCCATTTTACTTTGGTGAAGCATATTTTATTTTTTTATGAAGTCCTGTCATTTAGTGTGGTTTAGATCACTTCTGAAAGGCATTTTATCTTCTGTCTTTCTCTTATCTCCTTCCACATTTGACTTAATGTTGCTGTAATTTTATCTAGCTACATTGAACAAGACGATTACTAGATTTTTATTCATCATGGCTCATGATTCTGCAGGGATGAGAGTTTTCTCTCAGGGACATCTCTTTATTTTAGCCACTGGAAATTATACAAGTCTTGTTAAAGAATCAAAAGACAGGCTGAACAGTGGTTGTAGCTTTCTTTGTTGGTACTTGACCTTTCTCCAGGTGGATATATCATTTGATTTTAATTCATCCTACACCTTGTGTCAGCTACTCTCTTTGCTCTGTTCCTGTCTCTTTTTCTTGTTTCCCGATGCTGCTTCCAGTGAATTCCCTGTTGCTTCCGGTTCTCTCCTCCTTGGCTGAGTAGTGGTGAACTTTCCTCAGATCTTTGTCCCTTCCTCTTGAAACAGAGCCTTTGGATTGAAACAGTCCAGCCTTCTCTTAAAGGAACAGCTGCCAAATAACTGCTGCTTGACTATCAGTTGATAAGGAAAATATTGCTTTTTCTCTACCCTCTAAATAATTTTCACGGATGGCTGAGACATCAAACTAACTGGTGTATTTGAATGTAAAGCTCAGTGACTGGGCTGCAGATGTTGCTTCTCATGTATCAGTGGCAGAACTGAGTTACTACAGAAGTGCTTAATTGCCTGAGGACATAAAGAATGGTTATTACTCTTTAGTTAGTAAGAAAAGAAGTCCAAGAAATGTATTTTTGTCTCAACAGACTTTGTGAAAGAACATAACAAGTCAATCTTGTTATTGACAGGCTGATGACGACCATTTGGGATTAGAGATCATCCTCAAATACTCTTTACCATACTCTTTAGTGCTAGCAATTTTGATAGCTGCCAGATAGCTTCTTGAAAGCCTCACCCTCTTTTTGCTTCTCCCTCCGCATGATTCAGCTGGTGGTGTCTGATACAGCCAGCGGTAAGAGCAATATAAATAAATATAAATAGTTATTTTATGTTATATGTGTAGCATAGCTTCATATCCTCATGCGTGGCTGCCCTGAACTTCTCCATGGACTGACAAGTGCATCTACTAAAAGATTGGCTCTGTTCTTAAAATCATTGCAGAGCAGGTTTTGAGGGAAGATTTCACTGGATCATGAAAACATAAGATGTGTGCCCAGCATGAAAATGCCAATATGGAAATCAACATATGTTTTGGGAGAAGAATAAAGTAGGTCATTTCCATATCACTAAGGAGACAGGTTCCCTTTGAAGTACTTCCATGGAGGATATTACATATGAGTAGACATAGACATGTTACAGCATATTAGATCAGTCCAGTTTAACCTAAGCTTTCAACATTTGCTTGTACATAGTTTTTTATCAGTGAGAAATTATATCAGACTTGTAATGGTTTATATTACTTTTCCTTTCTCTTTTTTTCTAACAGCTGTCAGCACATTATGTTATACATTTCTTTTATAATGACACACTTTAAACATAGTCATATTTTTGCTTTTGGAATTTTCTGACTGATGTTATTTTGATATTTTATTAAACTTTCAGTTAATAGGTATTTATATGCTTGTGAATTGAGTAGTTATGAACTTTCTTAGCAGCATTTCAGCAACTTGAAGCAATATTAAACACAAGTCTATAAAGCTAATGTGGTAGCAGAGGAAAATATAACTTGTTGTCTTCTTCTAGGTAAGATATGTGACATGAAATATTACATGTTTTTTTCTTCTAGTATTGTAAGTTACAAGCTTGAAAGACCAAAAAAATGAAATAAGTTTTTAAAGTGAAAGGTTGATAAGAGGAAAAGAAAATAATAAAAGAGAGTTATTATTCTCCTTATTATGGTTTTTTTTACCTTGAAGCATTAAGGCCATAAAATTAGTTTTGTTCTGGTGATGCTGGATATATTTACTAATATACTACGTGAAAAATTATGAATCACACTTGCGAACCACAGAATATTTTGAGCTGGAAAGGATCCCCATGGATCACTGAGACCAACTCTTAATAAGAGTCAATGGTTTGGTTTTTGAGGGCTGAAGAAGGCTAGCATTCTGTTGGTTTTTTTGCACAATAATTATTTTTATGGTTTTTGAGAAGAATTTAGAACCACAGTATGTGTTTCCTTATTGAAAATGAAGCTTGGTAAGCACAGTAAAACTTCTTCTAGTAAGTACTCAGACTTAAATACTTGTTATTTTTCCTTTAGATGTAAACATTGTAGTGTTACGGGCTGGAATAGGATAAGAATGTGAAACTAGCAAAGTCCCATCTAATACTGTGGACTAAATTCACTCAGGTGCATACTGCAGGATTGTTTCAGACTGCCTAGTTCTCAATGCTATGTTAGGAAAGAATTAGATGTGTGCTGTATTTTGCATCTCCTGGTTTTGTTCTAAAGGAAGTCAGAATGCAGCATCAAAAGAAGGTTTTGGTATGTTCTGGTAACTTCCCTACCAGGAGGGGTCACAGGACAAGTGCAGAAGGACAAACCAGAGCTGTTCCTTCTATGTCCTCTGGACTCTGCCAGAGAGCCTAAATTTGTTTCACAGAGCTGAATTGGTTGTAAGACAAGTTAGTTACATGTTGCTAATATTAGTAACATGGTTAAACAGATAAGGAGAAGCTTTACTTCATAATTTTTAGATTGATGGTTACTTACAATAGCGAGGTGGTTGACTATGCAAATCTGTGCTAGGTATTGCAGGGTGTTAAATCTAATTCTTAATACTCTATTCTGAAAAAGCTTACTTTGGTAAAGAAAGGTAAGTGCAAATTTACCTTTACTGAAAATGCATAATAGGTTCTTTAAGCATCTGGGGTCTACTCTGAAACACTGGCCTTTTCTATTGTTCCAACTTAATGAAGGTAGATTTTTTTTTCCCCCTTCTAACTGATGAATATGACTAATCCAAATATAATTTCAGTGTAAAAGTTCATAGTCTAGAAGTCTTCTTCCTTAGCAAAACTAAGTCCTACAAGCTTGTAAATACTAGAGCTTTGTGTTATGTGTAACAAACTGAGGTCGACCTACCTATCTTTCCAACTGTGTGACTACATCACTTCTTAATATTCTCTGTACTGCTGGGAGTCACAACATGCACAAATAGCAAACAGAGTTGAAAGGTAGTGGAGCTCCCGGAGATAGAGGCAACACTGGCTTCATGGTGGTTCCTCTACTTCTGTGCAATAGGTGCCTAGCTGGGCAAAGAGTATTTCTGAGTCTCAGGGTAAGTTGGTGATGAGAACTCCAGCAGCCCCTGCCAGCTCCCTCCTTCCCGCAGCCAGGGGTTTGGATTACCCAGCAGCCCTGCCACCAGAATAACCCTGCTGCTGGTCACCTGACAAAGCCGTGACATAGGAGCTGCGCTGGACATGTTCGCGAGCAGCGCGCAGCAGCTCATGACCCGCAGGCTGGCTACCCTGACTTAGGCATTAGAGCCTCCTAAAATTTCATAGATTTGATCCAGTTGCTGATGGTCATATGAGCTGCACTGCATGTTTTCCAGTAGTGTATCAATATCTAGTGCTGAATTGCATGACTGGTCTAACGCATAGTCTGTACAACGTTCGTTTTAATTTTTTGTTTTCTTTTTTCTTTTTATTCAGACAGGGGATTTGGCTTCTGTGCAATTAGCTGGAGCTCCAAACAGATGGGAGGTCTTGTCTGCAGCTCCTACCACTATAAAGGATGAAGCTGGTAATATAGTACAGATTCCAGGTGCTGCCACAGTAACTTCAAGTGGGCAGTATGTCCTTCCTATTCAGAGTTTGCAAAATCAACAAATCTTTTCTGTTGCACCAGGATCAGATTCGTCGAATGGTACAGTGTCTAACGTACAATACCAAGTAATACCCCAGATCCAGACAGCGGATGGTCAGCAGGTTCAGCTTGGCTTTGCAGCCTCTTCTGATAATAGCAGTATAAATCAAGAAACTGGTCAAATTCAGATCATTCCTGGCTCGAATCAAACCATCATTGCCTCTGGAACATCTTCAGCTAATATTCAGAATATCTTATCTGGTCAGTCTGGTCAAGTCCAGGTTCAGGGAGTTGCAATTGGTGGTTCGTCTTACCCTGGCCAAGCACAAGTGGTTGCAAACGTCCCTCTTGGACTGCCAGGAAATATTACTTTTGTACCCATTAATAGTGTTGATCTAGATTCTCTGGGACTTGGCAGTGGTTCTCAAACCATGACAGCAGGTATTAATGCAGACGGGCACTTGATAAATACCGGACAGGCCATGGATAGCTCAGATACTTCTGAGAGGACTGGTGAGCAAGTTTCTCCTGAAATGACAGAAACTGCCACTGATAATGACTTATTTGTGCCAACATCATCTTCATCACAATTGCCCGTTACCATAGACAGTTCAAGTATATTGGAACAAAATGCAAATGACTTGACCACAACTAGTGGTCAAGTTCATGGTTCTGATCTTCAGGGAAATTACATCCAGACATCAGTCTCTGATGACACGCAGGCTCAGAATATTCAGGTCTCCACAGCACAGCCAATTGTACAACACATACAGCTACAAGAGTCGCAGCAGCCAACCAGTCAAGCCCAGATTGTACAAGGTATTGCGCAACAGACAATCCACGGTGTTCAAGCAAGTCAAAGTATATCTCAGCAGGCGCTTCAGAATCTTCAACTGCAGCTGAATCCTGGAACTTTCTTAATTCAGGCACAGACAGTGACCCCTTCTGGGCAGATAACCTGGCAGACATTTCAAGTGCAAGGAGTTCAGAACTTGCAGAACTTGCAAATTCAGAATGCACCTGGTCAACAAATAACTCTGACCCCTGTCCAGACTCTCACTCTTGGTCAAGTTGCAGCAGGTGGTGCGTTGACATCAACTCCAGTTAGTCTAAGCACTGCTCAATTGCCAAATCTACAGACAGTTACAGTAAACTCTATAGATTCCGCTGGTATTCAGCTGCATCAAGGAGAAAATGCTGGCAGTCCTGCAGGTATTTATTTTACTCTTTTTGCAACATACTGTTTTTTTATTACTGCATGTTGTTGGTTTAAATGGCAATAACCAGAACATGATTGTCTTGCTATTGAAGCCTACAAATACAGTGGGTTCAACATGGTGGTGATAGATTTTATTTGAAACTACTGTTTGATTATAAACTGTAATTGTAGAACATAGTCCTACCTCAGTCCTTTTAATATGAGCTCATGTAACTCTCAAGTAGTTATGTTAGTTAAGAGCACTTCAGTGTTTGTATTAAAGGTCTTACCCTGGAGGAGATCTGTGTACTAAATTGAAAAGGAGGAAATCTGGCTATCAGCTGCCACTCTTCTAAGGCATCAGTAACATTAACATACCCATTCTTCCTAGTCCCAAATAGATGATATTTCTATGGAAAATTCAAATATTTGTTTTTGCAAATTTTTTCCTCTTAAAATTTTCAAACCTGCTCATAGATGCTGCTATTTATCTGCTTTTTTGTTAAATTAATTTCCTACTGATTTACTATCAGTGTTACTATGATGTAGGAAACTCATGTAAGCATCAGTGATACAAGCATGAATATCAAAATGGAGACTGTGCTTGAGAATATGTATGAATTTTCAGTACTGCTTACTTGCATTATGTTTTAAAGCACAATCATTAAATAGGAGTATCACAGTGTTTTATCTCGGTGGAGAAGAAATATTGTTTTCTTAAAATAGGTGTTTCTTAATGTGAGAAAAAATAAACATGGCTGTTTATTTTTGATAAATCTGATACAGTGCATTCCAAATTTCAGGACATAACTAGCTAAACAAAAAAGAAGAGATTACTGTAGTTCAGGAGATTCTTCTATACCAGAAGCCATTTAAACACATTGTTGGGTTGTGCCCAGGCTAGTTATGAGGGGCAGAGTGAGCAGTAGAGGTCATTTGGGAGGGAACTGTTGCACAAAGTAGCTTGGGAATCACTGCTTTACTATAATCATGTGATCCAGCCTTCTGGTTCATCAAGATACTGAAGCATAAACATTTAAGTGAAGCATGCATGGTTTGTATTGTATTTTAGCTTGTGAGAAGAATGCAATGTTAAGTGAAACATGCCTAGAAGACCTGCTGAGTTTTGTTTCAAAAGGCTACTGATGATAATACCTATATAGTTACTGATACTACTGTATTCTATGTCAAGAAGCTTGCTTTTCCATTTGCAGTCTAAAATTTGAATTGAAAATACTGTGCTGGGATGCTTTTTAGTTAATTTTGGTTTGGAATTAACGTCTATATTATGAACTTACCATCAAGTAAAATTATTCAGATCTCGATAAGCCTACTCTTCATTGTCTTGTAGACAACAGCACCAAAGGGATATGCTCTGCTCACAGCAGTTGCTCTTCTGTCTGATCTTGATTCTTAAATTTTCTGTTTACAGTGACCACAAGAAGTCTTGGTTTGTCTCCATTACACGTTTTAGTTCTGAGTATATAGAGGACAGGAACAAAAAGCATATATTCTGCATGTTAATACAGCTAAACTCAGATGTCAGAATCTAAGTCTGGGAAAAAGAGTCCTTTACTAATTATTATTAGTTCTCTGGCTAATACAAGGAGGATTATTTCTGAGATTTATACTTGGTATAGGATCATGTAGCTAATGATATTGCTTGTGGAGTAATGTAGCAGAAACTTGAAAAGCAAAAAACCCCCAAGCAGCTAGGCACATGAGAAAGAAGTTGAGTCTGATCTGTGCTGTGTATTGTTTTGTCTATTGATCATTCTCAGGAGTGTTTCAATGGTGGTTTATAATAAAATGCAAAGGAGTTCATCAGGCATTCTTTAACTGTATTCTGCTATAAGGTATTTCACATGGGAAGGCAAGAGACTAAATGGGATATATGGAATGTGATTAAATAGGCAAAAGTGCTAGATGAATAGCAGAAACTCTTGCCTGAAGTGCGTAGCTATAAACACCTGGTTATATTAAAGATAAGATGGAGATTTATAGTAACATTTTTCCTGCTTGTCTAGGAATAATAAATGGAATGGAAAGTATTAAAACTGCCATTCTCTGCATTTGGGGAGAATGTAATTGGTCATTCCTTTATGTTAGAAGAAACTCATTTTTCCACAGTAATGATTAGTGTGACACTGCTTCTGACAGAATGAAACTGAATTATCTTGATTGACTTTCTTGTCTTTTCCATATGCATCTGGTATTTTGTCTGACAGAATCTTTTTCAGAGGTGTTGCTCCCCTTTTTATTTATAACCCCTCACAACCTTTCTTCAATTTGGAGATAAATATGCAATTAGAAGCAGACTATGAAATCATAGAGGACTTTTTTCAGTCAAATGTATATTGTTGTTTTTCAAATAAGGAAAAACAGTTTAATTTTAAACTGAAAGAAGGTAAGTGGAAGACACAGCAGAACAAGAGAAGTTAAAGGGTGTGAAGCTACTTGATTCCTTTGTTTGCCAGCTAACAATGAGTTTTGAAGCAATGTAAGAAGGGTTTCCCTGTATTGTCTCCCCCAAGCTGGATAATGCACTCCTTTCGTTCCAGGTAGAGTCAGGCTGTATTTTCTGTTTTCATTTAAAAAAATCTGTACCTGAGGCAAAAATTAAAAGAACATATTGCTAGTTTTGTGTCAGATATGGCTACTAATTATCTGAAGTCCAAATAATGTACTTTGTTCTGTTAGCAGTGTATCTGTGATAGCGGTAGGTTTTAGATTTTCATTGTTACAGCCCATTGTGTGAGAGGTGTTCTTCCAAGGCTCACTCTCCCAGAAGACATCTTTATTGTGCTTGTGTGTGAGGGGGAAAAATGTCTTTACCTAGTTCTTACATTTTGTTTACATAATAGAAAGCCATTGAAACCCTAATACAAAACTAATAGCTTTGTCCAGCATATTTACAGTTTTCTTCTAAAGGTGTCAGTAATTATGTTTCTACCAAAATGTCCATTCTACGAGGCATATGTATGCAGAAACCTACATTACAGTGAATTTCTGGAATTCTGGAAAGTCTTGGCCAGGCTTGTTTTATCTTAGGATGTTGATTAGAGCTCATTCCTGGTTGTGCTTAGTGTTGTTGTGACCAGGGGAAGGGTATTGGTTAGTCGCAGCTGGGACAATTTAGCACTGCTTTTCTAGCAAAAAGCTGTATCAAATAGTATCTACATATTAAACACTGTAGAGAGATACCTTTCTCACCTGTGTTTTGGCTTCATTCTTCTGGTCTTGAGAGGAAATTAAACCTGAGAAAGCTCTCTAGAAGTGTACTTCTTTTGTTGGCAGTTTGTAATAAAATACTGCGTGTGAATAACAAGCAGAGCCATTACATGCACAGTTCATGTTACTCTTTAGTGACTTGCCTGGTCAAGAAAGGTGGAGTTTTTTATTAGCATGTTTATATAGATTTCTTCTTTAAGCATTTCATATAACATAGTGTTTATTTTGAAAAACTGTCAGGAACTGAAATGTACCAACTTGGCCTTCATGTTTCTGATCCTGTAAGGTTTGTCAGCTTGGAAGAATTTTTAAGTTACTGTATTTTCTCCCTACCCCCAAGCCATTGTCCAGTTGAAGGAAACTTAATGTTGTTAATCAAATTCTAATTGTAATAGTGTCTCAGCTAATTTATTAATGTACTGAATCAATTTGGGATTGGTTATTTCCTGGAAAAAAAATGGCAATTTTACCAGGTCTTATATAAGTTGCATAACTTGTTATAGGATGCTGGATAATTTTTTTTTTTACATCCTTCTTTTGTCCATTGCAGTAGCAGCTGAATACTCTAGCAAATGACCTGAAAGAAAGTAGCATTGGCTTGAGAATGGACTTTACTGCTTATCAACTCAGTCACACTCAGCTGGAAGATTAATTTATTTTCATAGAAAAAAATCCTACCCTACAAACAGTTTCCAGGTTGGTCTACAGCTGGAATCAAGTCAAAAGAATTCCTTTCAAGAGTTGACTGAAGTGTCACTCCAAACATGAGGTCTTCATTTCTACATCTTTCTTCCCAGCTCCTCTTCTGCAGGAGTGTACACAGCTCCTTAAGGACTCTTCTGCCTGCTGACCTTAGAGTCAGGCCTTTTGCTAACTTACCCCAGCTGATAGTGGCAGTGCTTGGCTCTTTGTGGCAGCTTCATTCATTCCATTCCTGCTGGACTCTGACCTCTTTGTCATGCCAGAGTAATTTAGCTACTCTAAATTAGACCAAAAAATTGGCTGACAACTTTCAAGGTAAATAGTTGCCCAAAGGACAATTTATCTTTCATCTGCTGATACCTTGTGAGGCTTTGGTCTAATATCTTTTTTCTAAAACAGTCTAAATGCTGAAACAATATTAAAAATGAAGTATTCAGTTTTACTTGCTGGGATGGTTGTTTCAATGTTTTAGTGGTTCAGATGAAGTAGTGCAGAGTGTTACTTAAAGCATAGCTTTCTTCTGGCATCTAGAACTTTTAGAAGAGTTTTAGCTAGTTTTCAGTGTTGCACAGCTTAGTTTTTTCTTTTTAAGTTTCAGTTTTTAGCCTTATTAATTTCAATTATGCAGTTTTTCCTTCTAAGGCATTCTTTTTAACAATACTTTGAGACAAGCACGTGGTATCATTTTGAAATAGAATCTGATTTAAAAAAGGAAAAAGTCTTATGAAATGTATGAAGTAAACTGAAGCAACGATGTTAAGTAAATATTTTCATCTGACAATGTCTGTCTATGGCTATCCAATTTTCATTTGAGGCATTTAGTTTTCATGTTATAAAATCAAAACAGTTGAAACAATTCTCCCCACTATTTTCTTAATATGAAAATTAAATTGGAAACTGATGAATTTAAGTTAGTGTGGGAATTAGAGCTATTTATGTACCAATCTTGTGTAAATAGTTTGCTGTCAGAATGCTTAAATTGCATTCCTTATTTTAGCATCATTTTCAAAGGAAATTAATAAATTGTGGAAGAATTAGATGATCATGCTTGTATGTGTTTCACAGTTTTGCTTGTAACAGCACATAGTAAATTATCTTACTTAAAGTTTGCAGAACTCCAGTTAGTCTGGTTAATTTTTTAGTGCAATATCTATTGTTGTGGAACATTTTTTCTTCAAATTCTTGAAAATACTGATTTGTTGCATCCTTCTGCTGCATTAGTACTTCATGAGTTTTCTCCTCTTTGTTCCAAAACAGCTCATTAATGAATTTTCTTTACAGCTGGTGGTGGTGAGATGAAAGTTTTTTAGATGTATGTTACTCCTAAGTAAATATATGTTGTGTATGCCGAGTATCTGGGGATGCAGTATAGATTCTCAGGGCTGGAGGAGGTTAGTTTGAGTTACCTTAGTCTCAGATATCCTCAGGATGTTCACAAAAGAATATATTACCAGTTTCAGGTACACATTCCTTGTGCAATTGTCAAATAATTCTTTTTACAAGATACTCCTGACACAAAATGAAAACTCTCAATACACCTGTGGGGATATATGGCAAGTTTCTATGGAGTGAAAGAGGGAAGGGATTTTATTTCCAGTACTGCTACAGCTTAAGAGGAAGGCTGGACACTTGTCTTCTGTGTTTTTTCAGTCTCAGCACTTCAGGGCCATTGTTTCAGGTTCTGTGCAGTTTTCTTGCCTTTTGAACCTCCTGGCAGGATCACATACTTTGTTCTGATCTCTGAGATCAGAACCAAACTTGTCAGTGCATCTGGCTCATAGACAGTATCTGAAGCTTCTACCAAGGCCGACGACAGTCTTTTTATAATGCTAGGAATACCCACCAGGACCCTAGTGATTGCCCTCTTGAAGATCAGGCTGGATTGTAGATTGGTTGTCTTTTACTGCCTGTAGAAGACTCATATTTTTTTCAAAAGGCAGTAATTTCAAGAGCAAAAGGTGGTAAAATACACATTGTCAACGACATGGTCGTAATTTAGCATAGAGAAATGATAGTTCTCAACCTGCAATTAAAATTCATGCCAGTATTTAATTCATGTATTCCAAGTATGTTTTGTACTTCATTTAATCAAACTGTTTTCCTGTATCCTAGTAAGACACTTGCTGTGCAGAACTCTCAAGTATATTATATCAACAACGGTGTCATCATTGATTCAAATAAAAAAAATTAGTTTTTAATCTAATTCTCCATATAATTGCATTTTGAGTGCACTAATTCTGTCCCTACTTCTTTGAGTCTTTGTTTACTCTTTTTCAGTATTATCACAGTATTAGCTTTTTTCTAACCCACTGCAGCATTCACATGGCCAAAGGCTCACAGCATTTAAACTGCAGAGAGCTCTTCAGCCTTCTCTTAAAAAGTGTCAAATGAAAATTATCCTAATCTGTTGATTTATTAAGTATTTGCTTCCGTAGCTGTTTATACATGTTCCTGACTTACTGTCAGTGGGAAGCTTTTCATTGTCATCTAGTAGAAGGACAATTATTTGGCTTTTACCTAAATACAGGACAGAAAGACTTACTGAACAGTTCTGTGTTCCTGAATTACTGTGGACAATTCTGTTGTTTGACCCTAGCAGCAGTCTGATAGTCTTCTATGTAAAAACACTTTGTCCTGATGGTCAGAGAATTCTCTGTTCTCATGCTTTCCTTACATATTACTGGAGTTAGTGGCTTCTTCAGTATTAAGGATGATAACTCTTCTTCCCTGATTTGGTTAGACCTTCTTAGATTTTCAGCTGTGAGAAGAACAGAAAAAGTAAATGCATGCTGCAGCAGGCATTAGTGTCTGTGAGAATACAGAATCTTCAGTCTGTAAACATCTCAAGTGACTGCAGTTACTATAGGGCAAGTAGCTGTTCCTTGGTGCATAGTGTGTTCCTTGAGGTAGCAATGGCTAAAGAACTTTAATAATTTAAATTCTTAAATATTTGCTTTAGAGTAATGTATAGGATCAGTTGGAAATACACTGTGTGGCATTTCTTGCAAGGAAGCAAATCTGTTGCTGTATTTTTAATAATTTTGCTGGTACTGCTTGAGTACTATAATGTCCTGCTCTTAGGCTTGTACACAACAGTTGTTTTTCCTCAGAAACTTAACACCTGATTTACAGCTATTGAATCTAGATGACAGTCTTTTTTTCTGAGTTGAGGTTCACCAGTATTTCAAGATGATGCTTTGCAGTGTACCTCGTGTTGCCTTTTAATTTATTGTGTAATAAAAATGTCTACATTAACACTTAAGATCTGGGGGCAAATCATAGTAAAAATCATTATTTCTGCTGAGTTTCCTGTCTGAAAGACTTGAACAGATGATCAGCTATTAGAGTGAGTTTAATTTAGATAATTCAGTTTAGATGGGAAAGAGCAGGAATGGTGTCTTAAGAAATTTAAATGTCTTTATTAAAAGCTTCCTCACATCTAGAGATAAAGGTGCAAGATGAGTCAAGATTCCAAGGTAATGTGGGTTGAACTGTAGAGAAAGCAGAAAACAACAGGAGAAGATGGGAAGGAAGTGGGAATTAACATCTCTTTTCTTGGGAAAGGTAGGATGGGAAGCCCCTATTTGGAAAAATAAACAATCAGAAACAATTGAAATGGCAGTCAAATTGTGATTTTGTGAGGAAATCAGTGGGAAGGTGTGTGCCGTGCTGCTGCGACTCTGTTTTCAGTTCAAAGACCATATTTCTGCTGCTCAGATCAGGCACTTGTAAAGCTTGGCTGAGAGAAAGGGAGGGTGGCTTTCAGCATCTGGGAAAAGCTAGAAGCTCACATTTTGCAGACTGTTATAATGTAATATTAAGCATGCCTTTGTGACATTCTGCAAAGGCAGATATATTTAAAAATCTGCATCCTCTTCCCTTCTCAGTTTACCTCTATTTCTGTGGCTCTTGGGCAAACGACAAACTTTTTCCATAGATGAAGAAGATAACATGTTCCTAAGTCCTGGTTGAAACAGACCAAGACGTAATGTGACGATTAATTGATGCATTCATCTGATACCTGGAGAAGTAGGTAAATGACCTGGATATATCAGTGGGCAACAGCATTTCTCTCCACACTAGATTATAGTTCACATGTACTCAAGAATAGTTTAAACTGCATTTCCATCTGCATTGTTTCATCCTGTCAATTTAGTTACTCTTCTCTGAAACACTTTCAATGAATCTCTTACTTATTGGTTTTATTTACCAGATACCCTCAATCTTGTTCCATATTGTAGCCAGTTCTGGGCTGTCTATGACTATGAAATACTACCTTTGGATCAAAATTATTCACCAAGATCCTATTTTCCATCTTGGAAAAGCCAAACCTAAACCAAATCTCGCACACTAGATAGGAAACAGATCTTGAATAAAATACATGCTTTTCAATATCTGTTGGCAGTTTGAAGCAATATCTTTGTCTAAAATTCTCCTTCATACTTACCTAGAACTAAATCTTGAACTTTAAAAGTAAGGGCATATAGAAATTTGAAAACATGGAAATAAAAGAGTAGTGAGAAAATGTAACCTTTATTTAGCCTTTCTTTAATTCATAGAAGACAAAAGTTGTTTCAAATTTGCTAGTGCTTGCATCAGCTTGTCATGACTTTAGGGATTATATAAATTCTTTTAGGCCTCTTTTTTTACAGAGCTTATGTACATTCTCTCAGTTGAGGGTCAATTAGAATGGAGCACATATAGAAGAACACCGGGGAGAAATGTAATCTCTGGTATCTACATGAATTTTCATAATCTTAAATTCCATTGCATTGGAGAACACTTAATCTGTAGCTCTTCTCCATGGTTAGTCCTTTCAACAGCTTCATGAGTGGCACCCCTCCTCCTTCCAAAAAATACTGGTGGAGTTTTAACCTTATCTCTTGAAATAATGTAAAAAGTTATTTGAAGGCAACAGACTCATTGGCTCTGAGGACCTCATTTAAGGCAGTCACATTCATTGTGGGTTTTGATGTAGTCCACTCTGCTATGCTACTCCTGGAAACACTTATCTATTGATATTTCTTCTAATTGTGTTTTGTTTTAAGTATAGTCAACATAGATAAGTATTAAAAAGTCCTGTCTGTAAATTGCCAGTTTATGTGGCACTTTTCTGTGTGGCAGGAGTAGAAGATAGTCCTTCTGATGAGTAACTAAAGCAATAGGTACAATTTCTGCCTTACCAACATAAGCCGAAAGCACAGCACAGAATTAAAAACACAGTACTACTTTGTGTTCATTTCAGTTTTGCATTTTTTAGAATAATGCTATAAACTATTGTATATCTATGCAAATTGTTGTCTTCTCCAATATCCTCAACTATTAGGTATGTTTTGTCTGTCCTGCTTTTTTTTTTTTGTCCTGACAAGTTTCTCAAGTATGCATCTATCATTATGAAACTATTGTACGTCTCTGTGCTGCTGTAGTAATGGTGGTGATTGGGAGAAACTGGGAATAGAGAGATACTAATGAAAAAGTGGAAGGAACTCTTGACAAAAGTTTGTAAAGTGGAACAGACATTGGCATAGAAGGTAGAAAGTCATGGATACTGGCATACAGTAATAGACTTTTTGGACATGCTTCTACTCCTACGTGTTTTTCTATGATTAGAGTGTGACTTTGGGAGGTCAGTGTAATAGGAGAAATCATGGAATGTTTGACTTCAGGAGTGGAGTTGGGTCTTGGGAGCACATACCCTAGTTTGTTCCATTCATCTTTGCATATCTCTTAGGTATATGTATGCAGTCTTAACTGGATTCAGCTACTGACTTTGCAGGCACACTATATACTACTGTCTAATGTTAGTGAGATCATAATGAAATTACCTTCTTAAAACTGTGTTATTTTATTAACTGAACTTTAATTGTTATTTTAAATAAAACCAGAATTTATACAGTGTACATTTGAGGCTAGTTTTGATTGGTAAAAATATTTTGATTATAGTGTATAACATACAATCCTAAAGAGCTGGTTGGAGACTTGCATTGGCCTGTGCTGGCAGCCTTGCTGCCTTGCTGTATTTAAATTCCTATTATGTGCTCTTTTGTGCAAGAGTGAATCAAGCTTCTGCTTTTTTTCTGAAGTTGCTCTAAAATATATTGGTATACTCAGTAGTTATTTGAAAGTTATTTATAATTCTATAAACTTTGTTTTATGGTGATTTAATGTTTGCTTACCTAAAATCAATTTTAGATAGAACATACAGATAATAAAGTTATTTTTTAGTTGGATCTCAGAAAATAGCTTAATTTGGTAGCAAAGGTACTTTGGTAGCTCATGTAGAAGACCAGAAGTTGCCACAGGTTTTCTAGGTCTTCACATGAAAGATATTTATTATGGTGCAATCTGAAATTGTGGACTTGTGATGGTAACAGTGAAGGTGTGCAGGTGACTTTGGGCCAGCTTACACAGTAGTACCACGTCTGTAAAAAATCAGCAGATGTGAATATGCTTGCTCCTGGATTCCCATAGCTCAGAGCCTGTCATATTCATGCATACTTAATTTCTAACACTGACTTTTGCAGTGAAACCAGATAAATATTCTAGACTTCCCTGGTTTTGACCTGGAATTCTCTTTCCAATGCAGTGATTTCCTAGAGAATTACTTTAAGTGTAGTAACATCAGTGATGTAGGGTGCAGGACAGTCCTGCATATGATTATATGTGTGCAAAAGAAAGGCAAACTTTGCTGTTGGGGATGACCGGGCTGAGACTCTATTGGCATCAAGCAAATTTTTGTGTAGCAATATCCTTTGTCTCTAAACAGATGAATGCTGGAGCTGACTTTGAATGTAGAGCAAGTAACTATTACTCTTTACGTATTTTATTATTGGTTTCTTTCCTGATTGATACTGGGACAGGATGCTCTTCATCATATGACCCAGCACAGTTTTTCTTGTTTTGTCAGACAATCTGCAGCTTTGTCTTCATTATAAAGTTATGATGGCTGATGCACTGACTCCCAGAAAGAACTTAAAAGTGGCCACAATGCTCAGTTAAGCTTTCAGTGTTTAAGGATAAAAGTCTACGTGATAATTGAGTTTGTTTTGCTGGAATAGCAGTATCTTGAATGTGTCCAGAAAGATAGACAGATATTAGTTTGAAGCTTCAAAAACAAACAAACAAACAAAAAAAGCACCCTAAATTATGTTTGCTTATTAGTTTGTGCTAGTGGCAAACCATTTTCACAGAAAAAATGCATAGTAAGCTACTCTGCTGAACCAAAGAACAGGCTGGGGTTCAGCATTCTAAAATTATACATACAAACTGTATTTTTTTGGAATCCAGACTTGGAGTCCACTGGGAATGCAGAATAGTGTTTGAGGGGAAAATGTTCCTATTAAAATGTAAATTTGTTAAAACCGTTGTTGTTATGACGCTGTAATTAATTCTTGGATTAGATTGAATGAATGCTCTGCAGGGAGAGGGTGCACATACTTGCAAATGTCCATCCTGTAAGGAATAACTAGGATGCCTTTTTGCATCCAGAAAACTGCTAAGACCTCTTTTGACTACTGGTATATCAAAGCACTGAAGTGGCTCATCTATTGCTTATCTCTGTCTAATGCTGAATAACATTCTTCCCTAAATGTTTTCTGTGTTTTGTGCAGAAGACATAAATTTCAGGTGAAAAGGGGAAATGGAATAAAACCATTAATTTATTTGTTTTCCTTAGGTGTCTCAGTCTTTCTCAGGTGAAAACCTTTTATTAGATTGATTTCTCACATTACTTTGTATATCTTTATGCATACTAAAAACTTCTGAAGACCATTGAAGAAGGCTGTTGCTACTACATGTGACACTAATTCAGAAATGCTATGGAAACAGAAATGGCTACTCAGGATCATTTGAAACATGTTTACGTTTTCTTCAGCCTCTGTCCAACCTCTTGTTCCTCAGTTTTTCCTCAATTTTCAAGCAAGCAATATTCTCCTGGTGACAGCATTCCTCACCAAGAACAGTTCAAACTTAAGATATAACAAAGCATTATAGTTTATCTTCAGGTTTGAAATGCATATTAAGATAAGCTTTTAAATATGGGTTACAAGAGCACAGAAGCAATGTCAGAATTCACTTAAGGATGTTGACTTTTGACTCGCATAGTGCTCTCAAGAATAAAAAGATTTGATCAGTATGGTTTCCTTTCTATTTATTTAATGGGCTACTTATGGATCTGTGTTTGTTCTTTTTTCCCAGATATTAGGATTAAAGAAGAGGATCCTGATCCAGAAGAGTGGCAGCTCAGTGGTGATTCTACACTGAATACTAATGATCTAACACATTTGAGAGTACAGGTTGTAGATGAGGAAGGGGACCAACCACATCAGGAGGGGAAAAGACTGCGACGAGTAGCATGTACATGTCCCAACTGCAAAGAAGGTGGTGGAAGGTATGTAAAGTTCAGTGTCATATCACACATATAATAAAAAATGAATAATGAGCAAGAAAAAATTGAGCTTTTCTTAACAACAGTCTGCGATGAGAGGAAACTAGAGGCTTATGCAAATGAGTTTATGCAATAAAGGACTAGCACTTCCATTTTGGGCTTTGCACATGAAAAACGAGATTATTCCATCCTCTCTGAGTTACTCTTTTGAGATTAGTTGAAAAAGATGTGGAGTTAGATGTCACCAGTACAACTGAGGGGAATAGAACATCACACTAAAAATTTGAAAATGAAATAGTTTGGAATGTTTGGAATACGCACATCTGTGATTGGCTTCCTATCATATGTCAAGAACTTGATTAAATCCTGTGTTCCTGCATTTCCTCAGTGATTGAGCATTTTTCCACAGTTTAATTGCTTTAGAGTGTTACAAAAATACAGTTTTCCTAGTTTTCTTATTCACTGGTTTCCTAGGAAAAACAAGGTTTGTATAATATAACAAGGTTTGTATAATAATTCTAAATAACAAATTTTGAATTAAATTCTAAACAACAAATTTCTTGTTTTCAGTCAAAGTTAGTGAGACTTGACTAACAAAGAGGTACTAAGTTCCAATTCATTAAACTTCAGTGTTGCGTTGGAACCTGTGCTTTATTATTGTGCATCTCATTAAAACAGTACTAATTTTTTTGTTATGAAGATTTCATTCTACTTCCAAACACTTAATTTTAAATGCGTTGATTATGGATATGAAAGGGGAAGGGTAATAAGCTGCCTTTTACAAGTGAAAATATTTCATTGTGTTTGTGCTTGAGACAATTGTGCAGGAGCTTCTTTCCAATACACTAAAATTTGCCCATTTTGATAACATTTTCTTCACTAAAATGGAGATCTTTATTTATTTGGGAACTATAGTGTAAATCACTAAAATGTCTTTAAAGAATATGCCAGTGGCACTAAGAGTTCTAATAGCACTGGCTGAGTTATTTCTTTTGTCAAGTCTCTTGTCACTTGCTGCATAATCTAGACACCTGCCTTGCAAGCAGAGGAAGGTAATATCTCAGGCAGCCATGCTGAGTAAGTATTAAGTGTGTTTAAGAGAAAAATGCTCTGATACATTTACATCACCAGCAAAGGTGGTGATAAAATCTGTGGGCTAAGCAGCATCTTTGTCCATCAGATTCCTCTTGTTAAATTTCTATGTGTAGTTTACTGCAACATAGCACAGACATTTCTAAGTTCTTGGTGAACTCTGGCTCTGCTATGAAAATCTGCCCAAAATACACCCTGGGTTGATATTTGTTTCATTTCAGGAGAAAACTCTGAAAATATGATTTGCACTGCATGTACTCTTAGGAAACAGAAATTCCAGGTGTTTAATCTTCCTTGTGCTCTATTCCAAACTGTTCCAAAATTAAACAGTGGTTTAATTTAGAAATTTGTACTATAAAATCCCCTTCCTTCTGAATGGAGTTGCTATGAAATGAAATTTTAACGTTTCAGTCCAAGAGAGAATCTTTTTGAGAGATGGTTTGGGAAGTCTGGAGACAGGTGTAGTCAGACTGAAAACTCAGATATGTGATTTTTGGGAAAGCGTTGCAGTAAGAGCCAGGACAGAGTTAAGATAGATGAGAATCTGAAATCCCCTGTAAAGGAAGGCCTGGACACATCAAACATACAAAGTAACTAGGAAAAGTAGGACAAGAAGTCAGGATGTGAGAAGAATTAGAACTGAAGAGAAACAGGATAATGAAGGAGACAATGCTGGGGAAACAGAAAAGAGTGAAAGTGCTTACAGTTGCTAGAGCAACTTTCCCACCGGAATGCAGAATTCCTTTAGAGTTTAGGAGAAAGGAATAAGCCCACTTGAAAAAAATATTTGAGTGTTAATGTTCCATAGCTGCTAGAGTTACCTGTTTATCCCTAGTACTGGAATTGAGTTTTGATTAGTCTTTTAACTCTGCTGATGATTTACAGAGTTTCAGATGGTAATACAATTGCTTTTGTAAATTCTTTCAGATGGCATTCATAATTCTTAAAATGATGTTAAAGTTGCAAAATTTAAAATCAGTCAAATGCTCAGTCAAGATATCCTCGGCAACTTTAACTTAATTCCTTGTGCATATACATTATCACTTGGTTTCAAATTACTTGACTACATACTGTTTTTTTCATATGGCATCAGTGTCATTCAGTGGATGGGATGGCTGATACAGAGGGAATGAATCAGGGCTGTGTAATGATTGTCATCTGCTTCACTTTTTGCAGCAGTTGGGAGGTGTTTAGGGAATGAGACACAGGACTGCATCAACAGGGCTCTGAAATTTTGGAGGTGTAGGTCTATATACCCCACCTTTTCCACTGCAGAAGTACTGAGTTCATTTCTGTGAAGAAGTTGGTTGAGCAGACTGTGAACATCTAGAGTACTCTGAGAAAATACTCTTCTACTACATTAACCTTGACACCTCAAGCTGATGGATGTTTGACAACTTTGGTGTCTTTCTCCCTCATAGTTGGAGGTAGAAAGTGATTGTAATAGTTGAGGTTCACCATACCAAAATGTTAAGATGGTAAAGCCATCAATGTTTGTGAGTTGCTTAGAGACTGTGAGTGCTGTCAGTACCTATGATGAGGAAAAAAGCCCTGGAGAAATGAATAATTTTGTGTTTAATGTAGTACAGAAATAACATATAACTACTAAAACAAGAAAAGTACTTTAAATCAGTGTGAAAAAACTGAATAATGTTTCACTCAATTAATACTATTGGTCCTATGCTCTGAATGGAGAATGAAAAGGAAAATGTCTTCACATATGCAGACTTCATCTTAATTTCATCTGTCATATAGTGTTGGTTTTGGTATTTCTTGCTGCATTTTCTGGTTCTGGATTCAGAGGCAAGTGGAGAAGTTTTTTCTGTTTTTTGTTGTTGATTTTTGGAATTGAACTACATTGTAGTCTTCAGATTTGTTTTGTGAAGTGGGAAGCCGCTATTATCTTTGCCTTACTTGGTGAGAGGGAAAGTAGGAAAGGAAGAAGAAGATATATTAGATTTGTAAATCAACACCTTTTAGCCCCAAGCTTATATAACAAATGGGGAATAAGCAAGTGGACAGAGAGATACACATGCCTGAAGGGATCACTCGGTTTCCAAACAGAATGTATTAGGCTTCTAGTTAAGGTGCCTGAAGTTAATCAGAAAGTTTAATCTCCTCTCAGTTACACCTAGAGATTTCACCCTCCTAACAGTTACATTACATTGAGATATGTCTGCTACTGTCTGATATATAGAGGAGTTGTGCTTCTGAGTACCACTGCAGGTATGTAACTCTAAAAACCACATTCTTCAAATAATTAAAAAGTTTGTGTTTTACCCTTGAAATACTTAATGTTATTGCTGGAAATACTGCTGAATATAAAGTCCAGTTTCTTCTTCTTCATCCACCTTCAGTGGATGATGGTGTTTCCTGCTGAAACTCTGGCATCAGCCTGGTTATTGAAAAACGTCATATCCAGTCTTCGTAAAGCTAAAGTGTACTATGGAAAAACTTTAATACGAATGGATCTTTAGACTCCACTCA
Organism: Chloebia gouldiae; assembly: GCA_003676055.1. Classification (NCBI taxonomy): domain Eukaryota; kingdom Metazoa; phylum Chordata; class Aves; order Passeriformes; family Passeridae; genus Chloebia; species Chloebia gouldiae. The sequence goes on from QUSF01000012.1 coordinate 501,325, forward strand.
AAGAGTCAGCTGGAGTGTTGTACATCTATTCAGTGATGATTGCTATTGGCCAGTGCAGCAAGAAAGGGCTCTTAGCATCATGTGTTAGGGCATAGTGCCAGACTGTCTCAGCTGCAAAGTGTCCAGACAGAATTTGGCTTGTATCCCGTTAGTTTAGAGCACACATGAAGCAAACATGTAGGTGCCCATATGAAGTTGTATAGAATAAATACACTTAGTTGCTAATTCACAGTAGTCTTGTGAGTTTCATTCTGTGGATCCTTACTTCCCTCTCACTTGGAACTTCGGAGTCTGCTAAGGAATTCTGTCAGCAGTTAGATGAGGTCCTTAGAATTGTGTGTTCTGTATCACCTATGCACATGTAATGACCATGAGTTAAACCTTGGTTTCCTTCAGTCTAGACTAGAGGTGCAATGAAGCCATTTCAAATGACTGACATAGGAATATTAACATTATTCTGAGGAATTTTGATGTGATTTCATCCAATTTTTGTACTATATCATGCCAAGTTACAAATTATTTGTCCTAATACTGTGGAAGGGAAGACACTAGAGTTTTATTTGGAGAAGATGTGAGGATGAAGTCCTCAGATGATTCTCCTGCTGCAACAGGATCAAAAGCCTTCTGGACTCTGCTTCTGCTTCTATTGAATTTGTTCTGAAATCAAAATTTGTATTTGTCATGACGAACAATTAGTAGGTACAGGTGATTTTTTTTATCTTCTGAGACAAAATGACTAATGAAGCACTATGAAGATTGTTCTATATTGAGAATTCATAGAAACATTTTCTAGGGCTTAATGGGACTTTATCTCCTTACTTTTCTGGATTGTCTGTAATGTTTTAGATACATATGTAATCACATATTGGATTGGAAGGTTGGAATCCCCCTTAGACACTGTGGGGTTTTGGAGTGAGTTCATTTTTGTGCATGTTCAGAAATGCTTGTGGCAATTGCTAGCACCATGAAGCATGCACACACTTTAACCTGAACCTTTACTAGATGTAAACCAGAAGATAAAGCACCCACTTTTTTTAAAAGAATTGCCATGGGGAGGCAGCTAAAAATTGTATAATCAGTCATAGAGGATGGAGCACTCAAGACTGATTTCAGAATCCATTTAAGGTGTTCTAAGTTAACATTGCTGATGAATACGGTGGCCTGATGCCTGACTGCATTTTCCAATCTCCTCCCTTGTACCAGCATTTACCATTCATATAGCTGTGTTGTCAGCCAGACCTATTCCTTCAAGTGCCCCTTTCAGCAATAGCAAACACTTAAATTGGCTAAAATCAATCATGATCATGATGGCCTGCACTGGCCAGACTGATCTCTTTCTCTGGGTCTATCTCTTGTGATGTGATTAAAAAAAAAAAAAATAGGCTGTTGTATCAGGTGCTTCCCCTGATCACCTGCCATTTCAGTGAGACAGCATCTTAAAATAAGCATCAAGCTTAGTCTGGATTATATGATCTTTGAATTCTGTGTTCATTGTGATGGATTTCTTTTTTTTAACTGAAAAACCAAGGAAATCATTTAAATGTCAGCAAGATCAGCTTCCACCTCTTTTAGTGAAAGCATTCAGGTTAGTATGCTTGTCTTCAAACTGATTCTCAGGATTCCCCAAGGTGCCAAAAGTCCCATCTGTTCCCTACCCAGTTGCCAAAATCTCCAGTGTCCATTTTGGCAGTTGCAGTAATTCGTGTTTTTCCTTGCCTAAACTATCTTTGATATGGTAAAAGCCTGAAACTCTGAGAAATTTAAATATGGGTACTTCAGCACCAAAGTGGTACAAACTGCTATAATAACTGTATTTCCAACTTCATATGCATGTATGCTTATGCTTCTATCACATAACATTTCACGCACAGCTGAATTTATAATTTTCTGTGGAGCTGGGATAGCATTATAGAATTTATTTCCAGCTCCTTGTGGAGTGTTCTGGAATCCAGTTGTATTTGAAACAAGAAAACATGAAGTTGCTCGGGTTGGCTTGCAAGATCTCTTGTGGTATGTGTAGCCCCGTGTATGTATATGACCAGTATTTAGGAGGAATGTATTAGAATGAGTAACTTCTCTCTTTTTTTTTTTTTTAAACAGAGGCTCCAATTTGGGGAAAAAGAAGCAACACATTTGTCACATACCAGGATGTGGCAAAGTATATGGGAAGACTTCACACTTGAGAGCTCATCTCCGCTGGCATTCTGGAGAGCGTCCATTTGTTTGTAATTGGATGTTCTGTGGCAAAAGGTTCACTCGCAGCGATGAGCTCCAGCGACACCGAAGAACGCACACAGGTTTCCAGTCTTTGATTCTAGTGTATTTAAATAAAGGAGTGCTATGGACTGAGCTTGGATAAATAACTTTTAAGAGGAGAACAGATCTTTGATTTTAAGGCAGTGTGATTTTTCTAAAATCAGCTAGATCTTATTTTGGAATTGTTGGTAGGTCTGAGGAGATAAAACACACACCTCTTGATTCCGAACTGACATTTAAGCTGATGCTTAACATAGCTTAATCAGAATACTTTGATTCAGGCTCAGCAATATATTTCATTTGTTTGAACCGGATTATAACTCTTTTTCTATCTTTAAACTTCAATAAGAAAAAAAGTGGACTAGGTGGCCTGGGGATTAGATAATCATTCCTAAAATCAAAGAAGAGCATGTGATGGTGCATCATTCTACACCTTTTAGTTTCATGGTTAGACCACTATTTTTAACTTCAGGTTCACATTTCTCTTTCTGTCCAATAGAAAGAAAAGAAACTAATGCAGGAGCAGTTAGTTTAAAATCTGTTGTCTGTTTTATCTGTTTTCTTACGAACTAAATATTTGCATTCAACAGGATGTTCACCTTTTAAAATCATAGTATTTGAAAAACTCGTAGATAAATAATTTTTGTGTTTATCAGCATTTACATTTCTTAGAAAAATGTCTTTGGATGTCTGTGAAAAGTATTCCACGTTGTTCTTAATGGTGTGCTTTTGTGTAGCCATTTTGGATGTTAAATCCAAGCTGGGACGTTACAATTTGTCTGGATGGACAGGCTGATGGTTTTTTAAAAAAGGCGAGTTGAATGATCCAGTTCAGAGGGTGTGGTTAATAGCTCCTAGTGCACCTGCTTACCAGTAAAAAGTAGAGAACTCCATTTGACCTCTTTTAAGATTTTTATCATTGACCTGGAGGAATCAACACAATTCTTTTGTTAACCTTCTTAAGTTTGTGGATGACTCCAAACTGGGGGGACCAGTCCATACACTTGATGGCAAGGCTGCTGTTCAGAGGGATGGAGGCTGAAGGAATGGGTTAACAGGAATCCTAGGAAACTCAGCAAGAATAGTCACAAAGTACTGCACCTGGGATGGAAGTAAGACTTAGGGTAACACAGGCTAAGCATGGAGAGGTTGGAAACAGCTCTTCTGAAAAGTACCTGGGAGTCTTGATAGACAAGTGGAGCATGGTCAAAGACCAGCAGCAACGATGCCCAGAGCTGTATTAACAGAAGCAAGGACCATGATCACAGGGATTATTCCCTTCTTTTGGTTAGACTACATCTGGAATATGGCATCTAGTTTTCAGCACCCAGTACAAGGAAGACGTTGCTAACAGGATTGAGCTCACTAATGAGTGACCAAGATGATCAGGAAGCTGGAACATTTGCATTATGAGGAAAGACTGTAGGATTCAGATGCACGAAGAGAACAGTAATGACAGGGGGAGCTTAGTAGTAATTCTCTAGTTACATGCAAAGGCCATCCTTAAGAAGACAGTTACTTTCCCTGATGATGGTGTATTGGTTGAAGGATAACAGACAGCAGATGTATGTTGAAATAAGAAGGGTTTAGAACAGCTATAAATAAAAGCTTTTTAATTTTGGGAATAGCTAGGCACTGGAAGAGGATGCCTGTAGAGTTCCTGCAGTCTCCATCCTTAAAGGTTTTCAAGAAAACTGGATAAATTCCTCAGCAACTAGATCCAGTCTCATAGGTGACTGCTTAGAAAGAGATCAGAACACAGACATTCAGAGATCCTTTCAAACTTGAATTACCATATGATCTTCTGTGTCAGTCTCAAGTGTGATTGTGCTATAGGTCATACAGTCTTCTCTGTCCATCATTTGGTAGGTTTTGTTCTCCTCCTAGAAGTTACTTGTTGGTAATAAATTGCAGTGAAACTTAGCAGCCTGAGGATATGAGATGGCTCTATTCTCTAGCATGCCTGAAGGATCTCCCCAGGCTCGGTGACACCCAGAAAATTAAATCATTTCTTACATAAATTGCATGGGATTTGTACGGGTGTCAAGAAGTGTTACACACAAGTTTATCATGTTCAATCACTTTCTTCCTCAGTATAATTCTTGTTAGAATTCTGACTCTAAAAAGCATTAAGTTTAATTTTTAGTGTTCTTGAATATTTTTTTCCTTCTTTGACAGGTGAGAAGAAATTTGTCTGTCCAGAATGTTCAAAACGCTTTATGAGAAGTGACCATCTTGCCAAACACATTAAAACACATCAGAATAAAAAAGGCATTCACTCTAGCAGTACAGTGCTGGCATCAGTAGAAGCAACATCTGATGATACTTTGATTACTGCAGGAGGAACAACACTTATCCTTGCAAATATTCAACAAGGTTCTGTTTCAGGAATAGGAACTGTTAATACATCTGGCACCAGCAATCAGGATATTCTTACCAACACTGAAATACCTTTACAGCTTGTCACAGTTTCGGGAAACGAGACAATGGAGTAAATATTACACAAGATACCTATTAATTGTGGTTATTTTTATACAGTAGTGAGAAGAATATTGTTCCTAAGTTCTTAGATATCTTTTTATTGATGTGCAAAAATTTTTGGATTGACAGTAACTTGGTTATACATGACACTGAAATGCCTTACTTTGTATGATATTCCATAGTATATTAAAATGGTAAAATTGCATGGGTTTTGTAGGTACTTTTGGAATCTAGAAGAGAAGAAATTTTACCAAGTTATATTAAAAAAAAAAAAAAAAGAATTTAACGATGGAAATGGTAGTCTAACCAAATGCATCAATCCTGTGTGGTTTAGTGTAAAAAAAAATGAGAACATGTTGGTATTTATCTATTGTAAGATAAAAGAAGTTGATGGGTGAAAAGAAATCACATTATGATAAAAGAAATTTTGTAATTTTCTTGATGACTGGAATTTTTATTATGCATAACTGACAAATCAAGTTTCCAAGCAAATGTTACATAGTGTAGGCTTTACTTAGCTCATCAACTTGTCATTTTGAAGCTAATTATTTTAATTAGGTTAACTATGTACAATATTTTAAGCATTACTCTTGTAAGATTTTGCAAACTACATTTTAACATGGAACTCTAGGGATAGTCACCTTTTAAATCCTATTGAAAAGCCATGTTTAAGATTTAATTTGCCAAAATGATGTCTTGTTAATGTTCTTTCAATAACCAAGGTGGGCAATATAACCAATGTTTAAAAAGCTTAAAATGTTAAGAAAAATAAATATGTATAGGTTGAAGCATTTGGGTGGTAAGGCAGATGTTATAGTGAAGTATATCCCTTCTTTTGAACATTGGAGGACCAAAAATAAGGTGTATTGCGTCTCAGCAGTGATTTTTATCAAATCTTTTTCCAAAAAAAACATCTGTATGCCAGGGCCTTAAAAGCCATCATGTAAATTACCAGTAAAATATTACATATGCAAATACAAAAGAAAAATCACTTCCATATTGACAGTACTCCCAAACATATGGATATAGTCATAGTGAACTAGGGGGGTTATGAGGTTTTTATTTGTTTGTTGTTTAGTTTTTGGTTAGTCAATCTGCATTTAAATATCAGCCATCTTTCCTTTTTTGCTTCTTCCCTTAAAAATTGTATGTATCCAGTACATTTAACTGATAAACATATATGTTTTTTATTATGCTGAATTTTCTTTTTATTTTTTAATTACTGTTTATATTTTCAATTATAGAAAATGTACAAAATGAAGTTATATAGCCAGTCTGTAAGTGCTATACCATTTTCAAAAAATGTACAACAATAATTACTGCAGTTCACCTATTTACAAACATTTGGAAATCTGTTCATTTGTTATTCTTAAAACCACCTCAAATTTAAAGGCTACCTTATTGTACGTTTAAAGTGTATTATAACAGTGTGGTAGTTAATAAAACACTATTTTTTTTTCTTTTGACTTGAGTTTACTGTCCTTCTTGTTAACTAATAAGGTGTAATTTCATAATATGTCTTAATAGCCTGAGATGTTGTATTATTTTACAGTAGATGGTGGGAAGCAGAAACATGTGTTCTTTCCCTATGGACACAGAGATGGTAATTTTCCACCTCCTCGCTCCCAAACCCCCATTTGGATGTGCATGCACATGAATGTGCTGTGTTGGTGTAGTGGGGATGTTTTGCTCTCGTGCTGAGCAGGTCATGAAGAATATGTAGGTTCCATCCTATAGGTTGTGTTTAAATCCTCTGACACATGCTAAGTTTACATGGAGTATTAATAAGGAGCTGTGACTAAGTGAGAACTATGAGACTAAAGAGAGTAATGGTTGTATGTAATGCTCTAATGAAAGTAAAAAGTTTTTACTTGTAAAGTCTTAAGTTTTGGTATATCAAATGACAGAGGATAGACCCGGATAATTTAGGATAAACCAGGCAAAGTCAACCTAGAAAAATGAGAACTGGAAGTTGCATAGGAAAGACTTTCTGAATTTGCAGTTAGGTGGAAAAAAAATTAATGCAAATATTTTAGCGATTCAGAGCAACAGGAACTGACAAGTACAGAGAAAAGGGAGTTAAATCAGTATCAGTTTAACTGTCTGTTTTATAAAATGAAAGGATGAAATAGGTTGGGATGAGAGGAGCAGCTTGAGGGAAGACAGTTCTTCTTAGACTTGCAGTGTTCCGTGGGTGTTTTCAATATACTAAAATGCTCTGAAACCATTTCCTTTAGGCAGGTGAATGGGCTTGGTTTTCAAAAGCTGTTGTAGTGTACAGAGCATATTAGTATGTTTCTAGTACTTAGGTTCTGTTTCTCATTTCTTAGCCATCAGTAGCTGTATTAGTGCATTATTTTAAATGGGAGGGAAGAGGGCTATTTCCTTATTCAAACTGCTTTTCACAAGTTTTATGGAATGACACTTTCAGTGATGTTCATCTGTGGATGAAGCTGTTTTGGTGTCAAGGGTTTTGATGTCTCATTGCTGCAGATGAGATTGCTTTATTTCTCAGAGCTTTTATGCTCACTACATCAAGTGGTTACTTTAATTAGTGTTTAGGTAGCACATTTTATAAAAAGATGTGTTGTTAAGCTTCAGAAGGTAGATGTTTTGGAAGAAACTAGCTCTGGAAGTCTCATGGAAAGCCTACAGCCAAAGGGCCTAATGGCTCACAGCCATAGTGTTCGTGTTGTGGGACAGTATTTTCTGAAAGTTCCCTGCTCACCCCCAGGGCACAGATTTATGAGCCCAAGATCTTTGGTGTATCTAGGATTTTTCCTACCTATTTCTAGGTGTATCTAGGATTTTTGCCTCTTTTCTGGTCCTCTAGGCATTCATGTGATACCAAGACAAAAGTGTGCATTTTGTAGAATTGCTTTCCAGGTCTTCATGGCTTCCTGACAATGGTTGCTTGATGTGCTTCTTGCTGGTACAATCTGTATCATTTTACATACTTATTTTCATGTCAGGCTTCTTGCTTGTATAGTTTCTTGGTAAGGTAGCCTTTAGATCCTTGGTTGGTTTTTATCTCTTACAGTCTTGTGTAGTCACTAATTAAGATCTTAAATCTGGGTCTGCAAGGGAGCATGAGTTTGAGAGCATCCTGTGTTACCAATTTCAGTGGTTCAACTTTGAGTAAGTACAAGGCCTGTACATACGTTTGCTATGATCTCAGTATTGTGTTAATACTTGAATGAACTAATGGTTTGATCCTTGCAAGTTGCAAACTAACACTGATTTTTGCAGAAAACAAGAGCTTTTATTCATTGTTAATTACCAGGTCAAGGAGCAATATGACTAAGGACAATATCATTCATCACTGAAAGACTCCTAAGGAGCCAGATTTCTGGTCTGATTATGTAGACTTCATTCTGGCAAGGGACTCTGCAGAGCACTTTTTTGGACTTGTCTGAAAAACAAATAACATGCCTTAGTTTTAGGCATTTTGAGCAGCTGGAATCGGGAAGATAAGCCTTGCCAATGGCTTCAGGAAAGCTCTGTTATATTCTCTCACAAATTGTTCTGGGTGTTGGGGAATGAAGGGATGGAACTAATAGTCACCTGTCAAGAGTGGTTCTTGGCTTCTTTAAGTGAAGAAAGTGAAGAATTAATGAGCAGCTGGCTGTCTTTCCTCCAGATTTTTACCACTACCATTAACACCATGTGTATAGAGCATGTACTGTAAAAAAGGGCAGAAGATTACATGGCTGATTTAACTAGACAGGAATAATAGCCATTTTGCACATCAGGAGTACTAGTGGTTGGCATCAGATTGTTCTGTGCTCTAGTTTCTAAGAGATTGTATCAAAAGGAAGCATTTTTTACAAGCCATTTTACATGTACTTCCTTCTTTCATCTTGGAGCTAAGGAAAAAGAAAGCCATTTGTGACTCAAAACAGAATTTCTAATTCCAGAGCTCACTTTGGCATCTTGACACTGTACAAGCCTCTATTTGGACAAGTTGGTACCCTTCTCAAGCCTTGTTATTGTGGAGTTGGCAGAAGAATGCTATGAAAATTACCTGCAAGGAAATAACCTTCCTTCCCCAGCTATGCATTCTCTTCTGTCAAAAGACTCAGTTACACAGATTTTGAGCTCAACATGAGATGGACACCACTAGGAAAAAATTTAGAGGCACAAGGCAAGATTTAAGAGTTATTTGTTTCTTCAGCACTGCTGTTAGTACAATCGCCAAAAGTTCAAATCTTGACCATGCTCTTGGCATGCCTACAGCTAAACCAAAATTTACTTCTGTATATATCTTTCAACATAGCCACATTTTCCACAAAATTTGTTGAAGAACAATATCTTTACAAGGATTATGGGATGACAGATCACCATAGCAAATAATTTTCAAACAGCAAAAATTAGTTGATAAATGGTATCACATAATCCGACTCAACTTTCTCTGTAAAGGTCTTTCAGGTAAAAGTCTTTCAGCCTCTGACAAGAAAAGAACCATCAGAGATGGTTGAGTTGGGTACCAGGCATGGACAAAATATCACTGAAATTTTACGTTATCTGAAGGAGTCCCTGATATTCACATATACCTACACACATTCTTAAGTTCTAGTTTCTGTGGAACATACTCTGTGTAAAGTATCCACAGAATTTTATTTATCATTTATGCACAAAAACCACAAATGGCTACTTCATCACCGTTGCTTCCTAACTGGATGCTTTTCTTCCATAAGGACATGTTTTGATTTGACAGACAAACACCACAGAAGGAAAGACATCAGATTTGCAGGGAAAATCAATGTGATTCTGTTTATGTAATTACCCTGTGATGGAGACATCATGATGATGTTAGATGGGCCTGTTTTACATTTACTGATTAAATTGATTCTTGATTTCTGTCCTCTGTTTAGCCCACAAATCATTATCAGTACATCAAGAAAGTAGTAGAATACACAAAGATCTTGCTGCTTCTGCTATTGTGGTTTTGGAGATTTTAATTCTGTCGCTCTAGAAGAAGATACTAGACTGTGGTTCTGGTACTCCAAATGGTACTGCTGGAAGGTTTAGTGGTGAAAATTATGGCTCCTGGAGGGGTAGTAGCCATGTCTTGTATTGTTAGCTTGGCTGCAACCTGCACTGGGACCTTCTACCTTCTACTTTTCTGAGCTCCTGCTGTTTCTGATTGTATTCTTTGTCTGTTTCAGAGGTGTTGAGCCCAAGCTTATCTGGCACAGCTGTATCCCTTAGTACACTGGCTCCCTGTTGGGATCTAAGCTGTAGCCTTGCATAAAGAAACAGGTAATGTTCAAGTGTGGTTGAAGCAGACAGGGCTGTAGGGCAGCACTCTGCCACACGTCTCAAGAGCAGCTTGGGGGAGCAACATAAGAAGACCTGAGGTATGTGACCTGGTAAAAAGCAGCTTGTACCAGACACCAAACAAGCAGGTAAGAAAAGAGTGCTCTTGTGGGCTGATAGGAAGACTTGTGAGCATGAGGACAAAGTAAGGACAGTGGGAAAGAGGTAGGAACAGATGGGCTGGATAAGTGACTTGGAGTAGGGTTGCAGAACGCTGTGGAGACACACAATAGTAAGAGTTAATATAGTTTATGGATCCTAATCCCTGGTGTGCCAGTGAAACCTTCTGGAGTATAGGTTCCAGGCAAGTGTGACTGCAGCCATTTGAGGGGGCTGTTGATGAATCAGACAAGATGCAATAAAGCAAGGAAAGGGGACTCAAAAAAATTACTTGAGAGCTACATAAAGTTTTTTGACAGTCATGATGCTTTCATAACAGTCCTTACTGCCTTTTTGTTCTTTTCTAAGCTGTGCACTTCTCTGTCTTGTAATTTTTCTGCTGGGTCATATATTCCATAATCCCAGCAGAAGCCCACACGCTAGACTGAGATTTGCCATAATACGCACTATTTCTTGAGGACTAATGAAACTTGTACCTGAAAATGTGCACTACTATAGGTGATTTATGATGGAGAAAACCAGATATGTATTGAAGCTTGAACTGTGCTGCTTGAACCACGTTTTGGCTGAATCCTTTCATTTGGGGTACAAGGATATTGTGTGTATCTTAGGAACTAAGTACAGGAGAAGAGGCTGGTCCTGTGGCAGCGTCAGGCTTGCTTGCGGCTTCACTTCTGCAGCTCTTTTGCATGTTGGTTTTATTTATTGTCTGAGGAAAAGGTCATTTCTCGGTTGCCCAGCCCCACGGGCTTTGTTTCCCTGCTGTGGTGAGGGCTGGTCCCCAGGGCCCCTGCAGCCGCCCTGTGACGCTCCAGGCCCCACAGGATGCTGGTGGTGGGCACGGGGCCCACAGCCCCCCCCAAATCCCACAGACCCCACAGCCCTCACAGCTCCCCCAAACCCCACAGCCCTCACAGCCCCCCCAAATCCCACAGACCCCACAGACCCCACAGGTCCCACAGCTCCCCCAAACCCCACAGCCCTCACAGCCCCCCCAAATCCCACAGACCCCACAGACCCCACAGGTCCCACAGCCCTCACAGTCTCCACAGCTCTCACAGCCCCTCCCAAACCCCACAGACCCCACATCTCCCACAGCCCCCCAAGCCCTCACAGCTCCCCCAAACCCCACAGACCCCACATCTCCCACAGCTCTCACAGCCCCCACAAACTCCACAGCTCCCACAGCTCCCTCCAGCCCTCACAGATCCCACAGCCCCTACAGCTCCCACAAACCCCACAGCCCTCACAGCTCCCACAGCCCCACGGCTGCCGCAGGCCTGTGTACATGGACAGCACACGGAGCACAGCTTGAGTAACCTTACGGCTCTTGGGGACCATCCCAAGGGCTGCCCAGGTCCTGCTGAGAAAGAAAAGGACAAGCAGGGAGCAGGCATGGGCTGGTGTAACCATGTGGCATTGGTGGCCACATTGGTGGCCTTTGTTTTCAGCGGTGCTTGGCCAGCATGCCAGTGAGACATGAGGCAGTGTCATAGGCAGCCATAGGTGTCACAGCCTCGTGTTCCTGACCCACATCCAGGGCTCTGTACCAAAGCTGCCATCTGAGGTCATGGGATTTAATAATAATTTTTCCATGTACATTTGTAGCCGTTTTTACTACGTGTAATGTGTCCTAAGCATATAATTATTTAATAGCTTCCAAAGGAGCTATTCAAGTTTTTTTTCTGTAAATAACACACCTTTAAAAAACTATATAAATTCTTAATATAATTTTATGTCTTTTCTTACACTTCCTTAAAAAAAAATTGACCTCCCCAGTCAGTATTTACCTGAAGAATTAAAATAGTTCCATTTTCAGTTGTGCTAGTACCAATTTTGTAGTTGCTCATCAGGGTTTGGAGGTTCAGGGATTTCCAGCTTCCCTGAAAGTCTTAACAATATTCAGAGGAAGGAGTAGCTATAACAAAATATTTCAACTTCAGGAATATTGAAGGATGTGGCAAATTTTACAGTTTTCCTGTTCAGTATGCATACAATACTGAACACTAGTGAGTAGGAATAATCATGGTCAGCTCAAACTTCAGGAGCAGAGTGAGGGAGGTGAGCTGTCACCTTTCAGAGTTAATCTCTTCACTGCCTTCATTTTCAGCCTCCCTTAATACTTGTCTCTTCTACAGCTCTCCAAATTTCTTAGAAGCCTCTTTGTTCCTCCTGCCTCTTCAAGCAAGAGCAACAGATGTTTCCTGTCTGTTTCTGGAAGGCAGAGAGCTTTGGGGTAGAAATGGTCAAAACTTTGTTCTGTCCTGCTTATGAGTGAGACAGTGGGTGAAGAAACAAACTGAGGACTCTGTTCTTGAATGCTGAACATGTGAAAAAGGGGCAGAATTAACTGGCCTGATGTCACTTCAAGGGATCTTTACATCTGGGAATATTAAGGTAAAAGAAGCTATTTGTGAATTTCTCTTGTCCAGTCATTGAATAGGTTTCAAAATTTAGTCAAGACTGCATTATCCCATCTGTATAATTTCATGCAATAAAGCCTTTACAAGTAAAGTCTCACTTCTATGAAAATATATAATTAAGTTTACAAATTCATAAATAATTTATTGCTTATGCACAAGTTATATCTTTTCTTTTTGATAAGTTTTATGACAAAAGTCATAAATGGTTTGCCATATTAAAGCTCGGTTCAGCATTACACCACAAAAAGTAAGTCAGGTGAAACACTTTTATTACTTTGAGTTAGGTCTCTAAATTTTCTCTCAATGTTCATGACTTTTCTCATACTTTAGAAACAGACTAGTTTTAAAATTATGCACCAAAATTGTAAGATTGTACTTTCAGAACCAAAGCATGTAAGAAGTTGTGAAGGATTACAACAAATAAAAAAAAATTAATAATTATCTAAGTTATTAAAAAATTAACACCATCCCTCCCCCCCTACTTGGCATGTCAAATATAAACAGTTTGCAATCTGAATGTTTAAAGACTGGTGTGTGCATGCAAAATGTAATTTGTTTTTCAAGTGCAGTCTTCAGTACATATTAGTGATCCCAGCAATTTTAACTGACATTTCTCTTTGAGTATATTTTAACCTGTGCTTAATCTGAGGAACATTTGAAGTAGCATAACTGGAAAATGCCACAGAGGCCAGAAATTTTCTACTCTTTTCTCATTTAGTTTCTGTTTGACAGGACACTTTTTGATATGTCTCCATTTAGTGTGTGCAGATGACTTGTACAGAGCAGGCAAATGAGATATGAATTTACAATCCCAAGACTTCAAAATTTATTTGAAGATTGTGATGTAATGTGAGGCTTTGTTGTTTATCATTGCTAGTTAACTTAGACCCCTATTTATTGAAGCATGGAAATTTTGTATGTGTTAAGGAAGAAAAATGGAAAGGTCCAAGACAAATTTCAAACAAGTACCTGAGCTAGGAATACAGACTTTCCTGATTCTCTTCAACCAGGTAAGCATAAATTCTTGCATGAAACTGTTAAACTTTTCAGTTATATTCTCTCTCATTCTTTTCATTTCAAGAAGGACTACAGAAGGCATGCTAATGATGGTCTTAAACATCTATATGGATACTTCATTTTATCTCAGTGATTGTGGTGGAATCTTATCCCCCTGGATGTTTAGGAGATGCAGAATTTCATTCAAGGTGTTTATTAATTTGAGACAGCTGCTTTAATGGAAGCATCCACCACATTTGGATCAGAAGTACACAGTTTCTGACAGTCATCTCTCAGTCTTAATATTTTATTTTTTTATCTCTTCCCTATTATTTATTTCCCCTAACTTTTATCTCTCTAGTGTCCTGTCTTTTCTCTCTCCCTATTGTAGAAAGTATAAAGAGGATATTGATTTAGCCTTTCTGAGCAATTTTTACTTCTTACACATAAAAACTTTGTACAGTGCATTATAAACTTTTGCTAGACTCCTTTTGATAAAATATCTGCTGTTACCATCCAGAACTTCACCAAATTCTGGAGCAATTGTCCTTCCATTTTAAAAGACTTTTGAACATCCAAATATGACATGAACATGTGACCATATTTGAGGATGTCATGGTTCAAAATTTGGGGTTTGCTCTACTGAAAAACCAAGTGCCATCTGTGAAAAATCAGAATCCATCTCAGGCCAGGCTTGGCTCTCTGAGTATTCAGCTGTATAAAATGGCCATTAATTTGAAAGTTGTGCCCACTGATGAAAAAAGAAATGGCTACAAACGTTATGGCTGGAAATCTGTTAAATAAATAACGATGCATAGAGGAGCAGAGGTGTACTGGCTACAAAGGCAGCCCAAAAACTGTGAGCTACCAGCTTAGAGATCTGCTAATTACTGTTGCAGAATGGGACTGTTTCTGGAACTATAAAAACACAATTCAAGGTACAGGAAGCAAATAATAGATTTAGTACTCTTTATGGAAATAGAATATTGCTGAAATGGAGGCTTCTATATCCACACAGAAGAGACTGAATAATCAGGAAAATACAAAAGGATACAAAAACTTTTAGTTCAGTTTGAAGAAACTCATACAAGACTCCTAGGCTTCCCTGACAGAAAGAAGGAAAAAAAGTTTCAATAATGTTATGTGGTTATTAAGAAAGAAAAAGAAAGTACTTTTGTCTATAATTTTGAATTTCTTATAAAATAGAGGTTTTTGGTTTTCTATTTTTTTCATCCTGTCTCTATCTTAGATTCAATTATGTTCCGACTTCCTCATACTCAGTTTGGCCTTGCTGGAAAGAAGTTAAATGGCATGGTCAGCCCACACATCTATTACAGAGATTCACTTAGACTGGAGTAGAGGCAAATAGAAAAAAAATCTTCTGACTGAACCTTTTTTGAACATAACATAATGGGCTTTGAAATAAAAGGTGGAGCTACCTAAAAAATGGTGTTTCTTCCAAGACCACTGATGGAGGGGAATGATTACAGTATAAGAGAAAAAATGTAGCAGTTTTGGCAGCAAAAAATGGAGAAAAGAAGTTGATAGAAACAAATTGCTAGATGAAATAAAAATATTTGGCAAAGAAGCAGAGGAACACAGATTCTGAAAGAGCCCTCAAACATCTTACTATCCTTAGAGGCCAATTAAACCTGAATCAGTCAGGAAAGACAGAAAGTGCTCTCTGCAAGCTTAATGAAAATTTATATCAGACAAAATAAAGCTCTGAGATTATTGTTATATAAGGTGTACACTGCTAAGAGAAACAAGCTAGCTTGGCTAGTAATGATACCAAAGTGGTATTTACATTTAAAACAAAATATTTTGTAAGATCTTTGAAGGTTTTCTATGTCCATCTGTATGCTAACAAAAAATGAGCTCCAGCTGACAAAATATTTTATGTAATGAAGCAAATATGCCCCCAGGTTCCAGCTGCCCAAATCACCATTTGAAGCTATCTGAGTAAGAAAAAATAAGAAAATATCTTCAGAAAATTGCTAACTAGCCTAGAGATTGTCTTTCAAATACTTCTAAACACTTTTCTTAGCAACTTCTAAAGACTGGTTGGCTTTTGCTTTGGGTATTTGATACATTGCTTAGCAAGAGCTGGCTGAAGCATCTCTGTTAAATGTCAATGTTGTACATTATAGTAGAAGGATATAATCACTGCCAAAGACACAGGTTAGAGTAAGGTCACCAGTTACTCAAAAAAATAGATAAAGTTATGTCTCTTGCCCTGTGTCCCCATATCTTGGATCTCCCGCAGTCATTTGGAGGTGTGGCAATTGAAGGCTATTTTACTGGCATTCCACTTTATAAAAAAAGAAGCTTAAGTAGGAAACTCGTGTTTTCGTTTTCCCTGTAAGTCTCCCTAAAGCATCAAATACAAAACTTAACTGGAGAGATTTATAAGTCAGAGTTAAAATCAATGCTTCTTTAATTTCCACTCTTCGGACATATAATTTTTGCATCTTCAAATGAAGCATATACCAAACCTCTTGTGACTGCCATCTTAGCTGTCTTGAAAGTCAGTTGTGTTCTGGGTTGATAGACACTACCAGCTCTCTTCTTTCACAGGGTGCGCCTATCATAGTGAAAAGTTTCAGATGGACTCTGAATTTAGCAAACTTAAGAGGCGAGATCTAAACCCCCCAAATTACAAAAGGCAAAAGGAACCAAGGAGTAATTTATACTTGATCTAGAAATAAACATCCAAATTATATTCATATCTCATTATTTAGCTTTCTTAAGGGCAGAGAAAAACCTCTGGATATAGGCTCAGTAGAGAAGATTAGTCTTCATCCACAGGATTTTTTTTTTGTTGTTTCCCATATTTGCCTTAAGAATTCAATTGTAAAATTTTGAAACATTTCTGAACCAATTTCTGCATGCTTTAGGGTAATCAATTTTATTCTTCTTTCTCTATATCTATCTGTTAAAATACTTCCTATGGATATACAATGCTCTAATTGCTTTCCATGCAGTACAGTTTTTGATTCCCTTACAAGTAATATGTAATTTAAAATATTTTTAAAGATTGAGAATGTAGATATCTATCACTGTATACAATTTTAAGAAGTTAGAATTTGAATTAATTTTGTTGCTTTATTTCTCTGTAGTAAAAACTGTTATTCCAATAATTTTTACTTTATTAACAGGGACTCTCAACTCCATGAAAGTTCAGATGTAGGACCAAGTGCATTTTAGCCTCCTGTTAGGATGTCTGATGATCACCAAAACCTTTTTGTTCCTAATATATGAGGCAGTTCCTCAAAATGTTTTAAGTCCTTATAGAGAGCACTGAATCAGGTTTCCCCTTTTTGACAGCTGGCTTGCCTTGTGTAAATACCTCCAATAAGGTGTACTTCAGTGCCATCCCTTATGGATATTTTCACTGCAGCCCCAGGTGCTTTTTCCATGTGTAAGCATTTGAGAGTACCTTGGTCCTGCAATAAGGTATATCAGCTAATGACTTTGTAATATGTCCTGTCACAAAACAGAGATAGCGTGCAGACTATGAATTGACTTTTCATATGTGAACAGCTGGAGTGCAAGGTGGGTTTAAATGCATGCCACCATGAATCCTCATGTCTGTACAGTCATTGTAGACCTCCTGCTGCTGAGAGGTTTCTTTCAGAAATGTATTTTACCCCATCATCTCCCAGATTCACGTTTCAGAATCTAAATAATGTCCCTGCATTTGACTTACTGACAGATTCCACTTGAACTGAAAACAGTTACAATGGCTGGCCACACACAGTACCTGAGGATGTGAAAATACATTTTGAAAAGCAGCAAAGTAAAGCAACCTTCTTGAAGAATTAATGGCAGCAACAACTTATTTACTGTTCCCCTAATAGGAAGGAACCACAGATGGAGTTGAAGAACAAGTGCTCATTTTTGATACTGTGTCTGGTTATGAGTATGACAAGAAGACACATATGAAATTTTCATAATACTTTTTTGTTTAGTTTAGTGAAATCAAAATCAGGCTTTCTTTTGTTTTTAGATAGCAACTGTAGGGTGTTTTCCCATGAATTTGTTCTCATGATGACCAGTAATACATGGCAACAGTACTAAGGCCGTATGTGCTTTTTGTACATTTACCAAAGCAGCAATTTTCCTACAGAACTAGAATAAAGGCATTTATATCCATATATATATGAAAAGTATAGAAAGAGTATATATATAAAACTTGGGTGGCAAGGAATAATTTTGTTCCTGAGATATAAATTTGAAAGGGAAATTCTTAAGGCCTGTTTATCATTTATTTGTATGTTCTTATTAGAATTAAAATACCAAGTGATTGCAAAATATTCAGATCCAAAAGAGATCTTATTTTTTATCTTGTTCACCCCTCCAGAATTTCCATGCTTGAATTCAAAGGAAGAAGATCCAAATTGGGGGCTTTTCTATTTGTTTATTTAACTCTGCAATCTAAACAGTTCACCTTTTCTCTTAAGCCTCATCACAGAGTTACATAGAGACCATGACACGAAATTCCTCTGGAAAAACAAAAGTGCAGAAGAAGACAGTGAGTATTTAGTAAAGGGAAGCAAGGGTTAAGGCCTGGGACTGCAGAACAGCTGGAATATATTAGTTTTACAGGAAGTCAGCCTGGAGAGGGAGTGTGAACTGCCAGCAGGTGGCTGGGAATGGCTGGATAAGGAAATGGTGGGACTGGAAGAGCTCTGCCTCTTAATGAGATGGCAAAGCCAGTTTCAGTGTGTTTTTCTTTGTAACAGGGAACTTTTGTCAAAGCCCATTACAGTCAATCTCGCATTCCCTTTAAATATAACAGGCTTGTTTTGACAATTTTTGTTTGCTCTGCTTTACCTTGTTCTTTCTCAGATGAGGAAGAAAGAGCTGGTTGGTTGCTTGACAGGTCTCATAGGGTGAGACACTGACGTGTCCCTTGGAGAAACTGCCTCCAAGTCAAGCAGACACTGTTTTGCTTAGAGAAGCTGCAGCAGACAAGTGTGGGAAGAAGGGTCTGATGGGTTTCTCTCCCTTCTGCAGCAAGGAAAGTTATGTTGACAGAAACAGCTGCTCTTACCACAGTCATGCTTTGCTGTGGTTTGCAGTACTGGTCTATGTCCTCCAGAAGTCCAAGTCATAAAATGGGCTTTGCTGTGGGTGGCACTGTACAAACACAAGAAGCTGGCCCTGCTCCAAAGACCTTGCAGTGTAGGTGTAACCAGGAACCAGAAGACCCAATGGAAGTGCAGCTCTGGGAGCATAGCACAGCAGTTGTATCAGCATTTAACTGACACAGTGGTAAAAGAAAAAAACCCAAACAAACAAACCAAAACCCATAAAGAAAGCTGGAAGGATGGATTTGAAGATAACATGCTCCTGAACAATTACATCTGAAAATCTCCTGAGCATGAAGGGCAGTGTTGCTAAGACATATGTGTTACTATTTGACCATCCAACAGGATGGAGTTTGGCAGAATTAGAAGAAACCAAGATGGTAAGAGCTTGGAGAAGACTTTTATCTATATAGATGGTTGGGGAAAAACTTTACCTCATGCACTAAGCAGCAAGGCTCTGTAATTATTGTATGTAACTATTAGAGGATCTATAGAGAAGTCTAAGTTGAAGATATCTGAATTACATGTTTGAGGAATCTGCAGAATGGCCGTATTATGACAGGAGACCTTGTGCAAGGTTAACTTGGAGAGGGAGAAGGGTGAGGATAGTAACAGCTCTGTTTCAGCCACAATGATATTCAGCTAGTTATCCAGAGAGAGCTGTCAGAGCTGAAACATGCAGGTGTTAGGGAACTGAAGTACTTTGTGTTGACATGTGTACACTAAAGGGATCTATTACTGAAGTCAAAAGAGGTAATATCTGGGGCTGGGGGAAAGAGTAACCCAAGACAAGTCCCAAAGAAGTTACCACATAGGTGTAAGATTAGAGACTTCAGATAAAGACAGAGGAGCACAAGGAAACAAAACACCTGACAGAAATCAGGAAACTGGATAATCACAGGAATTTATCCATAGAGTCCCTGCAAAGGGACTTTATTTTATTAGGAATAAAATAAAATGTTAACTCAAATGTCAGCAACACTCGTGTCGCTGACTTTTGAGGTCAACTCAGATGGTGTACCTCAGAAAAAAAATTAGGCAGAAGAGATGGAAGCAAGTTTAGAAAGTACAAACCAGCATCATACAAAGGTAAGAATATTGAGGGTTGGTGGTGGTTAGGAAAATGTTCTACAGAGAATATAAGAAGGCTTTTTACAGCCTATCTTTTTACAGCCTATTTACAGAATATCTTAACATTTGAAGGAACAAACTGCAGCCAGAAATCCAATTCTCTCATAAACGAAATACTCATCACTAAAGTGGTCTACTGTATATTGTTACATAGCTATACATTTGTTGGTAAATTTTGTTGTGCCTTTGTTACTTTTCCAGAGTAGTATGTAAAATGTTCAGATTTTTGCCAAGACTCAGCACTTATTGATCTTGGTGTTTTGCTAATAATAAATCATTTTTTTCCCAGTTTATATTCTTATAAGTTGACAAAAACAATTACTTCTGAGAATTTACAGAGGTGTGAAATAGAAAATGTTGTTGAGAATTATATTTGTTTTCATTACAACTAGCCATAATTTTTATTCCAAGATGTGTTTAATTGAAGCTATAGCACTGTACTCCAATGAACTGTACTAATCTAGTAGAGGCATTGGCTATCTAATATTTTAAGAAAACATTTAATACAGATTGTTTTCTAAGAGAAAAACCCAGTGACCTGTTACAAAATAATTTTGGCAAATACAAAGTGATAAACTGCTTGGCTCTTCTTATCAAGCAAACTACTGCTTTAAACTCATGTGTGGATAATGAAGTCGCAGTCTGCATAGGAGCTTTCATGACAGTAAGATAATAAATACTGACATGGATAAATTGTCATGAGTTGAACAAAAAAATCCCTGTCAAATTATCATTTTGATGAGGATGGTGCATTAGATTATAATGAAAACAAATGTGCTGGTGGCTCCTTGCAGCAGTAATTTTGCTGTCCAAGATGACAGAGTTAGTTCTGAGAAACTTTTTAATTGTTTTATCCACATAATGGCATACTGATCACTTTCATGTCACTGGGCAAGGAAATAATCTTGACAACAAAAGCTAGATTTCATACCAGAGGTACCACTTTTATATTTAATTCTTTATTTGTGGCAGCACAAATGAAAATAGTTGTATAGCATGATGAGTGGCACAGTGGGATCCACATTGTCCATGTCTTTGAGCTGGATAGGAGCAAATACAGAGAGTATGTACAGATACATGGCGTGTGTTTAATACAAAAATGTTTGCATTTTGTGTGGCTATCTAAAATATTTTCCTTGAACTGCTCAGAGGGTCTGCAAACGATACCTGGTTTCACTGTAATTCACCAGGATTTCCCCCAGTGTCTCAGCAGGTGTTTGTTGCATTCTTCACTGCCACCTGGCTCCATGACCACTATGGATGCAGCTGTAGTAGTTAGCGCTTCATTCCAAACTATCAACCTTCCAGAGTTATTCAAGTGGGGAGTAAAAGTGGCTGAATGATGGTGCCACGTCAACATTTTGTGTGCTCTTTGAAACAGGAGCAGATCTGCTTGACTATTTGTTTAATAGCTTAATTAGATATGGTTAAATCTTTACTTTGGGGGTTGCACTGGGCATTCCTGAACTCAGTGCATTAAACGTGAAAGCAGATCCTGTCTGTCTTGGGTTTTTGTGGCAGCACTACATCAAATAAAGAGCAGTGGCTTGAAGGGTGTAGCCTATTGATCGTGCACCTGAACTTGATTAAACTAAACAGATTGAACGAAATCTGTCATTTTAAAAAATCAAAGTTATAAATTTGAAACTAACTGGTGGTCATGCTGGTCATAAAAATGATAAGAATCAAATTACTCTAGTTCCAAAAACGAATGTTAAAAATCAAGGTAGCTAAATGGCATGGGTTTTTTAATACACTGCATTCTATTTGGAAAACACAGGAATATATTTTGGATTACATGTATAGAGAAAATTTACTGTTTGGTACCTTATTTCACTGAATATTTGAAATAATTTTCTCAGAACCACATGATTATATTAATATATCTATTTATAGTCAATTTTATTAATTTCTATTTAAATTATATTCATTTAATTTCAAAAAATATGTTTTGCTTATGCCATACCTTTGTTTGGTTTTATTAATATCAGAAGATGAAGGGACTGACCAATTTCTTTGTTATTTAGCATGTTACATTGCTACTGAAACTTTTCAACACTGAACATTTCACTGATTCCCTTTTCTCTGCCATCTGTCTGATCTGGCCTCTTTCCAGATAATGCTGCTTTCTCTGTGGATATGGTTGTCCTGGTACAAGAGTTTTCAGTCAGGGTAAGGAAAACTCACATTTTGTTCAGTTGCTTCTTTGATATTGCATATAAATATTGAATGGCCATATACACATATGGTTTGTAGATTCCAAGATGCATGCTAAAAATACCTGTTTGTCACAAAATTTGACTTGTGCTCTATTTTATTGAAAACCTGACTATGTTAAAATATTTGGTTTTTTGTCTTTATGTTCTCTGTAAATTTGCTTATTTTGACAATTACTTTATTATGGTACCTAAAGAATGAATATTTTGAAGTTGTCTGGTTAAAAAATTTAAAGTTCCAGATTATACACAGGACTGTTGAAATGTTAATTCAGCATTTTGGAAATAGTTCCCTTATCTTGGCAGTTCAACATGAAATGTCTTAGGAAAGATAGTATATTTTAGAAGCTGAGCACTTATGCATGTGCCATTTAATGGACATGTCAAGTTGGGCACAAAATCACAAATCTCTTCTTGACCAGATTTAGTTAAACTATATAAATAAATAAATAAAAATAAATCAATACCTACCATTGCTGTAGGTATTACTTCATATCCAAGGATATCAACAGAGAAATTACATCCCATAGTTCTAGGAAAATGCAATGCATCATTAACAACGCATATGAGAAAGCATTGTATTTTTACATGCACAGGTGCATTAACAGTTGAAAAGGCAGGGAGGTCTCATTTCACCTTCTTCTCTTATGCTAGAATCACTTTCATGCTAGTAATTACGTAGTGCATTTTATCGTAATTGTAATAAAACCCACCAGATACTGATAACTTCTTTTAGGAGGAGCATATTACATTGTATTTTGAACTATGTAGATCACCTCTGAACAGTGTTAGAGTTTCTTATTGGGCAATTAACTCTGGGTATACCAGAATACATTTCACAAGTTTCACTTTTTCTTTAAGAAAGAGAAATGTCTTAGGCTACCTGTAGTCCTGGTTTCAAGAAGGGATTTTCATCCATTCAACTGAAAGAGTGAACCTTTGGCTTTCAGGATCTATCGCTGTGTCAGTCACTTCCAGCTCTTGCCTTGAAACACCTGTCTTCTCAGGCAGGGAGCTCCAGGGTTAGCACTGAGCCCTGTGCTTGCTGGGACAAGATGTTGGGACTTCAGTCCATGGATTGAGAATACACATGGAGGGCAGCTGAAAGGTGTCAGCACTATTTAAGTCTCCCCTAGGCCATAACTTCAAGACTTGCATTTCATTTATATAAAGGCCCTTTTCCAGCTCCCTGGCAGTACAAATGTTGCATTCCTTTACCCTGTTTTGAACTGCAAGTGTGGGAGTAGTGAATGTAAGCATGTCCTCATCTTTTGACCTGTGCTGATACACTGAAAGAATGACTAGTACCTGGCAAAAGGAGAGTCAGGAGTGGCTGAAATCAAGGCAGCCAAGGACAGCAATTTCATTCCAAAGGCAGATAAAACTGATAAAACTGACATGTTAAAAAGCTTCCCACTGAGTTTCTACCTTGATAATTCAAAAAGTCTCCCAGGAGAAATAGAAAACATGGGTTTCATCTGGCATTTCAGAAAGTGTGTTTTCTACCTCAGTGTAGGTTTCTATAACAAGAAAGCTCTTTTTCATCTTTTGGGGGCAAGCAAGTTCAGCACATAAGGCAATTGCTTTTTAGTTTATTTATAAGTTGATAATTTTTCTAGTATTGCTGTGAGTTTTTACTGTACTATTTGAAAGGTCCCCAGTGATCAACATTCAATGTAATCATCTGGAATTGTGTCTGGATTCCATTTGGTGCAATTATGATATTGGTTTACCATATTTCCTTTACTAAGCAGACACTCAGCACTCATAGTGCAGGGTGTAGCTTTACAGCCAGTTATTACTCTGGTAAGCTATTTGAAAAAAAACTACCAGACTTTAACTTGCATGAAAACAAACATATTCTCATGTAAATTGCTGAAGAGAAAACTAACAGATTAACAAGTATGAAAACAGAGAGTCTGCTCTCTTCACCAAATTTTGCCCAAAGGCTGGGAAGCAGATGAATTACTGGATAATACTAATACCTCATTTTTACTGTGAAACAGACGTATGCTGCCAGATCTTTTTCCTGTGGGGAAAAAAAGAATACAAAACAACAGCAAACACACTGACCCTCTCCACATCCCAAACTTTGCATGTTATATATGTTAGATATAAATAGAGTGTGCTTGTTTTCAAACTTCAGCCCGCAAATTTGCCATCAATTCTTGTGAGATGAGAATCAGCTCTTGTATTTAATGAAAGATTCACTGTTATTTAATTATATGAATGTTGTCAGAAAACAGTCTTTCTGACTAGAACATAGAAGTCAGGTTGTGATGTTAAGTATATTGTTTTGTTGCAAATAGTGTTTTCTGGATTAACATTGTTGACCCTGAACCCTGTTTTTGTAGACTCAGTTGCTAAAAATAGACTTATGTAGGGAATTTATTTTAAAATATTGTGGTGTTTTTCTTTTTTTTTTAAGAGATAGAGATGTGTGGAGAGGGCAAAATCTGGATCATAGTACTTGTAACAAATGAAAAATATTTGCTATTGCTTGTTGCTTTTGTGGACTATTAATTTCCTCATAAATCTGAGAACTGATTAATCTGTAGCATTGGATATATCTTACTGTTCTATTGTTCCTGGCAGTGTTTAAACCATCATCACTCCAAATGCCAACTGGGGGAGGACAATTACTGACAGTGATTGCCATCTTACTGCCTCTGCAAACCCAGGTGAGTATGCTTGTTCCATGAGGAGTCTATGTATGAGGAACTACCCTTTGCATTAGGGTGTTCTTCTAGTAGAGATGTGCTGCATGGCAGCTCTAATAATAGCCCCAAGACTGTTGTCTGAATGGTCTTATCTCCCTGGTCTTATTCTTCCCATGCCATCATCACCACTGTTGGAGCTCTCTGGAGGACAGCTGCAGCATGACCCACCATGTCTCTGCCTCCTCTGTTTGTGGTTGCCCCTTCATGGCAGAGATGTTAATCAGTTTGAGGTGTCTCAGCAAAGCTGGCATACATCCTAAAATCTGGCCATACAACTGAGACCGTGGTAAATAATATAACTTTCCACATGAATGGCCTCTTCAAAGCCAGTAGGACCACTGAGAGAGGCTAAAGCTCGGCATGTGGGTCAGCAATTTTAGTATGTCTTCCTCTTTTGGAAATGGCTATGTGGATTTGTATTTTCAAATGCTGTGAAAAGGAAGCCCCTCCCACATCTAGAGCCATCCACAAAAATATTCTGGATAGCAAAGACAGCAGAACATGTCAGTCATGCTATCCTTGTACTATTCAGACATCTGTGAAAATTTCACGCTTCTGTGAGCAGATTCTCCAAAGGGCTGAATTTGGCTGCGTGTCTTTGAGTGCATACTTCCATTTTCCCTGCTGTGCCTGTCTGTTGTATGTTTTTAGTTGTCCTTGGTACTTGGGGTAAAAAAAAGAAAAAGCACATATTAAATAAAATGTATAAATAACAGGAGACAGCAGGCTTAAAATGGCAAAAAGCAAGAAAAACAGAGTAGCTGTAAATGTGGAAATACTGTTCCCAACTCCTAGTGTGTGCAGGAAATGCAGCACATATGGCACATGGAATCACCTGGAGCTAGGCCTCTCTATTGCACCTTGGCATAGGAGAGCAGGAACAAAGCAGAGATGCAGATTGTAACCCTTAGTGTCCTGGTGTCTGGTAAGGATCAGCTTAAGCCTGTTCTTGTACTCGGCTTCCAGTTCACAAATATGAGATGTTAAAAATAGAATCATTACTGAATTATCCCTTTTGTACATAAACATGGATATCAGTGCATTTTTGTTGATTAGAAACTTTCAATATCATTCTTTCTAGTGTGTAGGAAATACATATGAATATAATTGTACCCTTTCTTATAGAAAAGTTGGATTTTATTATAATGACACTTCATTTATGATGCTCCTTGAAAAAGCTGTTTCTGATATTATGCTTTTTAGTGAGCTTCTCAGTGTTCCTTACAATCATTAATGAATCAGACTTTAGATAAAGACAGTGTAGGTATGGCAGCATATCATTATACAGGGGAGTAGAGTGAAGCATAAGGATGTAAATATTTACTACATCTTGCACAGTGTTGAGGAAAAGATAGCTCTAAGGGTAGGATGATATTTTTTACTGTTCATAGTGAACTCATCATAAAAAGAACCCTTAGAAAATTCAAACATTTCCTAACTTTTGCTCAACATTGGCAAAGGATTTTGTCTGGGAAGAAATAAAAGAAAATTAAAAGAAAAAACCTTAGAACAACTGATATTGAGGATTTGTTCTGGGTTTTTTTTTTAATTTTATTTTCTTGAAAAGACTTCCTTTTTTTCTTTCTTTCTTTGGTTTTTGTGTGGTTGGTTTGGGTTTTGGGTTATTTCTTTGACATTTTTTGACATTTTTCATTTATTTGAAAAAAGAAGGATAAAAATCATCAGAATGATAGAAAATATTTGCAGATTGATGCCAATCCATGGGATTTTATTCATACAAGATATTCTCTTTAAACTCCCAAAAGCTGCTACTTCTGTCTCCCTTTCTACTTTAGAAATTTATATCCTTCATTCAGCTTATTCTACCACAGATCATCTTGCCACTAAGTACGTGTCCTGTTATACTAATGCACATGCATCTCTGCTCAGTTTGTCTGTCAAAACTTAAAGGTTTTTCTGTATTTCATGCATTTCTAGAACAAAATGGATATTAATTATCATGCATCAAGCACTGAAAAGCAAAACATTTTTTACTTTTTTTTTTTTTTAATAGGGTCATCTTCACTATTACAGGCTGATATTATACAGTTTTATGATTAACTGGAATCTTATGCTTAGAAATAGAGAAGTGCCAAGATTTTAAACTTGTGAGTATAATTACATATATTTTTAGAAATTGAAATGAGCTTATACAGAGATTTTCAAAATAGACCTAGAAGGAGGAACAGAAAATGTCCAGCAAAGTGTATGCATTCAGAAGTTTTAAGAACATTTGTTATATTTAAAAGATAACAATTACTTGGAACCCTAGAAAAGGCGGAGCTGTTACCCAGTGGAACTTTTCTTCTGCACTAGTATTTTCTGTTTAATAAAATTTCTGAAATTTTGTGTACTGGGATAATATATTTAAGCTGTATACACAATTAAATACAATTTTTTGTCTTGTATTTTTAAAAAAGTAGTGGACTTAGGAACATAGTGTAGCCTATGATGCATTAATTGTCAGAAAAACAATGTGTATGAGACAAGGAAAGCTAGTATGTTCTGGCTGTAATTAGCAGTTATTGGGGAGAAGGACTCTGCTTTTCAAAATGGTTTGTTTGCAGTAGTTGAAATTTGATTAATGAAAATTATCCCTTTATCATATTGAGGCTATTTGAAAAAAGTGGCTTTAGTAAAGTGGAATTGGTTTCAAAGTTACCTGGAAAGAACATTTAACTATAAGCATGTGAATCAAGCTGTCTCTCCCTGTGCAGACTGATTTTAACAGCCACAGGTTCTGTGCTTCAGACCAAATGCTTCAGTTCTACAGCTGGTTTTGTCCTTTTTCTCCTCAGCTTATATATGCTGTGACAATATAAGGGTTTTGGATCAAAGCTGAATTGCATTTCAGCTGTCCTGAAGCAGAGCAGAAGAACTTGTATCTTAAACACAGTGGGATTTTCAGTGAAGATGTTGCAATGAAGACTTAAATTTTTGAATCTGACCCTAACTGTTGTAGTCTCACTTTTGTGTCTGCACTGAGTTTGTGACCTGTTGCCAAGTAATCCTCTCTTCAGGATAAAGTCACTACCCTGTCAGGTTTGCATTCTATAGTGTTCACCTTTTTTGGCTTTTTGTATTTCACCTTTTTTGGCTTTTTGTATTTCTTACAATTAGATTTACATGTTTTAAATGTGTTTGGGGTTGCCTGAATTAGGAAAATGAGTTTTGATGGCTTAATGGAAGAAAAGGAAGTGAAGAAAAACAGATTTAGTGAAATTTCTCACCCAAAATCCCAGGGATGGGGTGGGGGGGAAATTCTCGGAGATGGCACTCTGAAGGGGGCAAAAAGGGGACAAATGTGTGATTTCAAATACCCTCAGATTCCTGACTGAGTGCTCTAGTTTTTAGATGATAGAAGATACACGAAGTTGCCAACACTAGTGGTCTTTTAGAAACAGGATTTACAGAAGTAAAAAAGTTTTAACTAGCCTAAACTGTTTTCAAAGTGGGCAGTTACTTTTTGGTTGTCTCAATCTGCATTTTTAGTGCACCTATTTATTGGGTAAAACCTCAGAAACTTCTTTCAGTGTTAGTAACTTATGAATGAATGAAGCCACTGACTTCATTCTGGTTACTCAAGGCACTTTTGCTGAAGTAGCCAAAATTAAATGTTTTATTGGTAAAAGAGGATAGTAGCAGCTTTGATGTCTCAAACTCTTTTGCTGTTCCCTAAAGCTTTTCTCACCAGCTACTCATCTCAGCTGGAGAAAACAGGGCTGGGAGTCAGAGAGCAAAAGTGTTCACTGACAAAGTTTATTCACGAGGGAAGAGTTTCATTGGTGTTGGAAGGCAAACAGAAAAGTAAACACCGCCCACTGCATTACAACAGATTAGTAAATACAAATGCTGTAGCATTCCCAGAGAGCTCTTTCTGTAGAGGCAGCTGTTATGTGCAATGTATTATTATTATTTTATTATGATCACACTTTTCTAAGTTATATGCCTTTTCATTTTTAGTCTGCTTTACTTAGAAAAATTGTTTGAAGTTAGTGAATAATAGCACTGAGAGACATCAAAGTTTCAGAAAAGTATGGAAAAAAGGTGTTACAGGTTAGATGAATCGGTCATTATTAAGGTGTTTTGGGATCTGCTGGTTTGGCTTCTAATGTGCATTCAGAACACCATCTTGTGGCCTAAGTTTCCAGTAATGTGTTGCAGTTGTGAACTATTTTTGTACCTCTCACAGCAGTGCTGACAACTGAGATACCTCTAACTCCCATGAACGTTGTGGCAAAACTCCCACTGAGCTTTAGGGAAGGGAGAGGAAGGGTCATTAGTGGCTTTTGTGAAGTGCAGTGAGGTACTGATGAAATGATCTGTATTGACCTGAATTGCTTTTGTTCATTACACATGGAGCAATCCCTGAACAGAGGAGAGACAATATAAATGAAGTATTTATTTAACGTCAAGGTGTGAAATTTTAGGTGGCATATTGTAAGTAAAATATTCCTTTTGCTAGGGCGTTGCTAGGACATTGACTACTCCCTTTTGTTCCTTTCAGCTTGTCTTTTTAAACTTTCTGTTGTTTCTTTCTATTCACGCATAATTGTCAAACTGGAAACACTTCCCTATTGACATGATACACTTATGTCAGTAGTAAAAGTGTTGGCATGAAAAGTTAATCTAATGCAGACAAGCATTTCTGAACGACTCTAAAATATCTCTTTTCTGACTAATCATGGCTATGGGCTAGCAGATAAATTCTAATCATTCATAGACGGTAAATTCTTAGTTCTTTTGCAGAGAAGTTGAGATGGGAGGGTTGTATTTTGCTATATTCTCTCACTGTCTTCTTGTTCTAGTGATAAAAACACTTGTTTTAGCAAGGCTATTTTCAATGCTTGATCATTGAAATAGACAGAACAACCTATATCCTATTTCTATTCCTGTTATTCTGTAGATTTTACCTATGCAACTTGCAGTAATTCCTATGAAGCTGTCACAATCTGTTCTATCCAAATTACTTACAGATCCTGTTGTTCAGGGATCGTTGAGATGATAGATTGCTATGGTCTCTCTTGTTAATGTGTGCTTAGGGAGTCCTTCATTTACACAATAGACTTATTCAATTGTTGGTGAAATGTGATTATTACTCTTGCACAGAAGACACATTCTTGATCTAGATATGGCTTGCTTTTTTTTTTTTTTTTAATTGTATAAAAATAGGATGTCCCTCCACAAAACTCTGCTTTTAACTTTACAAAGTAATTGCCTTTACCTTGCTGTTTGAAGGACTGACAATTTCATGTACCGGACTGTTAATAACATCTGGCAAGAGGTCCAGCTGCAACAGAGGCAGATTGAAACATGACTGATGGCTCAGAGTACTGGCAACAGTGAAAAAATCACCGAGAAGTGTATTCCTGTCTCCGTCTACTCAGCTATGTGGCAGAATTATGGTTAGAATAGTCTGGTACTGGTTGTGGACTTGTGTATGAGAAGATTTTAATATTTGAAGGTATCAGGTAGCTTGAACAACTGTAAATCTAACTGATTTTACCTATAGCATTTTTATCCAGCCCTTTTTAATGAGAATGATGTTGACTTTAAAAACTTTGTCTTTCTCAAATGCTCCTTTGATGTTATTATTTTAGTTATAATGCTGTTTCATGGTAAGTCATCTGTGCTGTGACAGAGTAGTGGTGTGCTGAGGATCTAAAACTGAGGCAGAAAAATACATAAAGTAATTCTAAACATAATCCTGTCAGTGTTTTTTTCTCTCTCACTTCCTCTAATGGGACTGCTATGGCAGTAAGTTTTGCCCACTTATGTAGTAGCTCATAAGGCTGAGCCCTCTGCTTGAGTCAGGAGCCTCCTAGACTATGAACATGTGGGAGAACATGAACTGAGGAATGCAGGGAGATCCTGGGAGCTGCTTTTTTCATAAGATCAACAGCTGTATCAGCTCTGCTGACTGCACCTTGTGCAGTATCTGATATTTAAACTTCTGTAATCTCAGTACTTTTAGCTTTGACTGGGCATGTGAAACCACATACCTTAGAGAAAGAAACTAAATAAATGGATTATATCATTCAATTTCAGGGGATTTATCCACCCTATCTTGTAATTTTTATTTACATGAATAATTTTTGTTTACACGTTCTTAATTTGAATGGGATTACTTGCATTAGTGATAATGTGAGTAGTAGGTACAGGATTAGTTCCTGTATTTGTCAGTGGTGTCAAAAGCAATAGAATATACAGTAATTTGGTTACATTTTCAATTATAATCTGAAATTAAAGCGCTTTATTTTGGAGCTGTTGCTCTGAATAGCAAGTATTGATATTTGTAATTGAATTCTGAGATAGAACTTTCCATATATTTGTAATGCAGAAAGCTCTCTCATCATGTGAGATTCACTTAGCAGATGAATGGTCACCACTTAGTAATAATATTAAATCCTGCATTTCAAGAGTCAAAAGGACTGGAAGCTGCTTCTAGGGTAAAATATTTAATCTATTTCATATATCAAAATTCTATAGTGTGAAATTACTAGGTTGAGAAACATTTTGATAAATATTTGAGTATGTGCTGTGATTAATTTGTATTAGAATTATACTTTGAACTAGAATGATTCATATTGGTAGGACACCTGATGAGGCAGACCTTGATCCTGAAAAAGGCTCCAGGCAAATCTCCAATGGAAACTTATCTGCCTTAGGCAATTTTCAGGATTCAGAAGTAAAATTCAATATAGTGTGAATGGGTGGCCTGATGAAAATAAGTCATGCTGCAGATAGCCTGTTTTCCACAGCTACAGGTTTGGGGGTTTAGCTCTTTTTTTTTTTTATTTCTTTCTTTTCCCTTTCCCCCCCTTTTTAGATTTTGTACTTGCACAGCTTGTTTTTTAAAGATTTATTTAAATCTGGTTCATGTGAAGGTTTTAGCCTTCATGTAATTAAACAGCAAATGTTGGGAAATGAATAGTTTTGGCAAATATTCTTTTTACAATGTCCAAGATTTTTATTGCAGGATAAATACTATCCATGTTTATATAAAACTTTCTTTCACATGGAATAATGTCTCCTCAGTTAAAAAAAAATGGGAAAGGAAAAGCTTGCAATGGTTTGAATTCCAGATAGACGCAGATCATACCAGTCATTGTGGCTGCAAGTCACTTTGTTTGCAGGGATGTCCATGACCGTGACTCCAATCACAGCTTATTTGACAAAGAGGCAACAGTAGACAGTGAATGCAGTCCTGGTGTTTGCTCACAGTACGTGATACTGCAGGAACTACCTCTCTGAAACACAGGATGCAAAAAGTTTTTTGCTTTAAGGTACCCTGGCCATTTTGGAATCTGAAATATCTTCTCCATGGCTAGCTTCCTTACCAGTCTGAGAAGGTGACTCAGGACTCTGCCAGCTCCTTGATCACTGGAAGTGCTCCAGAGCATGGCAGCAGTTGGTTGCCTATATATATATGATATAAAATACTTCCATTATTTTTTTCCCTTGAAATTACATAAAGGATAATCACTGTTTGGCTTTGAATAAAGACTTCATGTTCTGATTTACAGTAGGTACTTCTAATGTTCAGGTTAATGTTTTGTAAACTGCTGGATTTACTTTAAAAGCAAATATAACAAACAGTGAAAACCTGCTGTCATCAATTGTACTAGAGATTGTAGCTATGTGAGAATTGGCTTGGTGTCAGGAATGAAAAATGGGTACACAAATACTAAAGAACCTGCCTTTAGAGTTATATGAAGAAGGAGAAAAAAAGTGGCGTATTTTTTAGATGACCAAAGAGTAACAGCAGATTTTAGTCCCATTGAAAAGAACACAAGATTATATAAATGAAGGGGTTGTGAATCTAAAATCTCACCTGTTTTCTTAGTCATACCAGATGGTCTATAAGAATATGCTACTTTTTCAGACAAAGCTTCCTTGTCTTGTAGCTGTAGACATCCTGGCTACTACTTATAACACAGAAAGACTGTGAAAGAAAAAGCAAATTATATATGAAATATCAGAAACAGTTTGACATTCTTGTAAAAATAGGAGTTTCTGCTGAATGAACAGTAGGCAGTCTGGTAGATATAGATAATTGTCTTAGCATCATTAATAGCTTGAGTTAGAAGAGAGGATTTAGGAAATTTAAGTTGATATGTCCAAATACTGAAATGAAGAACAAGATTTGCATATTTCTGATCATAGACTCATTCATTATTCAAGTTGCATTTTCATCTGCAGTAGAGGAGAGAAGACCACCATAGACTGCAATGATAAAAGCAAGGGCAAAATTTGACTGTGACTCAGGGGGAAATGACTAATCTTTCCTGATGTGTTCTGAATCCTGACATGTAGATTTCAAATACTCTAATTTATGTGAAAATGTCTTCTTTGGTCCCTCAGCTATTAAAAGTTGCAATAATGCAAGAACACAAGACCACAAAAAGTTTTTATAAGCTTATTCTTCTAAATAAGTGATTCTGAACTCAGATTATACCAACTAGACCTGGTATTTTCTAAGTTGCCAGGGAGTTAGCCAAAAAACTCACATTAACGCCAATGGGAGTTACTAAAATCAGTGAGAGTTGTGTGCAATGACAGCATGTAAACTCTCTAAATTTCTCAGATAATAGCAATCAAAGCTATCAGAGTAAATAATATATGAGTAAATGAGCCAAATATCTAACAAAATAAAAAACAAGATGGATGAAAACAAGATGGTTGAATACATTGAGTTAATGTAAGACTGCAAAGGAGAATTCATAAGCTTTCAGGAAATAGAATTTCTTGAGAAGCTGAGGGAAATGGAAAGAAAGACATCAGGCAGAATTGCTGTGAGGAACAGCTTCCTGCTGAGATACAAGAGGTTTACTTTCAGCCCTGTACAAATGCATCCCAACAAGTAAAACAAACAAAAATAGATGCATCATAAAATCAAGAGCAAGGGTAATGAGTTTATATAAGCATACAAACATACCACATGTAATGGAGAAGAGACAGAAGAAGGGGAGAACTGTGAGGGAAAAAGAAAAATATGGGAGAAAAACAGACATTGTACAGTGGTTGAGGAAGAAAGAAGAGAGTTGATAGGATATGACTGCCTGAGAAACATGGGAAGCATGTACTCTATCTGTTGAAGAGGGTGATGCTGATCAAAATAATCAGTGCAGGGAGAAACTAACGTATCACAGCATGGATTTTTTTTTTGTCTAGCAGTTATATTCAGCAAAACAACTCACTAGTTCCGTAAAAAGTATTAAAGTAGAATATAGGACTTTGATATTAATGTTGTAGATTCTCTAATGTATTAAGATTTCAAACCTGTTAGAAAGTTTCAAAAGAAAGAGAGGGCCATTACTACCTATATTCCTTCTAGTTCTACAAGATGCTTAAGACCCTTATAAAATTTCACCCAAATAAAAATGGAGAAAAGCTCTCTCCTCAAAAGCTATGATTTAGAAAAGATCTTCCACAGAGACAAGGAAATAAATAAAAAGTTGTTGATAAAAGCCATCCTCAAAACATAAGGGAGAGGACAAGGTTTTGCAATGGATATAGAAAAATGATAGTTAAATGTCATTCAGCAAAACTCACTGACTGTTGATACCCATGCAACTGTTGAATAGAAGAATGTTATTTTATGCTTATGGTGAGACTGGGCCATAATTGCAGGAAAACCAAAGTTAATCTAAGACAAAATACTTACTCTGTAGAGCTACACAGTGGATTGTATTGCCAAATGAAAGCATTCTTAGAACTTTTTCGATTTAAGAAAGTCATCTTTCAAAGAAATTGAGAAAAAATGAAGTCAATGTAGCCATTGCAGCAGGGATTTAATTTAGATGCCCCATGAAAAGTTCTAATTTTTAAGCATGCTCTGTTGGCAGAACCCATGAAGAGACATAAAAAAATCAAGAGATTAAATTTAACAAACAGTAAACAGGCAGTACTCAAACCAGTTGAATTGTGAATTGCTTATAGGTAACATACTTGTTTCTTATGACATTTCATTAAAAAATTTAACTGCTACATTAAGCTGGCTTTATGCCTTGAAGGGCATATTTCCAAGCAGTGTTTTAGAGGTGGTCACAATTGGTGATTTAATACACAGGCTATCTTTGCAGCTGTGTAGCAAATCAGATGAACAAATGGGATTTGTTATCATTGAGAGATTGCATAAGCTCTCCAAACTAATGAACTTTGTAGTGTGTGAAAGTAAAAGATAGTATACTGAGTACAAAGTAAAAAAAGCTACAAAACCCCCCAAGAACAGCAGGAGAACACAGGTAAAGGTTTTGAATAGATGCCAAATACTAGAAGGTACAACAGAGATAAATAAAGTACACAGTAAAGATGCAATATAATAAAATACTGTAATTTGGGCTGTCAGCATGAGTATAGTGAGTTCAAAATAGAACAAGTGAGTTGGCTTTTATGGGGTATTTAACCACAAACTGCCAGAAACCGAGACTGCTGCTGGTAATACATATTCAAATGCAGCAAACATATTATTGGGAAAAATTATATAAAATCACACTATAAATTTTTTGGTTATATTTCTTGAATTTGTCCGCTAGGCATCTGCAATTTGCCTTTTGCAGACTTGACATCTGCAGAAGTGGTTAGTGTCAGTGCCATTTCCCACAGTATCATGGAAATAAATAATGACTACATTTACATAGGGTATCTCTGCCAATGGCAAGGGTTGGAACTAGGTGATCAGTGAGGTCTTTTTCAACCCAGGCCATTTTATGATTCTGTGATAATAAAAATACTTATTTTGGACATGGACAAACCAGACTGTCTCAGATTTCACAGGCAGTTCACAATAGTTCCAGAAATGCCTCCTATAGGACAGGGTTTTTTTCCCAAGTGATGTTAACTGAAAGTACAACCAGGGCAGAGAAAAAACAATTCTCGTCTCAGCCCGTTATTTGAGTATGTGGAGAAACTATGATAGATGTGTGTCCAGTGCTTCAGGACAGCTGTTTTCACATATTCTGCCAGAATAGTTTCCTTAGAGCTTTGTACCACTGGCTTTTTGGCCTGTTGCTGTAGCTTAAGAGCTACAGAGGGGTAATGTCTAAGAAGCATCAATTCCTGCCCAGGGCTACTTGAAAGGCTGCAGTGCTGTCTCACAATGCTATGTCAGAATATTTCTTCACATTTAATGACTGCTATTCCAGTGTCCTGTGTTGTTTTGGAAATGGATAATGCAAGTACTTTATGCCTTCTTAAGAGGTATTTTCTGGGCATGTTATCTGGTCTAATTTCCAGTAGCACAAGATATGGGTCTTTCAGCAGCTGTTCAGTCAGCATTCTTAACTGCCTCTCAGAACCACTCCTACAAACTGAGCAAAGATAAAGTTTCTTCTACCAATTAGTTATAGAAATAAGACAGATATTATTTTCTTCTTTATTTATATATTTATATAAAGTTATATTTATTTTGTGATAAAATTCTCTATTCATTCTAAAGGTACCTAGAATTTTCCATTATTTCATTTTCTATATTTAATTTTTCATAGCTTTATTAAATTAGTTCCCATCATTCAGTTCTTAATAGTATCTTCCTCAACACCATTACTATTCACACAAAATGTTTATCTTACATTTTAAGAGGCAATAAACGCAACTATAAACCAGAATTCTATGTGTATTTCCTAATGCCATTCCTAATGCCATTCCTAATTTACTTTCCAAGCAAAAAGACCCCCAAACCAAACCACCACCACCAAAAACAACCCCACAATCAATCAATCAATCAATCAAACAAACAAACAAAAAAGATGAACAAAAACAACAAAAACCCAAACACAAAAAAGTCCCAAAACAAAAAACCCCATAAACAAACAAACAACCCGAAAAAAAACCCTATGATTAATTAGCAGTTTATTCTGTTATTTTAACATAATAACTTCTGGGGGAAATGCAGGTTTTAGGGTAAAAGGTTTCAGAATAAAATTGCAGTTCTTTATTTTTCAGTGAATTTTCTGCAAATTTGCTGGTATTTAGTAATCTACTGGAAAGGCCTGCCACCAGCTCTAGGTTTTACCCCAATTTTTCTGTTGTTCTGTTAATGTTTAATGAGGAAACTACCTGCTACAAAAGAGATGTTTGAGAATCAAAGATAATAAGTAGGAAAAATCTCCAACTTATTTTTAATTTAATTATTATTTTTAGAATTATTAATTTGCTTACATTTTATTATTTATTAAGTTAATTAGTCAAATATACCTTAATTAGTATAGTTCAATATATTTATTTCTCTAAAGACATACATTATATTTCAGCTGGGGTTTGAAATAAATTTTACATAATCAGCTAGGAATTTTCAATTGTTTTATATGTAGTCTAAGGAACACAGTAATTTTCTTTGCCTGTTTTCAGGATTATACTTACTAATTTCTCTCTTCCCATTGGATGCATGCTGTATTTTCATAGGAGCTTAGTTCCAAGAGCCTCTTTTTTTCTTCTGCTGTGCAGTGTTTTTAGTAATCTTACTGTTATACAGGTATATACTTACATACCTATTATATGATAACAAGAAGAGCAAATTTTTTTGGTTCATTTGCACACTTCAGTGACAGAAATTAAAAATCTTTTAAAATCTTTTCTCCTTCAAAGAAATATTAAGATGCTTGGAGTAATGTCTTCATTTTTAACCCTGCAATTGCTAGGATATAAGAGATGAAATTGCTATGTTCTCTGTTTTTAAAGTAATAGCTGTTTCTAAAGTAATCAGAAAGTAAGGAAACATATTTCCACACATACTGAAATAAGTCAAATGATGTAGGAGAAAACTGAGCTGAAATCAAAATAAACCTGCAGCTGTTTTTTGCTGATCTTCTCAAAATGCTGCCGTGCCTTTTGGAACATTTAATACATTTTCAGGTTAGTCACTTCTGGCTTTCAAAAAAAACCAAAATTAGAATTATTGAAGAAACCATGAGACAAGCAGTTTTCCCACAGTATTTTTAGCCTGATTGCAAGAAGATTTCATGGGAATTTAGTGATTTAGTTCAATGAGATTTACTGTACCATTCAGAGAATTTGTTCTATTTTGCCAATCCTTCCAGCCAAAATGTAGGCCATGGAAATTTTTTAATTCTCTCTTTCCTGATCAAGTTTGTAATTATGTGTATTCCTTGTGTGGAAATGAGACACTCATGAGTATGGAAGATCACTTCTCCCTGAATAAGGATTTAAAAAAGGAGATACTATAAAAAGGAACTTGACAGTGCAGTAATAGTAGCAGGAAACTGGTAGATTTTTAAAAAGCAGATGCTCTTGTGAACCAAAACACAAGTTCTGGAGGCTCTGAAATGTTCATGATAAATTTAAAAATACTTGAAATCTGAACACTTTCTCATCTTATTTCATTGAAATTCAAATTATATTAAACTTCCACTTTAAAATGAACATGCAGATGCTAAGATTCTTTTTTTCCTTTGAACAAAATTACCTTCTGATGAAATTCAGTGAAAGCAAAACACTTAAACTTTAGACAAAAAGTTGACAGGCTTTATCCAGTTCTTTAGAATCCCAATAGAAAATAATTACAGCAGAGATTGCATAGATGTACAAGAAAGCTGACGTAGCCTGTGACATTTTGGTTCTCTTTCCTGTCTCTGAAAGCTCAGATCTGCACATCTTTATGTAAGCAATTAAAGGTATATTTTGACGTGCATGAAAAATATGGAAATGTACTCATAACATTCTCATAGGATGCTTTTTGATTTTTATAATCTGTTCAATGAGCATTGAATCATACTTGTAAGTATACTCCTCACTGAATTTTTTCCTCCTAATTTCTCTAATTTCTGCAGAGATCATGTGGAAGAGGAGGAAAATTTCTGCAATGAAGTTTGAAGAAACTTTTTCTCTTTAAGAAAAGTATAAGGAAAGAGCATATGGCTATCTTGGTACCTGCACCAGAAATTAGATTTCACAATGCTCTTAAAGTAACTATCCAGATCTGCATGGTGACAAATCGCACTGAGGTCGGATAAATGTCTTTTCTTCATGAACTTCATAATTATACAAGTGTCTTCATTTGTGTTTATAGTCCTGTTTATAGCAATTTATAACTGTTTTAGTATAATCCATGTTTACTGCTGAAGTTTAGCCAAAGGAACTCCCTTGTACTGTCAGAAAAGCCACTGGGATTCCTGAAAAGTAACTAGACTTGCCTGCAGCCAGCATAAGCCCTGTTCTTCCTATGCTATTTCACAAAAGTGGGAAGGAAAGCATCTCTGTGCAGCACCTGAAACTCCTCTGTCACCCAATGTAGCATGTTTCAGGAAGCCCTTGGATTTTTACCTAGAGAGAGATTTTGGATCTGAAACTTCTATTTCTTTAGTCACTGAGTGAATTTGTCATTTTTTGTGCAGTTTATATGATCATAAAATGGAAATCTCTTACCATAAGTATTTTTGTTTGTTTAAGTTAAGGAATGGATGTAATACATCTTATGAAAACACACCAGTGACTGCAAGCAGTTTAAAATGGTCAAATGAGTTACAAGAGACTTTTAGGCATGAAACACATTCTCAGCACATCAGTCATCTGTAGGCATTGCTCAAAATTCCTGTGGCCAAAGCTCAACTGGAATTGGAGCTGGCTGGAACTGTGAGGGACAATAAAAAGAATTTTTTTGAATACATTAATGGCAAAGTACAGTGTGAAATAACATCAGCCTATTACAAGATGACGATGGTCATTTCAGAAACAGGGATATGGACAAGGCAGATGTGCTTAATACATTCTTTGCTTCTAAGAAGATGGGCCAAGAAGGGGTCTCAGTGTCCTGAGCTGGAGGACCATGACTGCAAGAATAGTCCACTAACTCCCAGTAAACCCTGAAACTGTGTGGGATATGATGCTCCAGCTGGATCCTAATATATAATAAATCTATGGGGCCTGATGTGATTCATCCAAGAATCTTCAAGGAGGTAGCTCATGTCATCGAAAAACCCCTCTCAATGATTTTTGAGCAATCTTGG
The DNA here is from genome assembly GCA_003676055.1 of Chloebia gouldiae. Classification (NCBI taxonomy): domain Eukaryota; kingdom Metazoa; phylum Chordata; class Aves; order Passeriformes; family Passeridae; genus Chloebia; species Chloebia gouldiae. The sequence continues at coordinate 541,046 of QUSF01000012.1, forward strand.
GAATCTGGAGAGGTCCCAGCTGCTTGGAAGCTGGCAAACATTGTCCCAGTTTTCAAGAAGGGCAAGAAATAGGATCCTGGAAACTACAGACCTGTTGGTGTTACTTCAGTGCCTGGTAAAGTCAGGGAGAAGATTATTCTGGGAGGTATTGAAAAACACCTGGAAGACAAGGCAGTCCCTGGTCACAGCTAGCTCAGCTTCATGAGAGGAAAGTCTTGCTTGTCAAACCTGATTTCCTTTTATGACAGAGTAACCCACCTAGCTGATCCAGGGAAGCCAGTTGGTGTCATCTCCTTGGATTTCAGTAAAGCTGTTGATGCTGTCTCTCAGACCATTCAGGACAAAATGTCCAGCACACAGCTGGATAAACAAATCATTGCAATTGGGGAGCAACTGGCTCACAGCTTGGGCACAAAAGGGCTATAGTGAATGGGGTGACATCAGACTGTCAGACTGGTGCCCAGTCACTCATGGGGTCCCACAGGATTCCATCCTCACCCATGTGCTCCTCAATGTCCTCATAAGTGGCTTGGATGCAGGCTGGAAGTGATACTGAGCAAGTTCACAGATGAAGCAAAACTGGGAGCAGCTGTTGACTCCTTGAAGTGGGGAAGGACTGCAGAGAGACCTCAACAAATTAGAGGGCTGGGCAACATCAACCATATAAAGCTCAGCAAGGGAAAGTGCCAGGTTCTGCACCTGGGATTGGACAGCCATGGATGTAGGACAGACTGGGGAATGAGGTGCTGGAGAGCAGTGCCACAGAGAGGGACCTGGGGGTCCTGCTCACCTGGTCACTGGTGAGTTGGACGTGAGCCAGCAGTGCCCTGGCAGCCAGGAGGGCCAAGCATGTCCTGGGGGCACCAGGCACAGATTGCCAGCCAGGCAAGGGAGGGATTGTCCCGCTCTGCTCTGCTCTGGGGCGGCCTCACCTCGAGTCAGTTTTGGCACCACAAAATGTAAGGTATTAAACTATAGAGACCATCCAAAGGAGGACAAGGAAGATGGTGAAGGGCCTTGAGGAGGAGCTGTGTGAGGAGCAGCTGAGGTCGCTTGGTCTGCTCAGCCTGGAGGAGAGACCTCACTGCAGTTAAACAGTTTCCTGTGAGGGGAAGAGGAGGGGCAGCACTGATCTCTTCTTTTGGTGACAGTGACAGGAGCCGAGGGAATGACCTGAAGGGGTGTCAGGGGAGGTTTAGGTTGGATACTAGGGAAAGGTTCTTCACCCAAAAGTGGTCAGGCACTGGAACAGGGAAGTGGTCCCAGCACCAAGCCTGACAGAGCTCAAGAAGTGTTTGGACACCACTCTCAGGTACATGGTGTGACTCGCGGATATCCTGTGCAAGGCCAGGAGTTGGACTCAATGATCCTGATTGATTCCTTCTAATTCAGCACAGTCTGTGGTTTTGTGATTCTGTGGTATGTACCTCTGCTAGACACAGGAGGTACACCTTCTCTGTGCCTCAGAGCTTGGAGTAATTATTCTCCGTAATTTGGATGGTATGAAGTAATTTTAGTCACAAAGTTACCCAGTAGTAAATTGACTGCATGATATAAAGGTTTTCTTTGAATTGTTTTAGCAATTATTTTGTTTAATGGTAAGAATTCTCTTTCATTCTGGACATAAGCACAAGTTATGTATCACGTCATGAATTTTTACTTTAGAGTAAAAAAGAGGGTAACAGGATTGTGTGTTTGTACTACACATCTTCCCTGAGAAGCATTAGTGGCTTAGAATAAGAGAAATGCCATTTAGATTTCATTTTCCTAAAATTATATTGTACATGAGATCTAAATGAAGACACCAGCACTGCAGGATTCAGATGGAAAACACTTTTAAGTCTTGCTTTCGGGAGGCTGATATAAATTCTGCTTCAGTAAATTCTGTAGTTTTTATGAGGCAATTTGAGAGAGAGGTGGTTTTTTTGGTGTCTGATTGTCTTTTTCTGAATAACAAAATCTTTTGTGATTCTGTAGCTTTCTGCTATTTCTCCAATGGGTGTAATATCTTGAGATTTTACAATACCCTCCTAACATGAAGACGTTGCAGTGCTTTCGTATTGCAAGAGATGTACTTTGTAAGGTAAATAAAAATTATTCTTTTTGACAGATGTATGGGAATATAAAAACAGAGTAGAAAATTGACAAAATTTCTAAGTGTCTTATCTGTGAGATGGTTGTTACTTTGTACTTTGTAGTTAATCATACATTGTAGTTTTATTGAGTGTATCTATACTTTTCTCTGAATGCAAAAGGCTGACCTCTATTTCATTCGTTTATTAAATGCATGGCTAGAACTAGTTCCTACAACTAGAAAATTTATGAAATGAAGCCAAAGTGGTTCATAAGCCAAGTAAAGGATGATGAAGGTTGCACTATTAGGCTGAGCAGAATTCTTTTCAGGGACTGAAATAAAATTCATGGTTGAGTTAGGTCCAGTTTACAGAGATGTGTTTTTAGAAAACTACTGTCATAACTGGGGTGAATAGTGGGAATTTCCCTTGTAGAAACAAAGAAAAAAAAATCTAATGGGACTACTTCTTGCTGATGGAAATGACATTTCATGTACATCTGCCATGTACCAGGCAGATACATATTGTGTTTCTCTGTAAAAGTTAGCTATAACCTTTTTAATCAAAGTTACCATGCTGGATTTATATTAGTTAAAATGGTTCTAGTTTGTATGTGGACAGCCAGTAAAAAGACTTTCCTAGGGTCAAAATAGATTGTTATATGATATGAACAGGCTGATATCATCCAGCTTCAAAAGAGGGTAATGTCCACTTTCAGATTTTCAGATTTCTATCAGTTTGGCTGCATTGTCAGTGAAATAAAATTTGAGTATTTCACATAGAAACGATGATAGAAAGACAACAGAGGAGCTGCAGTAAGAGAAACTTGTCCTGTTTTTGTCCAGTCATCCATCTTAGAAGGAGTGGGAAATAGTTTTATAGGCTATCTTGGAACTTCTTGTTTACATTAAAAGCCAAGTTGTTTACTAATGTGTAAATAGGATGCAGACTCAACTGATATATCATAATAAGAAGGTTGAATTCCCTGAGAACCTGGCATTAGGTGTTTTTAAAACAAAAACACTGAGCACATTTGATTGTCAGTCTCTTCCCCAATGACAAGACTAATGGTTTATTGCAGCATAACAGGTAAATTCGGGTTTGGTAAAGAACAGACTGAATAAAGAAGGAAGGAACCTGTTTAAAGATAGTTCTGATATCAGAAAGAATAAGAGTTTTTCTTACTCTTTTTATATTGCAAATTTAACTGTATTTCAAATCTGTGCCAGAGATTGTGGAAGACCGTGGTGCAAAGCAAGTAGACTACGTGATTTGGAAAGTTTTGACAAACAACTGATGTCTGCCTTTGACTTGGCAGAATGCAGATCTTTGTGACCATAATGAACAGGCATTAAAATGTGAACATTGATTAAAATGTGAACGCAAGAATCAGAATATTTAAGCATATTGTGGAGCTGGATGTTGTATAGAGTGAGTCAAATATTTTTTTGTCAAGGAAAAAAATGGCAGAAATCCTTTCTTCTATCCATTGAGTAAAAAAAAAACACCCTGTGAAGTACAATTCAAGAAACAGTGGGAAAGGTTTTCCAGAGAGTCTACATGATAGCAGACCGACTACATATTTTGTTCTGGGAGTAGCTATTGTCACTAAATAGGTGCAAATACTTTTAGGAGAGCCAGGACTAAGTAAAAGCTAGAACTATTTTCAAACATTTGCACTTGCTGATGCAAATCAAACTCCAAAGGGAAATAGTTTTGTGTAATGAGTTCCAGATGTACTTGTAAAACTTACAATGAAAAGGTAATTATGTTGTAAATAGTGGGAATGCTTTTCTTCATCAAAGTGAGAGTTTCTTTATTCCTGGACTCAGTTAGCTGGAATAAGAAATACACACTAGGAAGAGCAATTCTAAACCCTTGTTACTGATTCTCTAAATTACTCTTTCCAGGACAATCAGTATTTACTTCAGACAGATCCTCTTTCTGATGAATGGAAACTCTACACTGAATACATAGAACACATGATTGTAGATGATGTTCAAAGCTATCAAGTGTCATCTTCAGTATCTGAATGAAAACACTGAGGCAACATTTAAATCCACTCCTTTATCTGAAGTACAGCTTTTTCTTAAGTGAAATAACTTTTAAACCTTCTTTGGACTTAATGTCAATGGCAATTTCTATAATATTAAGGGGAGACTAATCAAAACAGGTATGATACTGCATCATCTGTAGACAGATTGTCAAATACTTTTGAAAAGACCCTTTTCAGTTCACAGAATTCACAGAATCACAGGACTGGAAGAGACCTTCAAGATCATTGAGTCCAACCCTAACACCTCAACTAAACTATGGCACTGAGTGCCACATCCAATCTTTCTTTTCTTAAACACATCCAGGGATGGTGACTACTACTTTTCTGTTTTGTTTTGGTTTTTTTTTTAAGTGTCACAATTGGCTTTTCCTCTAGGCTACATTTGAATGTAGCTGTTTTCCCAGCTGACTCGCTCCTATCAAATGGCTTGTGCCAAGAAGGCTAATATCTCAAGAGAGGCTGTGAGGACTTTTCCCCATCTATTTCCAGTGACCTGTCATATTCTACTCTCCATAAGCTCTGCTTCTCCTTTTTTATGAGTGTATCCAGTCATTTTCATGAGCCACCAGCACATATTTTTTGTATTATATTGGCTTACTTCTTTTTAACTTCTTCTGGTTCACTTGACCAGTTGAGAGTGACTTTCTAATACACACTGAAATCTGCAGCTGGATGGATTTTCTTCAAAGCTAGTTCATGAATTTTCCTTCTACTTTCTCTTGGGCATTGTGCACAGGCAGTCTTTGCTTTACAGTGCCTGTTTCACTGAGCATTTGATGTCAAATGACTTGGCTGGGTACTTCTCAAGAACTGCTGGTTTCTTTGTGATTATAAGTTGAATGTTTGCTTTCTTGCTTACTACTTCTCATCAGGACACCTGATACTGTTTTTGCTCCCAGATCTGCAAGTATAGGTGAGCTATGTATCTGCAATCATTTCCTTCTCTTTAAACTGTGAGGTTATACCTCACAGATAGATGACAAAAGTGTTTAGTGAATTATAGTGAAACAATTTTTCTAGATATTTAATGTAAATGCAAGGTTCTGTGCAAGAGTATTGTTGCAAGACTAGCAGGACATGCAAAGTCTTTGTGCAATCTCTTCCTTTTGCAGTTTTTTCATATGTGATGGAAACAAATATCAATAAATAAATATATCAAAATATCACAGTTTATACAGGCAAAAATAGATTAAATATAAAATGGTTACACTGTACAACAGTGCAAAGGAAACAAAGGAAAAAGTTGAACACAATATTGCATTTTTTGGAGCTCTACTGGAAAGTGACACTGATGGTCATGAGGATCTCAATGATGGTCCATCTCACTAGCAAGTGCTGTAAGTTAAATCAACATGTTGGAGGATGTGAGTAATAACAAGTGCATTGTTTTGTCTCTACCTGATGACAGTAGGTACTTTGAATTTCTTATGTTAGTGTGATGCATGAAACAAATTATAATACTTGAGAAACATGTATCCAAGCAGTCATTTCCTATTAAGTTGTTTCTGGGAGCAGACAGGAAACCTGCAGCTAACTGAAAAGTTGTAATTGTCATTGCCATCATTGCAGTGTCTTGAGTCTTGGCATGTGACTTAGCTTTAAGGATGTCTTTTTTTTCTTGAATTTAATCTTTGCTTCTACTGCTTTTTCACTTTTGGATGTTCATTTAGCATTACATAGATCAGATGGATGCCCTGGAAGAAATAAGTCAAGTAGCTATGAGGAAGAGGGATTTGGTCACTGTCTGTGCTCTGCAACAACACTTTAAAAAAGAGTGGTAAGCAATGGATTGTTGATGATATTTTATGTGTGAAGCAGTTTCTACTCAGTGGACAATTTCTTAGTAAAGGGAAGCTGGAATTTCATTAAAAGTCTGAGGGTCCAAAATGTTTGCGAGACTTACAACATTCTAAAGAAGAGGTATTTCCATTCTTGTAGAGGTTCCTTTGCTTTCATTTCCTGTGCCTATTAATGGCCATAAATAATTCTACTATTCTGGTGTCTTGTCTAAAATATCTTGTTCATCCTGTTTCTTTTTGATATTTTGGGGTTTTTTTTTGTTGTTTTTTTTTTTTTTTTTGTGTTTTTTTTTTTTTTTTTTTTTTAGGACCAATATCCTACAGAAGTTAATGAATCTTCAAATCAGAAGAATTTAATTAGTTTTTCCAGATCAAGTTGACCTTAAGCTTTTAAAATTCAATTCAGTTGGTGAATCTAATTTAAAAGGGGCCATCAAATTTTAAGGATAACAGCTCAGGTCTAGTCAAGCTTCTTTACATTCTGTTTAATATATATTTTTATCTATACATCCATAAGCACAAATATACATGTATATGCTTATATATGTGATCTCCTCTTTATATCATGTGTGTGCATATATATGTGTGTGTGTGTATTTATATTGAGAAGGATGGATTGAATGATCTCTTTAAGCACCTTCCATCCCTTTAAGTCAACAGAGATATTTTGCAGAGTTTCAATCCATTCTTTAGGAGAGGAATTCTTTGAAATAAGTAGCAATCCTGGACTCTTTTAAAAGATGGATGTGGATCATTGTGCTGTACCTCCCCCCTCAAACACCCATATGAACTATTTCTTGCTATCAGACAGCAACTCCCTGCCCCTGATTGTGCAGCACTGAGAACCTCAATAGGGTTATTACTTGAACCACATGTAGTAGACGCAGAAAAGGAAGAGATGGTCAAGAGTAAATGACTCCATAATATTTCTCAAGAATAACTTTTCACTCATGTGAAATGCATTTCTTTCTTGCTTAAAAAGAGGGGGAAAAAGGAGCCCACCAACTAAGCCTTATCACCATGCTTCTGTGTTTTATTTGATTGAATTTACTTGTTTATTAATATTTTTTATGTATTTGGTTTGCTTTAAGTTTTCAGGTGTTCTGTGCTAATTACCTCAACATTTTTTTACATTACATGTTGCTGAAGTGAGGCTCACTCATTAAACCAGAGAAAGGTTGAATAAGAAAGTGTAAGGAGGAAAGTATACAACCCTGGGTGAAAAAATGAAACACCCATAGAATCATAAAGGTTGGGAGAGTCCTCCAAGATCATTAAGTCCAACCTTGACCCAATACCTCCATGCCCATTAAACCTTATGGTGAAGTGCCATGTCTATTTGTTTTTTGAACATTTGCAGGGAAGGTGACTCTGCTACTTCCCTGGGGAGTCTGTTTCAATGCTTAGCCACTCCATCAGTGATCCAATGTCTATGCAAGACCAGGAATCCATAGATTACATTTTCAAAGTCTTAAAACTGATCTCTTGAGAACTTGTGGATAGCAGCTGGGAAAACTGGGGGTGAGGATCCCATGGAAAACTGGAGGTAAGGATTCAACATAACAGCTCTAAAACTTTGGTCCATACTTAATATAGGAGCAAGTATAAAAATAACCCTAAATACATATGGTTTTGGGGTTTTTTTAGAGCTCTTTACCTTGGACACTTTTACTGAATGTATTTTTAAAAATAAAATTATGTTTGCTGTCTGTTCCAAATTCTAAGGAAAATGTTCTGTTGACTTAATTGTGTCCAAAATAGGAACATTGTACATTTAGTGTTCTGGAGTTTCATACAAGAGACTTAATATGAAGTATTTATCAATGTTGTACCAGTATTGTCCTCCTAGAAATCAATTTAAATGTTTAGAACAAAAACTTATTTGTTTGTGGAAGGCAGTGTTTTCACCTAAATAATCATGCACTAAAAGGCATTTTTATGTCAGATTTGAACTATGGATCTCCTTTATTGATGGAACATAGATTTCAAGGCCAGAGAGGAGCATTAGTTTACATGGTCTGCCTTTCACCAAATAGGACTTCCATATTGCACAAATGTTCCCTTAGAGGACCTGAAAGTTTTTACTTTTATTTTATATCTGCTCTTGCATTTCATTTAATCCTGAAATGCAGTCAAAAATGTAACATTTACTCCTCTCTGACCCTTGGGGCTAAGAGCAGATCTGAGGGATACAGAGGGATCACATGGCTCAAATAGCCAAAGATTCTTGGTCAGGGGGATCAGCACAGCATGGGAGAGGTAGTGGACTTAATCCACTGTCTGATTTACAGCAGAACCCTGGTCTTGGTGCTCTCTCACATTCCAGTTGAATGCATGAAACATGGGGAAATCCACTGCTGCATTTTGATACATACAATTTTTGTATAAAACTGTTGAAAGGTTGATTCTGCCTACTGCCCTGCTGGGACAAAAACAATTTTTGGAACATGAACAATTCTGGTTAAATGAAAATTCTTTTTCTAGATGATCTGAGCTAAAAATCTCACAGGTAGCATATGATTTTGATTTGGCAAACGAATATTGAAGATGTCTCAATTCACCTCTACCTCAAAATTAAAAGGTTTTTCTGTATACAATCTGAGGCAGGTTAAATCCCTTTACTGTAAAAATCTACAGAGCAATCTTAACCTTGAAGGATTAGGGCATCCCTTTTTTTTGTGCAGGTAGGTCAAGTAATTAGCAGCTTAATCACTTTGCAGGTGTGCAAACTGTTGGTGTCCTGAGTGCACTAATAATGGCCCCGAGCAGCCCCTCCTGGGGCTTCTCCCTACACCCTGGGGACTCCAGAGAAGCTCATCCCTGTGGCCTCACTTTCTCTAAGGTACAGGGTGTTCCTGTCTTGCAGCCTCCCCTCAGCCCTACCCTCTGGGGGTGCTCGGACCTGGCTCTGGACCTGTGCTCCAGGTGTGCTCTTGCTTGCCCTTATCTCTGTCTCTCTTACCATGCTGGCTGTACTTGCTAGTGGAACCCAGGATCTGTTTCATTGCTGACTGTGTCTGGGGCTATTGATGCACCCAGTTACAAATAGCTGGCACTGCTGCCATGCTTAAGGACCTCTGGGACTGAGCACTTGGTTGATGAGGGTGTTGCCTGCTGGGGTAAGTTTCTGCTCATGGCTCACCTTCCCTTGGGGAGCAGGCAGCCCTTGCTGCTCCATGATGAGTTTGTGTCTGTTTGCACACAGGTGCCGTGATGGTAGATGTGAATTGGAGGTAATCCTCTTGAAAATTTGAACAATGCTCTTTAATGTAACTTTAATTAGAGAAGTGTTGGCAGACCAAAAATTGAGGCAGTAAAAATAGCACCATTGTAATGTTTGATTTTTTTTCAGCATGTGAAACAGTGGTTCTTTATGAATCAGAGTTTTGCTATCAGCCTGATTTTTCCAAGTGACTAAACATGTTTCTGTAGTTATTTTTTCCCTAGCATCATTTGCAGGAAATGTGAGGACTTACACTGCATGTGAAAACAGGGACTCTTTCCCAATAATTTCTTTACTATTCATTTCTAATCTGTCATGCCTCTTAATGCAGCTGAAAAACAAACTTCATGTACATGGAAATATCCATTTAAATGTACAATTTATAGACAGGTATTTCATTGTGTTCTTATTTACACATTTTCAGAGGATCGCTAGTGTTTATTGAACTTCTAGCCGCTTTCTTCAAATAGTGATAGGAAACCTTTCTGAGCAATATAACTTGCAAGGAGGTAATGAGGTTCAGCTGTGTCACAGGATTGTGGAATTAAGTTGAATGAGATTCAGAGTAAACACAGATGTTTGCAAAAGCCACATATAACTTTTCCAAAACAACATCAAGGAAAAAAAAACATTTATCTTTGTGTATATCTTTGCCTTTTAATTACTGTGTCTAATTACACTGTTGTGAGTGAGTCCATGTCCATATTCAACCAGACTTGTGGCTGACCTTTTGGTCAGCAACAGGTATAGCTTGCAGAGCAGGTGATCCTTTGGGATGTCTAACAGGAATGTAAGGAATATGTCTTTTTTCTTTTGGACCAGACTGGGTTCAAGCACACCCTTGTTGAGAGCTAAGCCCATTAAGCAAAACTGCTTGACATGTTTGGGGCTTACTAATACATTTAGGTGTCACTATGTGTATTTTTGTGCCTTTCTTATGGGTGGTCAAAATAATATATCAAACTATTTTATAATAAGTTGCATCACTGAGGTATTTTTTGTATTGCTGAGGATTATATCAAAATTTAATATATGTAAACATGTTATAACTAGAAAATTTAGGATATTATAATGAATAATCATTAATCTTTCCCATAAACTGCATTTAGCTAGCTATTCTGTGTAAAGAGTCCAACTTAGTCACTTCATAAGAACAACAGGGAAGGAATTACACAAACTCAGCTAATATTTTTCAAAAAAAGAGAAAAATCAGGGAAAGTTGGGGAAAATGAAAGTGTGTGTGTTTTTGTGTGGGGGTGTTGGCTCTGCAAACTGACAAACAATATCTACTTGTAATGTGATTAGGAATTGCCTGAAATGTGGCAGAATCTTAAAAAGATTGACTTCACTGTAAAGCATGAAGCAGTACCTCTACAGTCCAAAGGAGTGTTGGTTATCAGAAGAAAATGTGTATTTTTGGAGGTGAGATCAGTTCTGTGCTCTGAACCAAATGATTTTTCATTTTTTGTTCTGATAACAAGCTGGAGGCAAGCTTCACTGAACTGAGAAATTGTAAACTCTTAGAAAGGGCTGTCTAAAGATAACAATTCTATGTTTCTGCGTAATGTATTCTGAATGAATCTGATAATTTAAAGCCCACTCCACCAAAATGGGAGTGATGCTTGTGTCCTCTTTATCTTCAATTATGTCTAATCTGTTTCTAATTTAAACATGATAATGCTGTTGTCAGATCAAGTAGAGATTTTAAATGTTTTATTCTTCACCATTGGCAATGTTTTAAATGCATGTGGGCTTTTAAATGTATGTGGGCAGTACTGACTGAGTCTATAAAACTTTTAAGTAAATTTAAAGGAAATAAGAGTGCTTAAAAGTGAAATAGATCATAGTTCATGAGATGGAACATATTTAATGAATATTAAGGAAAAGTTAGGCAACAGTTTCCATGGGTTACCTGCTTAACCTCTAAGGAACCCTAATTCAATAAGGAAGTTGTATTTTTCAGGTGAAACAGCATGGGTTTAGAAACAGATGTTTTAAAAACAAAAGTGGCCTTTAAGCTTGTTACTCAAGTATTTTCTAGGATATGGATAAGTTAAGAATAACCATGATTTTATGAACTGTTATGATATATCTGTTACTGTCAGAACAATCAGAATTTCAGTCAAAAAACTGCATCAACATTATTTATCAAAGTATATTCTCAAGTATTCCACATTGTGACAACAAAAAATGTAACCAAAAGAGTTTTCCTAACCAGATGTACATTTTTGAGAAAGTGAAGTTAATCTGAGAACATTGCATTTTGAATGTCCATTCGCATGATCTCTGCATTAAGGAATATTCACAAGTCTCAAATAAAACAACCTGCATATTCTGATTGCAGGCTGATAAATTATTTAAAAGATAATTTTTTTTCTCTTCCATAATCAATAACTAAATGAAGAATCCACCAGTATTCTTTGAAAATTCAGTTAATGAAAAATTGAAATTATTCTAAAATCTATTCTGATTGCAGGCTGATTATGAACTTTAGTCTCAAGTTAGAGGTAATTTCTTTATTTGTGCTTTCTCCTTGTCCTCTGATTTGTCAATGGAGTGTTGTTTGGGCACGTGGGATTCAGTGACTGCCAAACTGATAAAAAATAAGGGGAGAGATGGTGATGTGTGTAGTTCAGTCCCTTTTTTTGTTTACTTATTTTGGGGTTTTAGGAGGGCTGGGGTTGGTACAGAACAATCATTCAGTTTTGTGTAATCTGCTAATTTGTGGAGGCTGTACTCAGTCTCACTGTCTGTGCCATTGATAAAGATGTTAAAAATCAACAGTCCCAAGACAGAGCCCTGAGGGACACTACTTGTCACCAGCCTCCACATGAATGTAGAGCCACTGACCATAACCCTCTGTGCCCATCCAGCCCATTCCTTATCCACTGATTAGCCCACCCTTTGCTTCCATGTCCATTTCCAATTTGGAGATAAGGGTGTTCTGTGAGACTGTGTTGTGGGCTCTGCAGTAGGTTAGGTAGATGACATTATTTTGTCTTCCCTCATAGACAGCCACCATATTGGTCAGGGACAGTTTGTCATTAGTGAAGCCTTGCTGGCTGTCTCAGATACTCAACTTGTCTTGTATATGTTGTTTTATTGTAATTTTCACCTTGCTTAGGCTTGCAAGAGCTGTAGTGGAAACATATATGGAAGGAAACGCTTTATTAAAGGAATCTTGATTTGTAGCATCATTCTTGAAATTTCAAAAAAATAATCCTAAATCCTGAATGAAGAAGACTTTACTACCATTTGGCCTCGAATAACAATGCTATGAGAAAGTGTCAAATTATTCTGAATGACTTCACATTTTCATATGGAAAACAGCAATGCCAAAAAAGAAAAATAAATGCTATTAGGATGCCAGTAGCTGGTAATCCAGGAGCCTGACTCCTTAGCTGAGTCCCTCCTCTGAATTCAGAGGGAATTGGTCATGGTCTGCCACTGCAGAACAGAACCCAAGTTATTATGTTATATTGTGATAAGTCTATATAAAAAAGAACTACAATAGCTTAAATTGGGTCCAGAGTTCCCAAGAGCTGGGGTATGTCAAGCTGCTGCAACTTTTTCACAGAAAGAGTCCCCAGATTTCATAAAGTTTAGCTAGAAATCTTCTGCTGAATAGTATTTTAAACATTCATGTACAGATTTTGACTACAGTTATTAACATTCATATGATGGACTCTATCTGCTGTAAACTTACTTTTATCCCTTTGCTAATGCAAAAGATTCATGCATTTGTGTGCCTAAGGATCCAATCATGGACAAAAGTAACTGAGAAAGGGAGTTGCTTATTCAAATTTGTGCATAGATAACTTTTGCAGCCTAATCTCGGTGCTTTTGAATGACAAACTCAGGATATAAAATTATACATGTACACTTAGAGAACAAAGGTGATGTTTAGCATTTTATTTATAATAAAACAGCATAAAATTATATTAATTTGTATTATGGCTATAGTACTCTTTTTGTGTTGCTTCTTATATCTGTCCTTCAGTGCTAAATATACAAATTTTTTTCCTCCTTTATTTACCTGAAAAAGCTCATTTGACTGGCTTGCTCAGCAATGGTATCATTCATTGCACTGTTAAGCAGCAAAGTGGATACCTAAGTGTGACATACTGAGCATAGCAATTAGCTATGTGGATATGAATGAAAAAAAATTTCTTCAAAAGAGAAATAACTTTCTCAAATTTCACCTTAATATCGTGTGTAATTCAAGTAGGTCCTAGAAGTTCATTGCTACAGGGCTAAATGCAGCTATTAGTCTCTAATTAAACCCATGAACAAGTGAAAACCCGGGACTCCCAAATGCAGAATTGTTTCAAACAATTTTCTTAATGTTTATAGTTCTCTCAACATGTCCTCCTCTTATCCCTTACTGTATTTGAAATATTCTCAATTGTCTGCCACTTCTGTTGTTAGACTGGAGAGCAAGCTGTCCAGATGAGAGATTACCTGCTTTGCCTTGCTTTTATGTTAATTTGCAAGCTTCATGATTTTAGAAGTGTGTGTACAGGTATATGTCTAAATACATATATGGTTATACATTTGTTTACAGTGGCATAATTAACGAGTCCAGCAATTTTCTGTGAAGTGTTGACAGTGAGCAGACCTTTGTTTGCAGAGAATAAAATTCGATCGTCAGTACATTGCAGAGGCCTGGCACTCACAGTCCCCTATTAGCTTTGTGCATTACTGACCTCCACAGGCATTTCAGGGGAAGACACAGCAGGAAGAGATGAAGGTCAGTACAGAAAGTGTTACTGCTTTTGCAGGCAAGTATTGTGTATTTAGTCATTGTCTTACATCATTTTTGCATATAAGGCTGGGCTGTTCTTTCTGGTAAAATTACTGGTCTGTAAGATTTTTTTTCTTCTTTCAATCTATGGGTCAATGATAAAGGGCACTGTCAAGTTCCACTGGCTCCATGTCACATTATATTTCAAAACCCAAGTGAAGCTGTGATCATGTCAAAGTTCTCTGGGTGCCACTGCATGCAAATGAAGACACAATTGTGTGCATTATTCTTCCTCATTGGTTCACACCAAGTTTGTCTGTGTATATGAAACCCAGATTTAAGGATGTGATGAAATGTGAGTAGAACCCCTTATTGTCCCATTCCAACAGCTGGATTTAATGTTTATTTCCTGTTTGCATAGAATTCATTAATAATTAAGCAAAGTGATGTGATACTCATTAATGCATGTGTGTTTATATTTTGAATACAGAAAGGCTCTTCCTTATCTATTCACCCTTCTAAAAGTAAGGTGAAGTGAGTCAATATTTCCTTAGCATCCAGATTTAGACTACAGGAACTACAGGAAATCCTTGAAACAGAAAGGAATGTTTGAGTTTGAATAGACATCCAGAGAATTTTTTAATTTATAAAATTCTTTTATTATCTGAAAATGTAAATCTATTCCCTAGGTAATTGAAAAACAATAGAACGGGTCTAGAATCTTAGAATTTCCTGATATTTCTTTAACAACAAATACACTGCTTTCTAAATTTGAATATATTTCATATGTGAAGGCTGACTTCATGGTGACTGGGGGCCACCAATCCAGCTTACTATGATGGTGGGCACTGGGCAGCAATTCTGTTGGGTTGCAGGCTGTAGCATTGACCAGAGGTACCTTTTCATGTGGAACCCTGAAGACATGGCCTGACTGTTGAAGGATTCCACAAGTTTGTAAATGTTTTATTGGAACTGTAACTCATTTACACTAATACTGACTGAGAGCATAAAAATCTTGGTGTGGGAACACACAGACTAATCTTGAAAATTAAATTTTCAGGGCAGAATTGTTAGTTTTTATTGGACAAAATGAGGAAGTCAGCTTATTGATCTGACTCTGTTCTTCATCGTTTATTCCAAATAAATAAATACAATCCATGCCTGTATGATTGCATGACCCTAGTTAAGCAAACTTTAGATCAGCTCTTAGTTGTTTATGGCACTAAAGCCATATAACCATGACTTATCAGCAACAAAGTAATACAGACATAAGCTGTGATAGAAAAAAGAAATAGATATGGAGTATTGTGTAGTAGGTTTTAAGTGACTGCAGAGTATTCACTTTTGCAGGAGCATACTGCTGTTATGTGTACAAGTGTCTGGCTCAATTCCCAGGCCTGTGACTCAATTTTTGAATGGTCAGGATCAGGAAACACCACAGAGTTATGGGGATATGTCTCAAACAAAACAGGCTCTGGGTATGTCTCATGCTTAGCACATATGCAGAATGTGTATTTGAGGAAGGAACTTTGAAATAATTTGGGTGTTTGCTCAAGTTTTCTGAACCTATGAACTCTACTCAAGTGGTCTAAGAAACAATATGAAATTATTTTGTCTGTGAACTGAACAATATTACAAACTGAAGTCTTAGACTTGTGACTTAGTTTAACTCAATTGCATAAAAAAAGCACTAGTAATTCATTAGATTCTTTAGATTCTTTAGATAGAAATGCATTAGTGGTGTCTGCACGAATAAGCAATGAAGAGTAGTGAGAAGAAAAAGCCTCACACAGTACCATGTGAACCTACAGTGTCTGTCTCAATTTGTACCTTTTCAGTATCTGACAGTGAATGATAACATTATTGCAATGGTATTTAGTGGCACTGCTGGAGTATGGGGTCTGTCATTTTTTTCTGTTCTGAATTGTTGTGCATGGCTTTAAAAAGTGCCATGCTGAAAGGCATGTGGCTGAAATGTGTTTCAGAGGTCGTCAAGGAGGAAACAAAGTGGTTTTTTCAGTACTTTTTATGAAATTCGGCAAAACAATTTGAAGCTGGAGGAGATCCAAACCTAAATGCATGTTATTATGGATTCAGATGGATAAGATGGTTCCTGGTGGGGATAAGTTTGTCATAGTGTCTTTCAGGAAATTATACAACTGTCTTTCATTTTCTTCGATATTTCTTTAGCCTAAAGAAAGGAGGTTTCAAAATGGCCATTTAATAATCCCCTAGAAGAATAACCTTTGCAGCAGTCCTATTTTGTAACATAAGAACTATGAAAACCTGGCCTTGGATGGATTATAAGAGAATCCAGTCTATTGACTTATATTTTATGATTAAGTCACTAATCTGGCATCCAGCTTTACTTGCATTTGTTCAGAATGACAGGAGTCCCTTTCAGTGATCATCACAGATTTCTCTTTTCATCAGCTTTTCCTCAGAGGTAATTGCAGCTGTACACAAGCCATTCAGTCTCCAAAAAAGGACAAAATTTATTTTAATGTCTGTGAGTGCACAGTTACCTCAGAGATAAAGTTATTGTTGTGGAAAAATTGGAAAAGCTCCTGCTCTGATGAAACAGAGTGCCTGACAAGATTATGAAGCAAAAGATCTTCCTTATTTTTTTATTTCTATATTTTTCCATGAACAAAGCATTGTTCATTTTTTAAAATATAAGTTAATTTAAGCTTGAACTCATTTTACAGAAGCCAAATACTTTGTAAAGCTTATTTCTAATACATATTGGTTTTAGTATCTTGTACCATGAAGACTTTGCCATTGCAATGGAATTGCAGTCACTGTAAATGAAAGTGTTGCAGCTAGCTGTTTTTAGTTAATGAGAATTTTTGATACTCATGAGGTACTTGAAGTGTTGAATTCAATGAATCATTAGTCCCAAAGCAAAAACCTATATTTCTGACTATTAGATGGACTTCTTTTGTTTGCATTCAAGTCCACTGATTTACATGCAGAAGATACTTATAATTGTAGTTATACATCATCTTTGAGTGTCTCCTAGAGCTGTTTGCATAGTGAAGTAATTTCTCAGGAATAAAGTCACTTCACACCGGTGTAGAGCACGCAGACAGTGAGTTACTTAGAATAGATGTAATGCAACCTTGTTTACTGAATACATATTCCAGGTGATTTTTTTCTGGAGAAGTTCAAGAGAAAACTTTTGGGATTTGTTTTCCCCATTAATTTAATAATTATAATTTAATGGAATTAATATTAACTCCATTAAAACATCCAGTTTTATTTGGAGCCCTTGCTTATACTAAAGCAGGTAAATAATGTATACTTTTCTTTCAGTTTCCCTGAGTTTCAAACATTTACCTTAATTGAATTTTCTTTGAGGATCTTGAGACAAATTCAGCCAATGCATTTTTTGACTGTAAGAGAGATATACCTGCTTATCTCAGGTTTGAAATTGAATTTTTTCTATTTTGTTACTTGCACACCTCTCATCCATTAATGCTACTGAAAAGATACTGAATAAGAAGTGAACTGATTCCTAGTTGTGGAATTTTAATACTTTGGAAATGTGTTTTTACTTTGAAAACAAACAAAAAATCAAACCATAAAATTAAGGATTCCTTCCCTATAACAAACAGAATTCTATTACAAAGGATAAAAATCCTCTTAGATTACTTTTCAGCATCAGTAGGTTTTAAATGTTGAAACTCATAGTGTTGCATTTGTATACCATACATATTCATAAATATTCACCTGCTGATGAGTTGGAAACCATGGGCATTGCTTAGAATGTAGTAGGAGCTGTTTGTTTATTTTTTAAATTTTATAGACAAGTATTAAAGATTGGATGAAAACCCCATGGAAACAAATAAATGATGAGCACATGGAGATGGAGCTCAGAAGATTTGCAAATGTGATCATTTCCCTAATGAACAGTGTTTCGCTACTTGAAATAATCTCTCGTGTTCTGAGTACTCTGCATTATGTAGGAGCCTGTAGCTTGTTAAATTCCCTTCATTAGAGGGTTTTTGAACTCAAAGGATTAAAAAAACTGGGGAAACGAGTATTACAGGATTGAACTCCCAAATCTCAAAGTACTTCTGAAAATATCCCTCTGAGTTTATTTTCTCCTCCACAACCAGCAAATTACCCAGCTGGCTTTCACATAAGATTCAGAAGTCAAATTCCAAGATGCAGTCACTAACCTGCTTGCTTCTTTACTGCTTCTGTCATTTTGTTCACAAAGGTCTGCTGTGTAAGAAATGAAGACCTGTCAAAGCACTAGGACATGGCATATGCTCTTTTCAATCAAGGATTAAGCATCTGAAAAGAGACGAAGTTTAAGAAATTAAATCTTTTTGTAATTCAGAACCCAGCATTTATGGACACAATAGTCTTTGTGTTCTGGATTTGCAGAATTTTGGATAACTTTATTCCTGAAATGTTTGTGCCTTATTTCTAAGGCAAAGTTTGTAAGCTGCATAACACATGGAGGACTTTTTCATTGTTCAGAAGAGCAGTGAGATAAACAAATATGTGTAGCTAAAGCAGTAGGGAAAATGGCAGTAAAAAGATATAGATGCACACAATGGTAAATGTAAACTAACATCATAGGGGTGGCTTATAGGAATTAAATATCATCTGGACATGTAGGCACACAGTTTGTGGTAATTGGGAATGGGGCTACAGCTGTGTAGGTCAGGTGAACAGCACTGAAGGTAGTGAGCCATGCAGTGCCCAAGTGCACTGACCAACCACCAAAGGAAGCAGCGGGCACATGCATGAACATGAGGATATAAAAGGGCACAGGTGCAATGCATGAACATGAGGATATAAAAGGTTGGGCTAAAGAACAAGAAGGGCAGATGCTTGTAGCCTTCTGAAGTGATGTTGTTCTGTATGGTCAGGCACCCAAAGCCTTCTGATGTGGTATGGTGCTACTCTGTGTGGGTTGAAGCTTTCTGAATTTTTTTTTTTTATTGTATGGCAATACTCTGTGTATTGTGGTCATTTCAACTGTGGCATATTATGTGACATGGATACATAATAATCCAGAATCTGTTAAGTGTGTCTCTTTTCATATCCTACTTTAAAAACTGAATTATGAAATGAATCTCCCAATATTTTGGGGATATGAATGATTAGGAGGTGAAAGAACTGCTTACTTAGAAGAAGCAATAATAATTATTATTAATTAATTAATAATAATTAATTAATAATAATAAAGAAGGTAATAATTCTCATTCTTTCCTATCTTAAAATTTTCTGCCTCGTCTGGGGACTTTTATGAGCTTAAATATACCATAGATCAGCTTTCCAAATGTTGCAAAGTAATCTATTTAGAAGAAGATTTCACTTTGGTTTGGAGCAGAAGGATGAGGTCACTGAGTATTTGTTTGTACAATATGGGGTAACATCAAAGTGGAATTGAAGAATGTCTCAGTAGCTGGGGCACTTTCTAAAGGCTGATGAGACAATGGCTGAGATCTCTTGGGATAGAAAACTGACTGGGAGCCTGTCATATGCTTCTTCTTTCTTTTTTTTCTTTTTTTTTTTTTGAATGTAACTCTTTGAGTACCAACTGTTTGAACAAAAACTATCTGCTGAATTTCACACCAACTTTTTATACGTTTTGGTTTCCACAAGAAAAGCTTTCCTACTGTATATCTTTATCTCCTAATCTTTCTAAATATAAGAAGTATAGTCACTTGCCCTTATATGAGCCCCTGTGGATAGGAAAGTGCTGCTAGCTCTATTTTACAGCTGAGAACTTGGAAGTTCTGTGATTCTTTAAATGACAACTTCAGAGCTTTTGTAAAAGCAAGTCTCCTAAATCCTGGCCAGAGCTCTTAATGTTGGTCTATCCCTTCTTGGAAACAAACACTCAATTTCTAATTGCAAGTCTGCTGTCACCAGTGTGTCACCAGAGTTAGTTTCAAATCCTGTTTATAACCTTAATCTCTTATTAAGACAATGTAATGTTCAAGGAACTTCTTAGAAATTGGCAGACCAAAAATATTTTGCATAAATGAGTTGGAAAAAAATGTGATAAAAATAATATTAATCCATCTGGAGAAAATATGTCCGTACTGGTGAATCATTTATCAACAAGTCATTTTGTTATGTGCATGCTTCAGATGTGCACATAACAGAAGCAACTGTTCCTTATTTTGAAGGGTGACCGGATGTGTCTATGGGCTCAAATGGTTTAGTTTTTATTTCAGCAAAACAGGAATTATTCTGGTACACAGAGCTGTTTTGCAGATTAGAACTTCAGACTTATGAGGCTTTAGAAATACCAATGACAATGACCTTAAAACAATAGAAATACTTTCATTTTTATAGTATTTTTCCTCTGATGGTGTCAAGCACATGTTTAGAGAGTAAGGTTATGTAGAAAGATTGGATTATAGAAAAGAGAAGAATGATTTGGCTCTGTTTGGCTCCATTCATTTTATTCTGCTTTGGTTTCATTTCCTTCAATGACAACTAATATTTCTAACATGCCTACTATAGTAGTTCTAAAAATAGTTTTGAAAGGGGCTATTTGGAAGATGGGAGTCCACTTCTTCTCCATGGTGCCACTTCATCTGCAGTTGTTTTACTGAAAATTATTTCTGAGGGCAACCATTTGAAGCAGAGAAACTTTTCATCCTAGATTTTTGTGTTCTTTAGTCACTGTTTTTAGCCAACTGAAAATTATTCTAGCTGTAGGTTTCTTCAACATCTATCAACAGATTGCAAAGTACTTAAGTTATTTGACAATGTTACCTAAAGTTTGGTGACAATAATAATCTGGCAGCATAAACAGTGATTATGTGTACCCTTCAGTGCCCTGTATTTTTGTGAAGAAATGTCAGATTGAGTAGCCTATTTCCTTGCCTGATGTTCTCCTGAATTGAAAGATATGAAGCAAATATTTGTACAGACCTTAGACTCCCTGTTCAGACCATGTTATCTGTTCTAATGGGAGAAGCTCAGTGGATCCTGTGGTCAAAGCCAATTAGACAGCATTGAGGAGAACTCAAGGGAAAATGGCTATCTTTGTTCATTCTGTTAGTCCAGAACCATTTGCTAATTGTACAAAGCATGGTTATTTGTCTCCCCTTGAGGCTCACTGAAGTGTAATTTTATGTAAAGATGAGGGAAAGATTCTTGTGGAAGCTGAATTAGAAATCTCAGAATGTAAGGACCTATGTTTCTAATTAAAAGTATCCTCACACACTGGAAATGAAATAATTTAGCCATTTTGAAGAGCCAGCATAACCATAGCCACCTAGGCTTAGGAACAAGTGTGTACTGAGGTTTAGACAGAATTGCCTGACACACATCCTAAGCTCCTGAGAGGAACTGATAGTTTGGATAATCAAAAATTAGTGAATTTTTTTCTCCTCAAAAAAAACCCCAAACAAACGAATGAAAGAAACCTGAAAGGCATTAACATTTTCTGTGGGAAAATGATGCTTTGGGTAAATTTCCTGTCAAGAAAAGCAAATGAAACCATATATTTTCAATCAAAAACAGCAGCTGCTTTTGACTGAGTCATTACTGTAGTGTGGCATAAGGCAGAGGTCCCAGTAGCTAAGTAGCTCCACAGTTCCCTTGGGCCTATACTAGAAACTGCAGCTAGTTATTTCTATTTCCCACTCAGCCCCAGTGGAACTCGAGTCTCTGCTGGGCTGTGTATCCCATGACAAACCATGCTGTCTTCCTGTAGTTCAGCCACTGCTGCCAGTAATGGGATGTAGTGCAGTCACACAGCAATTGCAGTCTGAAATACGGGCTGTCTGGAGAATGCGAGCCACAGAGGATCAGAATTTAACTTAGGACTGTGCAGATGGATGCAGAGATTAATATTGACTCAAAAGTTGGAGATTAATATTAACTGAAAAGTTGAAAGGTTGTCTTTTAGACAACTATTTTTAAAAAAGTTTTATTCTGAAACAAGTTTTTTAATATAACTATTCATTTTCATTCAGAAAAAAACAGTATCCGAGTACGAAGATTTCATATTTGATCTGCTCAATTTGGGGATAGAAAAGGAAATAAAAATTAATAAAAGACAACAGTTTTTCCTTGAGAAAAAGAAAATTGTATTCTCTGAGAGATCCTTGTTTTCATTTAGCACCTGCTAACCAACTTTCTTCTCTGTTCTCTTGTTTTGCTAATGCACTCAAATGCCTGGTCTACAGGTTAGTTTGAGTTTTCAAGAGGAAACTATAGAAAGTCTCACCTTTTTTTCCTCCTGAACTTTCATTCCTGCCTCAGAAAATTCAGTTGCTTACTGAATTTGCTAAGTACAGCACTCGTACTTCTGTCCGAACCCAAGGAGCAAAGTGAGCAGGGGAAAGGCAGGTTGAATTTTATTTTTTCCACGGAGATTTTAACTTTTTCTACAGTAACTAATTTAATGTTTTCAGTAATATTCAGGTAGTCTGAGAATAATAAAGTCTTATCCATATGCAACTGCAGGTCAGTCAGCTATAGTGCCATCTTGTCTCTGATACTCAACTAGTGATTTTGACCTTGGTATGAATGGATCATTCACTCAAGTGATGAGAGTTAATTTAGCCTTCATAATAGCCCAGAGCTCAACCTTTTCAGAGCTGCGATTGTTTCAGTGATGCCAAATTATATGCAATCACTGAGTAATATGAACAGTGATCCACTGCTGTGTCTTTGGATGTAGGCCACCAAAATCATTCTCTTCATACTGGTAGGAAACAGGCTAAAAATTCATTCAGTGCTGCACGTGTGGAGTGTATGAGCCATGTAAATGCATAAACAGTATACTGGGAGAAAATGAAGTTTGGTGATTTTTACCGTATTTTTTTTTGTTCTATAGCTCTTTTCTTCTTTGAGGGAACTCTATGGGTTCAATTTAAGGGAAACTGCCATTAAATTCTTTCTCTTGGATTCACAAGCTTTTGTATCCTATTGTTAGAGCTTGGGGAGAAAGGCACAATTGAAGACAAGCATAAAAAATGAGTTATTTTCATCTGTCTCTGTAAATTCACATAAGGTGTGAAGTAGGGCTTTTTAGTCAAAGGAGACTAGGTGAAAAGAGCAGAACACCAAAGGTTTTATTCATAACAAACCTGTGTTCTGAGCAGGCAGATCACAGTGTATTTTACAGGACTGAGGTCTTTCACAGTGTAGCTCAGAGCCTGGGGTTAGGATAGAGGTTGTTCTGTCCTCCAGAGTGCTGTAGTCACCTGGCCTGCCCAGGTTCCAGGTCTGTGTGTTTTGCATTTTGCCAGGAAACAGGTTTAGCAAGAAGATCTTCGGAAGGACCATGACAAAGTCTGTGATGTTATTCACACTTAGTAATGATTTTCATATAAATTGCTTCTTTAAGATGTTAGAAGAACTAGTATTTACATTAGGTAGAATATTGGTGAATTTAGAAGGAACTCTGCAACATTTTCACAGAAAAAAAATAATTGAAACTGCAGAAGCATGTGAAAATAAACTATGAAATCAGTTAAAACAATTGATTTGATAGATAGTGAGACTGTGCTGAAGATGTTGAAATCTTCAAGTATATAGAAGAACGGTTGGAAATCATCTGAAAGTCTGCAATCACAAGTATGTATGCAAACCTGTTATGCACAGAATGTATAAAAATGGTTATTTTAAACCAAGATATAAGTCCAATCTGTGAAACCTTAGTGGTTTATAAAATTTAAATGCTAAAATCTAGTGATCTCTAGCAACAATTACACTACTTGCCCCTGTATAATCTACTAAGGATGTGTGCGTTTTCTTTCATCTGTGCAAACGTTCCCCAGTTGCAAAGATGGGATTCTGCACCAACCAGCTTTTTAAAATCAGTGTCTTAATATCTTTGGCAGGCTCTGTTAGAAAGATTTGTCTTGCAGCCATTTGAAAAGCATATATATGCTTACTGTTATTTCATAGCAAATATTATTTAGAAGGACTGTTCTGGGGTCCCGATCCCCTTCCCTCCCCACACCCCCCAAAAAAAATTTCCTAAAATACGTTATTGTTTTTGCTCAGAAGCATCTCTTTTTAAATTAAGATGTCCAGATGCCTGGGAATAAATCTAATTCATAGTGACTGCCAATGGCTTCAAGGGCCACGAAGACAGGCAGTCTGGCCCACATCCTCAGTGTCCCCATTCCTATCAGGATGGGAAATTACATAGCAGCCTCCATGCTCCTTCTTTCCACGAAGGAAGCTGTTCAGGATTGCTGCTTTTCTTGTTCCTCTGGCACAAAGGAGCCATCATGATCAAGGCAATCAGGCCCCAGAGGGTTGTTTTTTCTCTCCTCCCCAGCCTCTCCATTTCCTGTAGTAAACATGAAGTGCATTGTGACTGGTTTGGAAGCAGAGTTTTAAAGTTTGTGTGATATTTAAACACCTAGTAGCTTTCTCATGTGTGCAGTTATAGACTAGCATTCCAAGTGCAGTATTAGACTAGTATTTATCTGTTCTGAAATTAAGTTCTGGGAACCAGCAGAAAAGTGTATTTTTGTTATTCAGGAGTAAAATTAAAATTGTAAGAAAACAATACCATTATTAGTTTGCAGAAGTTATTTGCTTTGATTAAAAGCACCAATAAATGTGTCTTGGTTCTATAACTGCTCCATTTAGCACTTGACATATAATAGGTTTTTTTCCCCCACAGTGTAATATCTCCATTGAAATATAATTATTTTGCAGATTGCTCAACTGAATGCCCTTATAAACATGCTGTTAGGGGAACTCACCCCTGGTGATCATCAGAACATCATGACAATATGCACAATTGATGTACATGCAAGGGATGTTGTAGCCACGCTTATAGCACAGAAGGTAATTTGTTGCAGAGCAATTACACTAATGCATTTTTAAAAGCATAAAATAAAGAATAATTTCATTTGTTGAAAAGATATTCTGGTGGCTTATGTATGGCAATGACAGAATATTTTGATTAAATCAATTTTTGTCCCTTTATGTTTTTTGCTTTAGAATTAGCTAATTACATTTACCAGTTAAAGAATTCACATTTAAAAATATATAGCTGTTTTGTCCAAATATTTTAAAACATCATTAAAAATGTATACTGTAATGTGACAGCAGGTTTCTCATTAATTTGCCTCCCATTACTGATCTTTTCACAACTAATATAAATCTCACATTTATTTGCGATAGCCAGAAAGTTTAATATATACAAAATATAAGACAGCAATTGTTTCCAGGTAGCTTTGGGGTTTCTTTCTATAAATAGGTTTTATTTCCCTATCAGTTTCTGTGGTTCAGTCTGTACTGCTAACCCTTTCCATGCCTGTCTTCTGCGCTGCTGGTGCCTATTTATAGTAATTTGCTACTCCATATCCAGACTGTGAGCCCTCAGACAGGAAGGAGGTGGTGAGAGGCACCATGCAATGTCTGCTCCCTTATGCATGGTTAGACAGGTGAGAGAGAGCTGTTCTATCCTCCACTCCTCCTGCCTACAGCCAGCTGACCTCCAAAGGGGGCACAGGGCCCCCAGTTTGAATAAGCAGCTTCATTCCAGAGTCAGACACCTAGAGCTTTTCTGTTTATTCATGAGGAGTAAAAAAAGAGAAAAACTGTGTAGGTATGAAGTACGTATGTGTAGTGCACATGTATTCACCCATCCTCTATAGCCTGTCATCTTTCAATGCATCTTTTGCATTTTAACACTTTCTCACTGTAAAATCCATGTGTAGCTGCCAAGATCAAGGACTGTTTCTCTGCATTTCCAAACAGCCTCCTATCCCCACAATGGTAAGTAGATCATTATTTTGCTTTATTATAAGTCATAATTTTGCTGCAGACCATACACAGAGATCCAGTCTTAAATAAATAGTTCAAGATGAAGACCACAGTGAACTTGTGAAAGTAAAAATTGTTTTACTTGAAAGAATGAAATAGAAAAAAATCACAGTAAATTATTTTAGTGTGCCATGAAACCTTGTCCAGGACAAAATGGTCTCTTAGCCTTTTAAACTGGTATTCTGTAAAACTGAGGGAAAAAAAGCAAAGCCAAAAGCAACACAAACAACAAAAAAATCCTTCAACACTCTTACAGTTGCTGAACAAAATCCATTCTACTGAGCATAATCATTTTGTTGTGGTGTGATGCATAATAGCAGTTGCATCGAAAATTTGCAGCAATTTAAAATATTCTTTTCACTGAAATTGTTTATCCACATTGCCAAAGCCTTTAAGGAAGTACTGATGTTTTTCATATTGTCAGGAGCAGCTGTTTCTATCTGCTGTGGCTGCCTAACCGCTAACTAGGCAGATGGCACACAGTAGCTGAGGTGTGTCTGTTGTGTACAGGATCAACTTTTCTGGCTTATAGGAAGCACAGCTGCCATGCTATTATGATGATGATGATCCTTATGTATTTCAGACATTGGAGGCCTTATATAGAGCTGCATGCTTTGAAGGGGTGATTAGGGTCTTTGGTACACTGAATAAGTACTTAAATAATCAAACTGACAAGCTGTGTGGAAATATGGAATCCCTATTAATGAGACTTTTTGGTAAGGATCAGGGACTCTGTAAAAACCAAGTAAAAGTATTTGCCACAGACAGAAACATCTCAATTTAATATAGCATTACTATCAGTATAAAGTAATTCAATATCTACTAGAGACAAATATGTTTATGAATTAATATGTTTTACATCATTAACTCTGGTCAGTTATTCAAAAAACATGCTGTAGAAAATACTGGATGGTGAAAACTAGAGAAGGCCTAAGATTCTCAGTTGTCAGAAAATTAATCAATAGAACATTGGAACCAGCAGCACTTGTTTTCCTGTGTCTTGCTTGTAGTAATTAATATATTAATACCTACTCTTTTTCTCTTTAAAAGAACTACTTCCTTAACATTCATGTGCACTGAGGTAGCATAAGAAAGCTGGAGGCAATAATAGGGGCTTAAGGAAGCAATGAAGTGCTGACCAGATGCTGCATTTCCTGTTGATTTAAGGCATTAGTTCATTAGGCCACTAATCAAAACCATGTGCTCTGCTAACAAACCATTTCATCACCTGAGTGCTGGAGCATGCACATACTGTTTCCAACTAACTGGGACCTGATCCAGGTCAATGCAAAATCTCTTGTTGGCATCAATTGGTGGTAGAAGAGGTTGTCTGAGAATTGTTATTGTTTGTGTCTTCACATAGCTCAGCTGAAAATATTTTAGCCAGAAATATTGAATTATTGTATCTTTGCTGTATCTTGTTAGGGGAGTTTATGTTCCATAAAATATCCCCCCGTATTGCAAAATTTTAAAAAAAATGAAAATAATTAGGAGCCCATCAGGTTGATGTGCATAAATGGTTATTTTTTAGAAATCCCATTGTTAACCTTTATTCTCTAAAGAAAGATGTTAAGGTATTGAGAGACATGGAGATTAATCAATCACTTTAGTCCTGAGTTAAGAGCTGAAACTACTTGAGATACAGACTGGGCAATGTCACTTCAATAGTGCTTATGCTGACCACTACTGTGTGTAAAGCAAAAATGTCCAACTTCAAAGCTTACAGCAAGGCTTGTTCTTGATGGCAGTACAAACAACCTAATAAAATAATATTCTGCAGCTGTCTCTAAAGTGCTGCAACCCTAAAAGCATGAACAAATATAACATGGAATTGTGAAACATGTTTGTTTCTTCAGCTCAATGAAATGCTATCACTCCAAATATAGTTCTGTATATAAGAACAATAACCTCCTTGCACATGATAACAGTGGCTGATGAGAAAAGCAGGGAAGTTTGGTCACTTAGATTTCACCAAATGGGAAGAGGGAGATATCAATTATCTCTTAGTAAAGCTGTGGGATTAACGTGTCGGAAAGGTGTACAAAGACAAAAAGGGGGGATGACTCATGGAGTGGAAGGTGGAAAGACAGAGCATCTTGATCAGGAAAGGACAAAAAAGTAGTCTGATTCCTCAGTAGCCAATGGAGGCAGACCTGAAAGCAAAGTACAAGGTGAGCAGTTTACAGCAATAACAAGAAATACTGCAGGGTTAGAGGATCATGCAGAGATGGTCACAGAAGAAAGCTGAAGTACTGCAGTGCTAAGGGAAAAGGTTTTTACAAAGTCACAGATATCAGAAAGCACATGCAAGACAATCACAAAGGTGAAGAAGATGAAGATCAAGGGTGGAGAGGAGGACTAATGAGCCTGGAAGATTTAGGACAAGCAAGCAGAAGCACTGGTGCCTGCTGCACGGTAGATAAAAGAAAAGAGATTGATAAGTTGAAGGGATTTCTTCAAGCAGGTGAAAAATATCACTGGGTAGGAAGTGAAGAAATCTGCCTTGATTGAGACCAGAAAAATTTGGTGAGACAAAATTAAAAGACAGGAATAGATAAGTGTTCTTCAAGAGCATTTACATGTGGTAAGAAAAGAGAAGAAATTCCTACTTTATTTTTTGAGGTAGTGCTGCCATATGCTTCTTTCAGGGTAGGTTGATTTTGTAGTTGGAGAGTTGGGGAAGCAGCACTATAGATGGAATTCTGGAAACATCAAATGAAAAGACAGATGCACAATGGAATTTACTCATGGAGCATCACCATCAAAATTACACTCTTCTGATTGTCTATGTTCAGTTTTACATACCTGTCTCTGGGAAATAACAGCTTAGGGTAAAAAAAAACTCAACAACCAACCAAATCAACAAAGGCCTTGCAAATTCAACTGAGGTAACTTATTGGGTTTTTTTTAAGGAAACCATGTATTTTGGAATGAAACATGCTCTGTGAGTAGCTGCTGTTCTTTCTTTGGGTTCAAATAACTAGAGTGTGTCAGGCTTTCCTCAGGTAGCCTTCATGTTTTCTGCTGGGGCGTATGAGCAAGAAGATCAAAGATGTCAGCTGCTCACCCTTCCCTAGTGCTGCTCTGTCTTTCAGTAGTAGTTTCTGGTCTGGCTTTTTTTCCCTCCACAGGTGGAACTTGCAAACATGGTAGGCACACAAAGTTGTAGATACAAAAAATATGTATTATGCAATTTTGGCTGACAGTATTTTTCATTTGATCAAATTATTTTTCTACAGAAATCTCAGGAAGGTTGACTGTACTTGTGTGAAGCCAGTCTTACTAGACTAATTCTGAAGAAAATTTGTCCCTGAGCACTCAGATTAAAAATATGACACAACACTTGAACCAAATCTAACCTGGTAGAATTGAACAATGCATTTCACTGAGACCAGAAGAATTTTTATATAGAAAGAAGACACTGAAAAGAATCTTCCCACTATGTGTTTTTTACTGTTTACTACTGGTACAGTGTCAGACATAATTGTTACTCCAAATTCATCATCTGAAATAACAAACCATAGGAAAGAGTAGGCTTTTACAGAAAAAAAAATGTTTTGCATCATAGAGGTTGACATATCTCGATAGCTTTTATCCTTTTTTGCTTTTTCTCAAGCTAAGCAACCAAAAAAGTGAGGCAGAAGCACACAGTCCATGTGCTGTATATGTATGACTTTAAAGTTTTGTTTTATCTTGATTTTATTTATTCAGTGTAACAAGAAATGTGAATCCTATGACAGCAGTGTTCAGGAAACACATGATTGGTATCCTTTGATAGTAAAGTAATAAAACTGGACTGTAGCAGTGCACTTTTGTTCATAAACCTCTCTTTTGAGATAAAATATTGCTATTCCACAGCCATGAAAGAGATATTCTCTGCTTCCAAGTTATACCATGCTTTAAAATTTTGTGAAAGTAAAAGGTAAGATGACCATAATAGATATTTTCTTTCTTTACATACATTGTTTTATGTAACATGAGTTTACTTAGTCAGTTATAATTTTTTACCTTCTAGAGTCAGTAGATTGGCCCTGCAAATACTTGAGTATCTTGTTGATCAGATGTGGTCAGCAGGAGAAAGGAAGAAAATATTTGGGCAGAATAACTCACAGATATGAATCTTCATGAGCTGGGCATTAACTAGCATTTCTTGGCTTTTATCAATCAACTGAAGAAAGAACTTTAGTCTACAGCAAGAAAAAAACCCTGAAGAACACCTGGTGTAAGCTGGCTAGGTCTCATTAGCATCAGAAAAAAGCAGATGAATAAAAAATTGTGACTTCACTGAATTTTCTCCATCCAATAACTCCATCTCTTTTTTATACTGGGGATCCCAGAACAAGAACATGGTACTGCTGTCTTAATCTCACTTCTTTTAGTAGTGTCTTATGCCTCTGTATACTTCTAAATGCTATAAGATATATCTACCATATAAATATTCACTCTAACTTCTATCTATGACTATATGTTGTCTTTTTAAATTTGCTCTGCATTTATATTAAATGGATGTGAGATTTCATAATTTACAAGTTACAACAGTTAATCCCTTCTGCTAAGAAAAACACATAATAGCCATAAACAACCATCAACATGGTTGTTTAATTTTGTTCAAGAATTTTTGAAATGAAAACAGTAAAACAAGGTTAATTATCACCTATCAAAGCAATTCTAATGTTGTCATGACTTGCATCAAGACCAGTAAAACGGGGAAATCAATTATTGCATTGTCTTAAATTCAGAAGAAATGCAACTCCCATTTTACAGTAAGACAACGTACTCATCAGCAACAGTGCATGTATAAATTAAGCATATACATTCCCAAATTATGTAAAGAAAAATCTGCAGGCAAGGGAAGAATTGTATATAACACTGTACTTCTCTTTTTGCTAGTGATGCACTTTGCATAATTCATTCTGATTTTAATTCTGATGATTTTTAAAACAAAGTGTTCTCTCTAGGGCAGGGATAGTGATTGATTTTACCAGTATTTTTGGTACCTGAATTATTTTTGTTTGTACAAGATATTGCTCTTGTGCCTGTTAGTCTCTCCTCTTGTATGCTCTCCTGTGCTCAGGTCTGCTTGTCTAGCATATTTCAATATACTGTATGTAATAGCCATTAAGGGTATTTTCCAACTGAAATGTTTCTATGTTTCTATGCCTGTGTGGATCTCTGGGGGTTAGCCTCATAAAGGCAGGCCACTTTCAAATCTCTCTAGAATAGCCTGTTTCCAAAGTAAATAAGTCCCTTGAAAGACACACCAAAGCCCTCTTTAGAAAGGTGGACTTCTCACTTTTCACCTCAGTGAATGGAAAAATATCCCTTTGTTTATCATTGATCAGAAAAGATGTGATGTGCCACTGGAGTTTTTCTACTGACAGGGTTATCCTTCTAACATGTGTGCCAACAAAAGTGCCAATAGTGTTTCCTGAAATCTTTGTGAATCAAATGAACTATGTTTAAAACACTCCACAGAAACGTCTGTCTTGTTGTTCTGGGCCCTCATCACTGCAGCTGGCTCTTTTTCTCTTTTATTATTGCTAGTTTGAAGTATCTATAAAGGTTTATGGCAAACTGGAGTACAGGAATGCTTTTATGAACTCAGTTGCATCTCTGTAGATTTGCTTTCTGTTGTGGTACTTTGAGTTAAGACACTGCAGGATGGGGTTTAGCCAAAGAATAAAGTTAAATTAGCAATGAAGTGATTTTTCAAGCTTATTTTTGTGTTATCCTATGGCACAGTAACCCTTTTTTGATTTTTGAGGGCGACTGCTGAATTAGAAATGGCAGGTTTTCATAGTAGTAAATCCAGGGGAAAAAAAGGAAAAAATGAAAAAATGTCTTCCAGAAAAAATAAAAATGGGTTTTTGGTGGATACCAAAACCCCCTCTTCTCCTCTGCCCTCTTTTTTTTAATGGCTTTAATGGCCTTAAGGTACTTCCAATAAGAAACAGGTAAAGGCTAGAGCTGAAGGTCGAGAAACTAACATGAAGACAGTTTGCTAGATAGATCTGATATAATTGAAACTTTAAGATATAATGGCATATTGCATTGCAAAACAGGCTACAGGAGACTGTAAGGGAGCTAAAATTATTAAGTATTTAAGCTGTAGGAGATTGTGTGGCAGAGACAATTTTTTTAACTTAAAAAACCCTGGGTATTTTCTTCCCCTAAAAGTACCTGAAATACATAAGTGAAGGATGGTATAAAATAGCAAAGCATTTCTGGTTTATTAGAGGTTTTATTCTGGCTATCCCAAGAGAGATTTACCACAAATTTTCCTGTGTGTATATGCTAAACTAACATTGCAATACCTTTCTCATTTTATTGAATTGTGATTCTAGGAAAGCATATAGCCCTCCTTTTTTGAAAATTACTTGGTATAAAGTCAATCTTACTTATCAAATTCTGAAACATTTATGGTGTTTTAATCGCAGCAAGAAAATATTTATTGATCTGTGAACTACTTAATTTTTTTAATCTTATCTTGTGCATTTTTAAGTCTGAAAATGTCCAAGTCCAAAGACTATTATAAAACATTGCTATTGCTTATAGATATGTTATTTTAATTTGCCACTGACAGTAAGCCACTGATGTGTTGACTGATCTATGGATTAAGCAAAAATTCTCATCATCAACAGCACAGTAAGAGAATGGTGCCAGTACAACTCTGTCTCACATGTTCATATTTCCTTTTCTCCCTGCAGAGGTTGTACAATAATGATTTCAGACTTTTGTGTGAAATAGTGTTGACATCAGAAGAGCTGAAAATTCAAGGAGAATCATGAGAAAGTTAATCTATCTCTGCACATTGTATTTTATCTACATGGGTGCTGGAGGAAAAAATTAAACTTTTTGGCAATGCTGTTTCTAGACAAGTATACTAAAGAATTTGGAGGGCAGGACAGTATTCATTAGAAATGGACTATAGAGTATTTCCAGCATATTCAGGAGCAAGAATGTGAGAAATACTCTTAGCATTGTACTTGAATGCCAGCAGCACTAAGAGAGAAAGCGGGCAACTCATTAGTGTACACTCCTGTATAAGCTCAGGATTATCTCTTTCCAGTACCTTCAGAGAGTAGAGGAGAGAAAGCTGCTAAAAGAACTGTCCTTTCTGAGAGAGCTTGGGTGCATAATTATATAGATTTACCTGGCCTTTTCCAAAGGGAGAACTGGCACCTCTTCTCCAGTCCCTCTCCTTACTAGTCTTCCTGTTCTTCCCTTTTTTTTTTTAACTCTCTGTTCTTATAAGTGCAGTACTTTAAGTCATTCTTGGTGCAGTCAAGAATGTCTCTCAAGTGTGAGGGTACTGGGTCCTCTCCCTTGCTTTCTGGCACTGTTAATGTTCTGAAGTAGCTGTGGACAGTGAGAAGATTCTTCTGTTTCTTCCTTCCGTACAAAAATTCTTCTGGTCTCAGTGAAATGCAGTATTCAGTCCTACCAGGCTATACTTGGGTCAAGTTTTGTGTCACATTTTTAATCTGAATGCTCAGGGCCAAAATCAGAACAAATCTAACCAGATGCGTTCTGATACTAAGTAAGAACTTACTTATTACTAAATAAAGCTGTCTTGTTCTCTGTAAGTTTGATTTTGATACAAAGCCATTGGCTTTATGACTGCATGAGTGCAAGTTTCCTATGCATGTGGCATTGCCTGATGCTCAGATGAGAACATCGTGTCAGACATGTTTAATCATAACTGTTTATTCCTTTTACTCAGAATGTACCCTCTTCATGACAAATGTATGTAAATGCTGAGATAAAAATAGCATTTGACAAGATAGTTGGGTATGTTTCATTTTATTAACACATTAGTCAACTTATTCTGCTGAAAGTAATATGTGAATAGTAGATATGTGTAAGATTAGCATATTTTTTTCAGTCAACATTTGTTCTGTGATGTTTTTGATTACATTATTTTAATTAAGCAATAAGTCATGACAAGAACAGGATTTCATAGTGAGTATAGTGCTCCTAAAAAGGTATTCTAAAGCATGTGGCTGAAAGCTGAATTATTTTAACCGTTCAAAATGTGCATTAATAATTCTATGAGACTGACTAGAGTGCCCTTTGGTTTCTTTAATCAAGTATATATCATTGAACAAGAGAAGCATTCACTGATCATAGTTGCCGGGACCCAGACTTTGCTCTTGGACAGTGAAAAGCTCCATTTGTGTTCTAAAGCCTTCTGTGCCACCTCTGGAATTAGTTTGATTATGAAACCACACTGTAACTTTTAAATAGATTGATCATTTGACTATGAAGGAAGCCAAATTATCTGCCTGGAACTGCACAGCGTAGTAGGTGCAGAAATAATGTCAGAAATAATTAAGATAAATGAAATTATGGGCTCAAAGAAAGTACATATTTTCTAAATAAGGTCTGCCAGTCAGAGACTGGGAAATTGAAAATGTTTCATTTCTTTGTACCTGTCCAGTGGAAACAAAAGAAGAATCCTGAACCAGAAATGCTTTGTATGTAACTTTGTATCTTATTGCATCAGACTTGAGATACAAAGTAATAAAATTCTGGGGTTAACAAACCCCACAAATTGATTGTCTGTTTATTTCAAGTCATTACATGGGTTTTTTTGTACTTTCACTTAAAGATGCAAAGTAATTTTGATTTCTGTGGACAGGGTCTCAAAGTACTTAAATGTCTCTTGTGATTATTATTCTTGAAAAAAAAGGACTGAAGTAAACCTGGAGCATATAGACCTGTGTTGTATTTTGATATTACTTTGTGGATACTTAAATAAGAAAGTGGAAATGATAATTTCTGAACCTATGAGAATGTAAATCATCACAATTTCATAAAATGTTTCCTTTTTGTTGTTGTCCACTAGTCCCACCTGTTTTTAATAACGGTTTAATGGGGTAAAGGAAGGATTATGTTTTCTCCTCCCCCCAAAATCAGTCCTCTGGTAGGCATGTGATTCTATGATACAAGAATACTGTCCTTCCTCCTAGCAACATGATCTGAATAACTGAATGGAATAAATTTTGAGATAGTCCTGAGGTATCTATTATTCTTTTTCCATGCAATAACTCCCTTTTTAAAATGTGTGTCATTAATTAAAATGTTCATATTTTTAAAATTCAGGTCTGTTCAGAGAACAAGCAAAGTGATGAAGTATATTTTTATATTGCCTAGCTGATTTGCTTATGCTGGATATGAGCTGTTTTAGGAGAATTTTCCAAATATTGTGGAAGAGCAGGTTGGGTCAAGAGCTTGGTATGAGGAAGGGCCAAGCATTAGCTTGAAATTCCTTACAGAGTCTACAGAGGACTAAAATATTAGATTTGGCTTGGTCTGGTGTTTTGTTGGTTTGGTTTTGGCTTTTTTTGAGGAGTTGCAACTTCCCATATCTTTGAACTGTATATTGCCAGATGTGACATGCTGTATATGACAACAGAGGGAAGTGAACCAGAATCTCAATGCCAAGTTCTGTGAGAGATTGAAATCTCCTGTCTGAATATAAGTGGAACAATAAGGAGAAAGTGGTTGCTCTTGGAATACAAATGTGTGTGCTTCAAGTGATTAAAAAAACCTCAAGAACTACTGCTTGAATCAATCTTTTGCCATTTGTTATCATCTAAATCCTAGGAATCCTATTTGCAGAAATTAGGCTTTGAACACAATTTGTTTCTTGTATTAACCTTAGTAGTGAATGTGAAGGTGATTAACTGTTCTTACATACCTAAAGGTAATATGAGTGTGATGAAATAGGGTTTAAAAGTGTCATGAGATTTTATAAGCATTCATACATTTTATCTGACTTGGGGCATTGAATCCATGGAAACATTGGCTTTTACACATCATTTTCTCATTCACAAAATTAAGTAATTACATCCTGGGAGAAATGCATTGGCATTGAATATACAGCATCCAGACTATGCCACTACAGGTAGCAGATTGAGTTTAACTAGCCATATGGATTGTAATTGTCTAAGTATGATTAATTCATAATGTTTCTTAATTTTATGCCTTATATTATGATTTGTTACTATAATGTCAGTATTTTCTCTCTTTTTTTTTGTTTCCTTTTAATCTAGGTTTTGATGAGTGGCCTCAAGGGAATTTAATCTTATTATGACACTCACTAATGATGTCCTTATATTACAGGGTCTCATCAATAGCTTGTTCCCCTTTCTGGAAGTTTCATGGAAAAGGGTTCTGAAGTTAGAACAGATGGTGCATCAGTTCATTGCAGAACTCTGTTTTCAGCCAGAGGAAAACTTTATATTGAAGGTGGAAATAATGGTTTTCTGCTTAGCTTATTGTAAATTCTAAATGGGGTGATTGAAGACTATAATGATCAACATCTGGCTAATGCCTTTACTGGCCATAACAGTAGGAAAATGCATTGTAGACCCTTCTGCTTTTTTCTCTAAAACAGAATGTAGCATGTATATATATCTGTTTGTACATACACACAAAGGTTGCATATGATGGTGTGTGTATATATACTTCGTATATGTAAATCACTGTCTATATTAATACCTGATTTGCACAATACTGAAATTGAATATTACATAATACGTTTCAATGCCAACACCAGGCTTTCCAGTTTTAATACCCAAATTTGATTTCTGCTTTAACAATTGGAATTATTTGAGTTGACCTCCTTATCTACTCTTGCCTACAGATCCAAACCATTACCCCAAAGGAAATTAGCAAATATATTTTTGCTTCTCTTGTAGATTCCAAGAAGAAAGCATTTGTGGGACTGACAGAGATGGTCTCTGTAAAGGAGGCTGAAGATCACTTCCTTCAAAGTGATGGACCTCATCACCCCAGGATTTTTCTTACTTGACTTTTGAGCAGGTCATTTACTAAATCACCAAAGCCACTAGTATGTTCTGTCATTACATTAAAATTGACTTGATAGAATATTGTTAACTAGAACTGTGATTAAAAAATAATGTTTTCATGGGGTAATTAAAAAGTAGTTTCTCTACTTATGTTGTTTTGGGTGGTTGTACTTCAATCTAGATAATGAAAACAGTTTAGGAAATTTCATTTTAGAAATGCATGTGGTATTGTCTTTACTTATGCAGCAACTTGGCCTGGTATTCTTGAAACAAATTGCTAAAATCTAACAGCATTGTACTTCTGTTGTTTTGGTTTTTTAAACAGTCTGGCTAGATTTGAAAAAAAAAATAAGTGGACAAACTTACTGAACTTTAGGCACATGCTGTGAATTCTTTGAATTTACTGGAACCTTAATCACAGGCTTAAGATGTTATTCTGAATTTGGGCTGAAAGACCTAAAAGATGAAACAAAATCCAGCGGTCTGGTCACTATTTAACATTGTTATTGGGTTTTGCCCCAAGATGTGATACTTTGTAAATTTTTGCCACAGTTGTCTAGTCAATGAATTATTCAGGCCAGGCTTATAAAGTACTTGTTGATAAAAAGAGTGGTCAAACATTAAGCTTTTGAAATAACTGTGTGATAATTTAAAATTATTTTTCTGTATTTCGTCATTCTTTTTAAATTGGCAGTGTATTTGTAACTAATGCTGCCTAGTGTCAGGCACAAGAGGGTATGAAGATGTATGCAAGTGATTTATCTGTGTAATCAGATGGAATACGAGGAGGCTGATAGTAGCTTGGTGATCA
The DNA here is from genome assembly GCA_003676055.1 of Chloebia gouldiae. NCBI lineage: Eukaryota > Metazoa > Chordata > Aves > Passeriformes > Passeridae > Chloebia > Chloebia gouldiae. The sequence continues at coordinate 578,349 of QUSF01000012.1, forward strand.
AAGGGCAATGCTGTTGACAAAATAAAAAAATCAGTGATCACAGAAGTGTTTCCTTTCCGTTGCTAATACTTTTTTCTGCCTTTTTTTTTTTACAGTGTGAGTTGCAAGACATCTCCCTGTACACATCAATTAATTGACTTAATTTCTATATAACCAAGTTTTATATTGGACTGATACTTTTCCTTCTCTTATTTTTCTCACAGATGTAGTGAAATTCATAACAATAGCCACATAATAGGGTTTGACATATAAATTTCCTTTCCAGGGAACCAGCAGTAGTGGCATCAAATGCCCATTCTTTGGTAAAATAAAAGCACTCTAGCTCTTTCAACACGTTAAGCTCTCTAAACAGACTTTAATGTGATTAAAATGTATTGCTGTAACAATTGCCAAGACATATAAATCAATACATAGTAAAGCATCTGTGATTTGGTGAGTGGTCTTTCTGCTCAACATTTTCTACAGTGCTGGTTAGTTATGCCTTTGTGCCTTCCTCAACATGTCTGTTTGTTTTACATGGTGACTGCAATGGTGGAGATAATTAGAAGAGCCTCAAATGTTTCTAATTACTTTATATCAGTTTTAGAGAATCCTAAGTATTTGGCAAATGGGACTTGGCTCTCCAAGCTTCTCAATGGGATGGGAAGTAATCAACGAAGAGTGTCAAAAGTACTAAGAGATGGCCAGTGCTACAAATGTGAATAAAACAGCAGCCAGCGCTATTTTGAGTAGTTAGATCAGCTAATCATCCATTTGGTACACCATTCTCAAAAGTGTATTCTTGAAATACCAGGCCAAGTTGCAGAACAAAGCCATGCTAGATGCCTCCCAGTGTCTGATGATCCACTAACAGAGCAGATGGGGAAAGAGAGGAGGATAGCCATTTGCAGCATGGTAGGGGTTTCATACTGCTTGACCAATTGACTGCTTCCTCTTCTCTTTTTTCCCTTTTTTACCACTGCTTCATGGCTCCAATCTCTGCAAGGCATATGAGGTCTGTGCCTCACTAGGCATGCAGCTTACCCTTCCTGCAATCCTGTCTTGATTATTCATGCTTCCTGTTATAAAAACACTAAGGTATATTTTATTTTGCAGGTACTTCCTGGGGGAAAAAAATGGAGGTGCATTTAATGGTGGCTTCTGTGGATTTTCATTTGGCTTAGGATGAAAGAGCTCTAAGGATCAACTGAGGTCTGAGCCAAGCTTATCTCCATAGGGTATTCATCAGGTCTGCTATGCCAGATCATGCAGTATGATTGCAGAACCTCTCTAGTGCATAGGTTTACTACATTGAGTCCTATTAACATGCATGGCTGTGCTATATTTTAAGATCATAATATTTTATTGAAATTGCAGTAGGGATGTCTGTCTTATGTCAGGAAGATATTATGTATTAGGGTAGTTAAGGTCTGTCTTTCTGTGTGCTTAAAACATCTAGATTCCTTTCTAGCTCATCTCTTGGATAAAAGGAACATTGCTGCAAAGTGCAGGGTTGGGCAAAAACTGCTTTGGCAGGACTGCATGCTTCATGATTATATAAGTTAGAAACATCTGAAAATGTCATATAATGCTAGCCCAACCTTGTCTAGAGAAATAAAGTGATCATTTGAAGATTTCCACTTCTATATTATCAGCTCGTTCTGAAGTAGCCTAATTTAAACTTCCCCAGGAAGATAATTCTTATTTGTCTTCTTAGTCCTTCTCTTCAATAAATATTCGAGAATAGTTGTTTGGGGTGGGAAATTCTTTATATATATCTGGTGATTTCTTACAGGTTTTTTTAGCAGTACAGGGATGTTTGTAAAATATATTCCTGTGTCAGGTTATTGTTTAATTTTAAAAGCTCGTGAGTCTAATTTCTTACAACTAGAAACACTGCCAACTGTGACACTATCTTTCACAGAATATACTGAGTTGAAAGAGACCCACAAGGATCACCAAGTCCAGCTCCTGGCCCTGCACAGGACCATCCTCAAGAGTCACACCATATGCCCAAAATGCTGAAATGGAAAAAAGTCGGGTAAAAGAAATTTTTTTTTGAAATACACTCCATAAGCACCTCCTTTGTTTGTTTGGGCTTTTAAAGGGAAATATTTTCCTAAAACAAAATGTGTGTTTAAGTTCAATACTTCAAAAGCATATGCAGCATAAGGATTAGAACAAGCGATTCTACGAATCACAGTGTGAACTCCAGGTAAGGTGAGTAAAATTGGTACATTTTACAAATTCTTTTGGTTGGGTTTTTTGGTTGTTGTTGGATTTGGGTTTTGGGAAATTTTTTTTGTAGATTAGATAAGGTGTAATGTTATCTGTATTTTAATGTCTTCTCATTTATTTTTGAGGCTGTATTTTCCTTCTTTGTCTCTATGTGTCTTCTCTGCATTTCATATAGGCAGCAGTCCATGCTTTGTTTAATTTTTCATTCTCCTTTGCTTGTTATGCTAAACTCATTTAAACCAATACTAGCAACAGAGAAATTCTATTAGAATGTATTTCAGGTATTGCAAGTTCAGTGCTAACCTTCTATATTTTTAATTGCTTCCTTTTCTGCTTAGATTTTCTGCATATGAAATGGTCAGAAGTCAGGAACTTATTTCCAATTTATAGCCAGATAAAGAGAAAATGTAGCTATGCTCTGGCATTGTCCTTGTTATTAGAGGCTAAAGCTGCAGTATAAGAACTACAGCAACTTGAAGTTAATGTCATTTTGAAGCTACATTAGCCTTAAAACTCTGAATACATTTCAGAGTGAACATTTGGTATTTCTTCATCCTTCAGTAGAGGAGTTGGGAGTCTCTAAGATATCTTCAAGTAAAATCGGATAAATGAATGACTAACATATTGCATAGCTGTGGCTAAAGGAAATCAACTTCCAAAGTTCAGCTGAAAGTTTTCAACATAGCACAAAAAATCCTGTTTTCAACAAGTGTAAAAAAAACTAAGTCTGCCACATCCATGATGACTCAAAATAAATTGTGCTTAGTGGGGATATTGACTGTATTCACGGGAATTGGTGAACTGTCATGGACAATAATGAGGTCAGGGAATTGCTGCTATTACTTCTGTATTACTATTACTTCTGTGCAGTGTACACTTTATGTCACTTTCAGAAACGCTTTTAATAATATGGATGTAATCAAAGTAAGTGTAATCATGATCAGACTGTAATACATGAATAACCACACATACAAAAATGATACATATCATGCTATATAAGCAATTGTCCAATACAGAGCAATCAAATTCATAGCTCTAAAACCATCACTTGTATGGTGGATCTCAAAATGGGAATTCTTCTCTCTCTACATGTATGTTTGGTGTTTTCTGTGAGGTGCCTGTCATTTTAACAAAAGTGACATGCAGAGTAAAGTGGAAAGGTCCTGTTTCAACCTGGGAAGAGGGTGGGGCAGACAGATGAATTGTTCCGTATTTTCTATGAAATCTTAATTGATTAGACGATCACCTTTATTCACCACAGAAAGACTTCTTTCTTTATGATGGATACAACAGCAGGAGAGCAAACTGTTGGAATTGATATACTTTGTTGCTTATCTGAAAGGAGATTTTTTGCCCTAATTTTGCACAATAGTAGAAACTTCCTTTAAATCCCATTTTCCTAACCAGCGCCTAGAATAGCTCTTGTTGTTAGATTCTAAGGACTCTATTGTGGCTTTTAAGCCAGAGCCCACAGTAGGGGTTGTGGAGGGATGCACCGCCCCCAAGAAACTCCTAGAGGGTTTGTACTTGAGGACAAATCTGATGATAGAATTTAAAAATGGAACAGACCATTGTAGATCATCCAGTCTTCCTATCTGCCAGCACAGGATTTTCCCTCCCAGATATTCTTAATGCATTGTTCAACGTAAAAGTCTCAACTCTGGGAGTTTCCAAAGCTTTGCTTGGAAAAATTTGCCTCCTTTTTTTCCCTCAGAAGTAGGAGGACACAGCAGCAGCCATGACCATGTCTTTTAATATATATCAGTGTGTACTTTGGACTGGTTTCTGCCTGCTGGCTGGTGTGAATAGGGGGCAGATGGATACGACATTTCTCTTTACTGTCTCCAGATGACTTAAAAATACCACGTGATCGCTGTGCCCTAGGAGGAGATTCGGAACTGACTTAAACCACCACCTGTCCTTTAATGAATGTCTCAGATTTTGTAAAGTGTGATCTAAAGTGTAATTGCTCAGTTCTGTAATGTGGTGCAGTTAATTTGTGTTTCAGTCAAAAAATGTTGTCCTAATTTTCTGGGTGGTGATTACTCTCCCAACCAGTGAAATTGGCTTGAATGTTCCAGTGCATTTTGTTTACTGTTTAAAGGCTGAAAACTCCAGTGTATTATTTCTTTTTTGGAGAGTAATAATAGTGCATTCTTCAATCTTCAGTGTTGATATTACCATCTTCCAGAAGGATTTTGAGAGATTTCAATTATCAGATATTTCACAATGCTTTTTAAAGTGCTGCTGGAAAGCAGACACCGAATTTTCAGAAGTTATGCAAGTCTTTAGTGTAGATGAATCCCCAATCCTGCAAAAAATATCTTGTGTTTAACATTGTTGTATGTGATCAATACTGTCAGATTTTTATAAATATCAACTCAGAGCTTGATGAATCCATGGGATAAACATATTAATGCTGAAGTATCTTGGCATTTACACATTAGACAGTGTCTATGAAGTCTCTAGTGTCTTTGAATTAATGTAATAAGAAGTGTAAATAGGACTGTTTTGTAGGGAGGCATGTGGGAAGTCAGTGTTGTACAAAATCAGCCAGTATTGACTATAATAGTCATAGAAAATCCTGAAGGTACAATGAAGATTAAATTTCCATTGGTGCATGTACCATTGTTCTTTGAGAATCAGTAAATGAAACTACATTTTAAACCAAGTGACTGGAGGTTAATATTGAGCAAACAAAATTTAAAGGGGTTTTACCACTTTCAAAAGAATCTTCTTAAGCTCTTCTTGTCTGCATGTTCTTAAGTGGGGGAAAAAAAATCTCTAACAAAAGACTAGCAAAGAAAATCTTTATAGGCAGAGAGAAATTTATAAGTAAAAGAAGCAGAAGGGATAGAAGCAGAAGAAAGGCCACTTAAAATAAGAAGTGGCCCATTTCCTTGATCTCATGGTAGACCTAAGAAATTATCAAAATGCTTTCATTAATGCATATTTTGCAAGATATATAGAGCATAATTGTTCAGTTGATAACATTGTAGTGATTTGTAGGAAAAATAAAATTGGTTTCAATTGGACACTATGAATCCTGTTCAAACATAGAACATCCTGTTCAAACATTGCAACTACTTAATAAGATGCAGATGGCCATGACGATGAGTTCTTGCTTTTTTTGGTGAAGTTCTGTCTGCACCAAGTAATGAAAGTATTTCAGCAAGACCTCCAGGGGTTGAAATAGCCCTTTTTGAGCAGCATATTTATCTGCAGTATCCAGAGGTGACACTGCCTATGTGAATGCGTATGACTCAGGCTGGAGGTTCATAAGTAAAATTACCAGAATAATCAAAGCATCAGGCTAGCTTGCCACAAAAGAAATGTTTAATTTTATATGCTAAGGTATTTTCCATTTTAAAGCCACAGACAGACTTAAGGTAGGAAGCCAGATTTCAATACCTAAAGTTCTTTGTCAGTTTAATTAGCTGTTGTCTGGCTTTCTAATAGTTTCAGAATCTGATTTTTACATATTACAGTTTGATGGCTGTGGTGCCTGGGAGGAACCACAAAAGAGTACCTCTTCCAAAAATCAGATGAATTTTAGAGCTATTCCTAGAGGCATTTTCCATCAACATCATTGTCCTACTTCATTTTGTGCCACTTTCAATTTCCAGGTAGAAAAAAATGCATGAAGCATTGTATAATTCCTGAAGATAATTTCTCTCCAAAACCTTTTTCATACTTTGTCTTTCCACTTCTGAGTAAGTAGCCAAGACTTAATAGTTGTCCTGGTAAGAGTGTAAAGGTAAGGATGCATTTCCATTTTTGTGAAATGGCAGCACAGACAGGATGATTCTTTAACCATGTATTTCACAGTTTGCTTATAGTTTGTTTATTCTTTGCCAAATATTTTGAAGACTGTATGTACCTACATTTCCGAGCAGTTCCTTTGCTACATTTAGCACACTTCTGTTTACCCCTGCAGTGACCTCATGGGCTTTCTGCCATCTGCCATTGTTCCTTTAGTCTAATGTATGGTGCAGTCTCACGTAATTTATGACTTTGCCTGATATTTAGTAGATAGACAGGATTATTGCCCACAGATGGCTGTGGTTCACAGCCAGAGGCATCTTCACAGAGCTAGTGGGAAGAGATTTATTCATGTTACCATGTGACTTCTACTGTAAGCTAATTTTAGCTCTGGGTTTCTCTTGATAAGTTAAAATGAAACAAGAACTCAGGGTCAAATTTATTATTGCCTCAAATGATGCAGTTTCATTGATTTCTGTTGAGTCATGCCTGTATGTCAGGTGTGAAATTAGCTGTCCATTTATTTTCATTAGTAAAATAAAATATATGAGAGTATATTTTAACTGTAATGCATGTGTACAGTTAGAAATATTTCTGGTCTTGAAGCTGCACTTTTGGAGCAGAAACAACAGAAAAGATTTATAAAGTCATACAGTTGTTGCCAGTAGATGACATTGTCTGCCAGCTTTACGTTTTCTCTGCTTCTTTTTATGGGCCACTGGAGTCATATATTCTGTCATTCTCAGTGTGAGACTCGGAACATTTCTTTGGCAAAGTCAGGGAGACTGGCGTGTTGAAAGTGAGCCAACACAGTCAGGTGGTTTCATTTGTACTTGATTTTTAGACTAGTTCTTGCAGCAGATAGGACATGAAAATTGCATTGTATCTTTCTGGTGTGTTTGTTTCATTGCTAGTGAAATAGTTGCTGCTGGGAAATTTAAGAAATCTAATTAGTAATAAATACACTAAGTTGAATCAGTGGCTTCTAATATCTGCAAATTCTATTCAGTATAGTGCAACCTTAAGTGGGTCTATGTTATAACATTGCAACTACCAGTATGCAAATTAAAGTGCCTACATATTTCCTTACTGTAGACTGAAGCAGAAATTCCCAGCCTCCAGACTGTAATCTATAGGGCGTTTATAAGCAGTTGGGCTGGAGGGGAATGGTGCTTGAAACAAAAGCCATCTGGAATACACATTTAAGATTCTGCTACAGAGGAGGTAAGAACAGAAGTATACATAGGAAAATGCTGCATTCTCACCCTGCAAGGTGCTAGGCATCCTTTCAATTTCACTAGGAAGTCAGTGGGAATTAGGAGCACTCAGCAGTTTCAGCTTCATGTAATTCAGGAATGCCATATGTAGTTAAATATGTTAAACCAAAAGGTGAAGTAAGTAAATATGCTGGGTGAGGTTCTGCCAGCAGAGTTATTGATGACAGCATCAATATAAATTCCCACTGTTTATCATTACTACTTTTGTTATTATGACAAAAATTATGTTGGCAGTATTTTTAAAGTTTTCCTCTTCTGGTTGAAGCTAATCTGGACTGACAGTTGTGAAGAGCACATCTGATAATACTTTCTGACATATATGTTCCCTCTGTTTTGATAGTGCAACTTTAAAACCATTGCACTCGTTTCTCAAAATGGGACAGTATGGGTAACAGTAGGAACAGAATTTACATTCTGCTCCTTACTGTCCAGCCTGGTTTTCAAACATGATTGTTAGGGATGAGAGAACAGATAGGTAAAGGGAGCATGCTTGCATGTGGAGGATTTGCAGTGTTTGCTGTGGCAGTATGAACTCAGCACTGTTTTTGTCCTGTGGTCATTAAAGTTGAGCTGGTATAGAAAAGAATGCAGTACATGCCCCACTGGAGGCTATAAAGCTTGTGTAGGTGGGTCAGTGCATCTGAGAACAAGTTCACTGTTTCAGGTGCCAACACCTGCAGGATTTAACTCCATGGAAAACTATCTCCTCATCCTTTACTAAATACATTTCTAGAAGGTACAGGCTAATTTCAGATTTGACATGTCAAGACACGGAGAAAAGTCATTGACACAGCAGGTGCATTTAAATATGACTGTCTAATTATACAGTGATGCAAGTTTGCTCCCAAGAAACTAAATGTACAGTGCCATGGCAAACATGGTATCTGCCTGTCATCCTGTTAGATAGAAAAGCAGTATTTGAAAGTAAGGCACATTTCATGTATGAAATAATAAAAATCACGGTATGGTAAACATCTGATAATATATGTTCTTAATCAAGTACTGTGCTGGTTTCAGCTGGGGTAGAGTTAATTTTCATCACAGTAGCTGGTACATGGTTATGTTTTGGGGTTGTGCTAAACACAGAGTTGATACTATAGTGATGGTTTTGTTATTGCTGAGTAGAGTTTAGACAGGGCCAAGGCATTTTCTGCTTCTGTACTGCCCCAGTGCTGAGGATGTTTGGGGTTTGTGGGAGGCTGGGAGAAGACACAGGGCAGGGACACCAACTAACCAATACCAAGGGATGTTCTAAACTATACAGCATCATGCTCAGTATATAAAGTGGAGGGAACAAGAAGGAACTGTGGACATTGGGAATGATGGCATTTGTCTTCCTGATGTTACTTGTGGTGGAGTCCTGCTTTCCTGGAGGTGGCTGAACACCTGCCTGCTCATGGGAAGCAGTGAATTAATCCCATGTTTTGCTTTGCTTGTTTGCTTTCCCTATTGAACTGTGTGTATCTCTACCCATGAGTTCTCTTTTACCCCTCTGATTGTCTCTCCAATCCTGCTGTTGTGTGAGTGACTGTGTGGGGTTTGGCTGCTGGCCAGGTTAAACCACAAGAAGTATGTACACTTTTTTCCTTTTTTGCAGACTTGGGGGTTTGCAACATGTATGCAGGTTGTTACAGAGAAATGCAGCTTCTGAAACTTAAGTAGGTATTTTAAGGTTTGATTTCAAGATTATTTAGTTAGTTTTGATTTGAAAGTTGTGCAATAGAATTCTGAATCAGTTTTAAATTGACCATAATAGTAGAGGATAACAGAGCAATGTTGTTCTGCAGCTACTGCTAGTCTACTGTCTAATTCTAATACATGGAGATGTTCACTGGTGGCTAAATCTAAATAGAGTCTGAAGCCTTATTGTGTGCTGGGGGTGTGAGGCAGGTAGTTTACAAACATGGTCCTGGCTTGAGGGCATCTTTCAGTGATAAAAGTGTTTTCTTGCCCTTCTCACATGCCCTATATCAAAATTCTTTGTTTCAATTGTCAATTCTGCCTTAGACAAATGGTGCTTTATCTCTGCTCAGTTGTTGAAGTCTAGGCAGGCAAGCAAATGTAGAGAAATAGGAAACACAATAAAATATTATCTCAAATTATAATCAGACAGCAATTGTTGTTATCTATGGAGAAAATCTAAGTTGTAAATGAGAGTTATTGCATCTTAAATGGATTGTGTTATTTATTAATTTACTTGCACAGTGAAGTACAGACGTTCACAACCCTTACATGCCAAATGCTAAGATTGTGGTAGGTTTGTTCTTTCCATCTTTTGCTCAGTATCCAGTTCAATGCTCACATGTACAAATTTTTACTGTACAGTCAGCTGACTGGGGTTTTTACACCTGCTTTTGCATGCTTTCTCCTTTACACTGACTAGATCTGTATTTAGCTAGTAGAGTTGACTCTGCAATGTTTACATCTTTCAGAATTGCAATAATTGAACCCAATAATCAATCGATGTTTTGAGATAGTATGTATTCCCCAAAAAGCCATTACAGAATGTACTAAATTTTCTTAGCACTCTCTGAAATACCCCTGCTGAGAAGTAAAATGTTCCTGCAATGTACACATTCAGTCTAAGACTATCTAATTAATGCCTCTAAATGCCATTCTCTTAGTCATGATGGAGAAAGGCTATTTGTTTTGAGCCCCAAAACTGAATAATAATTAACTGAATAACAAAATAGATATTCAAAGCAATCCAGAACAAAGACAGAGAACATTGTATAATAAAGAAGTTAACATTCATGGTGAATCTTTTAATATCTGAGTTTGAGATCTATCTTCAGGTAGATCCCTTGGTCTTCTTATATCAATCAACCAGACAAAAATTGCAAAGTGAAGGGTGTGACTCATGTGCTCACTGGTATATTCAGCCAAAATTACAGAGCTGAGCATATCCCATAATTTCTGGCTTTCCAGCACTGTCTCTGGCTCCCAGCATCACTTCATCATCACCACTCTGCCAAGAATCACTACATTCAGCAGTCACTAAAATGTCATATATGCAGAAACCATTCATCAACCTCAGACTTCGCTTATATAGACTTTTATTTAGAGCAAACATCAATTCCATCTCATTTCTGTTGCCCATTTCCCTTTATACATTCACTTTCTAAGATTCTGCTGCCATCTGTAGCCAGTATTTAATCCACAAATTAATTTGAGTCAAGATACTTCCTCTGGGAGAAAAAAAACCCATTTCTGCTGTTTTCTTCATGTTAGTCTGAAGAGCCTGTCCTGGATGATCTGCAGAGATGGAAATGGATGGTGAAAACTGACTCTCTGATGAACAAGAAATACAACAGATGGTTATTACATGACCTGGTATAAGTTATATGTGTATTCTCATGCATTTTTCTGTTTCATATTCAGTATTGTTTTCCTTCATTGAAATATTACTATTGCTGTACTGACATCAGTTCTTAAAAATTATGTTTTAATATGTTAGGATTGTCTTACAGAGTGCTATAGATCCTCCCTATTTCTGACTAAATTATTGCTGTGCCAAGATATTCAGTTTCTCAAAAGAATTTTGCTGATTAATTTATTGCTTACCAAATGGTGATTTATAAGTCATATTAGAAACACCTTTCTTAAGCATCTTGTACCTATTTAGAAAATAACAAATTTTAAAAAAATTATTTGCTTTTGTTGCTTATTACTATTGGATGAGACTGCATACAACCACACTGCAGGCATACTTCTCTAAACAGTTTTCTGCAAGGCTGAATCCTTCTGAAGACCTAGGAAAACTTTGAGAAATCCTATGTTTTCTGGAAGAGAGCAGTTCGCTGCTCTTTACAGACTGCCGATTCTGGTCATAGCCATAAAAGGCCTAATTACAGCCTTTACTGGAAACCCTGTAGTACTCACTTGGCACCTGCTGCTGCTGCATAGTGAGTACTTTTCTTGTTGCACAATGGATCTGTCCTTTTCATTGCTCAACAGTCTTCCTTCTCACACCTTCAAACAAATACTTGTTTCCTGGAGAAAGAACATTTAAATGATGCTGTAGTATTCACCCTTCCAAATGGCAGAGCTGTCTTCTATAGAGTTCTGTCATGCTAGAGGGCTCATTCCAGTATACAAATACTTCCTCCTGACATAATCAGGAAAGGACAGCTAACACATAATTTCATGGTTTAGGTTATCAGGTGGTTCTTGGCTCCTTAGAGGCTCAGATCACTTCAAGGACAGGAGCCTGAATCTGCCTCTGAATCCTGTAAACTGTATAATGGATTGTGTTTCTGAGCCTGTGATGGGGACAACTTTTTGGTCTGTGCAGGAGCAACTTGGAGGACAGTAAGAGGGGCACCCAGGGTACGTTCAGTGTCATGCAGGGGCTCCTTTGCTGGGGATGGAAATGGTGGAAGAGAGTTTTGTCATGCTGGCATAAAGCCTTCACCTTGAAGGCAATGGGCCTGGTGGGGACCAACCCAGTTTTTCTGGAGCAGCAGGGACAAATACCTGAGGGTCTGGGAGAGGCCTGTGAGCTCTGTCCAGGCATCCAGAAGACTGGGGCATGTAGAGCAACAGCAGTCAGCATCTGGCATTTGGCCTTGGCCACAACAACTTCATGAAAATCCCCCTTCTCCACTAGTACCCTGGAAATTTAGGTGACACCCTGTGTTTTCGTCCAAAACATATTTTCCAGCTCTACTTTTATATCCTTCCAGTCCCTTGGGAGCTTCTATTTCTCTCTGCGTGTATGGTTCCCACTAATTAATAAAGGCTTCCACTTTGAGCCTTCCTATTCATTTCTGATGGATGTATGGCTCTTGGAAGAGCCTGCCTATGATGTTTGAGAAAGAATCTTGCTGACATATTGAGGGATCTGATCTTTCCACTACTGAAGTAAAGTAAAAATGTACCAGTGTGCCAATTTTATTTGTATTATAGCACCTCAGCCTTGTAATTAGGTAGATTGTGCTGAATTCAGTGAAGTTATAAAAACCTAAACATTTATTCAGTAGCTTTGATTTACCCTCTTAATCATTTACTTGTTTGCAAGAATTATCTGTTCTGCATCCACCTGGAGCTTTTATTTTATTGCACTCTGTGATCTAAAATTTGGCTAAAAGAAAAACCCTCAAGGTTGACAAGGACTAGGATTGACAGAACTGTGGCTCTTTGAAATCCCTGTTGTCCATTTAAATTTTAATGTTTCTATCATTTGTTCCTCAGTGTAAATTAACAGCCATGGCAGTGTGTTGGGTTTCTTTTCTGAAGTCAAGACTTTAAATTTAATTCAATAGCCTAGATTTACAGCTATTCTATATTTCACAAGGCAGAATCAATAATGTGACTGAAGTGAAGAAGATAAAAATTTATGGTATCTTGCAATTTAATGGTTGAAAAGATGCAATTGGAGAGATCATAAATTGTGAAGGAGTTTATGCTTCATTGCTCCTGATTCAGTGCTTGCTGTTAGAACTTGATTTGTGACTATTCACAAGGTGTGATTAATGGTGTGATCGATGCTTGCTTCAGTGCAGTAAAGCAGTTGTAATGCTCTTCATTAGAATAAATAAAATAAATTGACTGAGGCTTTATAAAAACTGTGTAACATTTAAAATCTAAAATGTCAATTTTTTTTCCTGTTACAATTTAGGTTTCTTCAGGCAGTTTCCACCTACATCACATCAGTCATTGTCATTCTTTTTGGATATTATAGAAATCCATGTGGGTTTGGGTTAGCTTTATGCAAAGCTCAGTGAAGGGGAAAAAAAAAAAGATTTGAATAGGGCTGACTGGAGACTAAGATTTCTCATGGCTGTGTTTTGCCATCCTGGAAAAGTACATGTATTCTCCTTTAGCACATGAAAGTTTAAAGGAATCAAGGCAGAAAATGAATCTTCCATATACAGCTCTATGAAAACCAATAAAAATTAATAATGTTCATTGTTTTTAAATGGGATGGATGTATGATTGGTGCCCTAGTACAGACAATGAAGATAAAGAGTCCTTTTTGAATGGTATTTTTTTGGTTTAAAGATGTTCATTACATAATCCAAAGCTGTCTCACAGCTCTAAAACAGACAGGGAAAATGGCAACAGCCATGAAAGGCAGTAAAATGTAATGATTTTGATGTTGTCATTTGAAGAATTTGGATCCAGGAGATGCAACCAAGAAATAGGGTGGAGGATGCCTTGTGCACACTATTTAAATCCCCTGCAGTATATGGATAATTTTGAAGTTTTAAAAGTATAAACATGCTGTGTAAAACCTGGGGGGTGAAGAAATTGTTCTGTGAAACTTAGGGGGAAAAAATTTTACTATGGCTTGAATCTAGAGCTCTTTCATTTACTTTTGTTCACCTTACAGAGAGATAAGCCTGTAACTAGCTGGAAAAGTTTATCAGGTTTCCACTGTGCTCCCTTGCTCTGATTTTCTTTAGTGTCCTTTGTCATGGTGTGTGTAGAGATTTCAGGTTTGTGTTTGATTTTAAGAGGAACTGTAGGTAAATCTAAAGTTACTAGACAACAAAGCACCATTTGAACAACAGCAGTGAACTAAATATTTCCTATAATTTTTGTATCTTAAAATATGGTGTAGCAAATCCAGGCATCAGTGATCATCATGCATTTTGATTGGAATTGCAAAGAGAATGAAAAATGTAAGGAATCTAAAAATGTTTTTGAAACATGTAGCTAAGTCAAATTAATGCTTCTATTATTGCACACAGTATTTACAGACTAGCAGTTGTAACTTCACCAAAAAAAATCTTAAAATAGATCATATTCTGTCTTTCAGCAGTCTGGCAGAAACTCAGATGTTAAGTACAACGTATTCTGACAGTAAACACATGGTAAAATGTGTGAGACTATAATGTAACTAGCTACACTTTTATTTTGTAGATGATTTTTTGCTCCCTCACTGTCAATTGAAAAGCCAATAATTCACACACATATTTGAGTTTCTGTGAGCCATAAAAACTGGGCTTGGTAAGAGCAGATACAATGTAGCTGCAGTCATAGACCCCAGCGCATCGTAGCTGAAAGATCCCAAGAGCCACGGTGCTGTAGTGGGCACAGAGGAGTAGTTACATGCTGCAGTCATGGTTACTTGACCAACCTGAGTTTGCCTCTATCCAACAAATATGCAAAAATGTAGGCCTGAAAGGAAAATGTGAAGCTCTAGGTGTGCATAACAAAACAGAAAGTTGACTCAACCCAAACTCCATCAATTGTGTGGCAGAAAGAATACCTGTGTCCCCACTTGTTTGGTTTGATTGTGGGGTTTTTGTCTCAGAGGAATTGATTATCTATCCAACACATTATCATAATTTGGGAAGAAGTAATAGCACAGAACCCTTAGAACCTGCTGTTTTACTTTATCATTAACAAAAGCATCATCAGTCTTGTTTTATAGAAAAGAATACTGAAGCATTGAACAATTTCTTCAATATCATATGCCAAATTTGCTGCAGTGTACTTTGCCTCATCTCTTTAGATCTGTACCATATTGATAGAATTATTCATAGAATCAGTATTTGCTGAGTTGGAAGGGACCCATCAGAATCATCCAGTCCAACCGCTGGCTTTGCACAGGATGTCCTAAGAATCATCATGAGCCTGAGAGGGCTTTTGCATTCCTCTTTTCAGTATAGAAAGCCATACACATTTATAAAGTGTCAGAAAATCATGCTACGATAGGATTTTTTTTTGTGACTTTTTGCTTACTTTCAACCATTAAAAAGAAAAAAAATCTGTTAAGTGGCGTTGTTTTCAGCTATTTAGGCGTTTTGCAGGTATATTCAGCCAGAAACACACGGACAGTATATAAAGAGTAGATTTTGTTACCAGGCTGATGAACAATGGTTTTACCCTATTTTTTTTCAAATGTGACATGCTGTAAGTGGCTCAGATTAGGCCAGGTACTGAAAGCAGTATGACAATACTGAAGAAGCAGAATAATATAATGCAAGGGGTTTGGGAGGTCTGAGACACTACACCATAACTGCTTGCTGTATCTAATCTAACATCCTCAGAAAGAGTTGCACTTTACCCTGTGCTATGTATAACCATTCTCATCTGGCTCCACCAGCACTGGGGGTTTCACCTGGCAGGGGAAGTTTTTGTGACTCAGGAGATGGTTTAAACTGAAGTAACTCTTCCACAGTGCCCTTCACAATGGACTTCTCCTCTTCTATTTCCCCCTTCCCCCGCCCCCCCCCCATTAATGCCTTGCTGCAGTCTAACTTAGTCCACTTCAAAGGAGATTAGACAAAAGGGTTACTCCTCAGGCAGAAGGAGATTGTTCATATAGGAAACTACATTAACTGCTTGGAATACACTCCTGGGTTCCCACAGAATATGAAAAGGATGGATTTCCTAGTGCTGGTTCATCAACACACAAAGGTAGTAACGTAGTCCATTCTCCAACTTTAGATGTCCATGACATACTATGTGAACAAACAGAGAGTTTGTGGTTTCTATTAATTTTTCCTCCAGAGGGAAAGTTGTTGTTTCTTGTCCAAGCAAATATATTTCCTCTTTGTTTGGGTAACATTTGCAAATGTTGGCTTCTCCCATGAATTAAATATTCTCTTCACTGTTTTCCCTTTCTTTGTAACAGTGTCAGTGGTGAAGATTTAACAGTACCATAAATATCTGAGTACTTTCAGTTGAGGTTCTTGAATAATAACAAGTTACAGGCAGAAAGACTGAAGCATGGCACAATTTACCCAAAGCTATACTCTTATTTCCTTGAGCTTAATCCTGCATCCTGTCCAGTGGACCATTTGAGCATGAGGGAAATCATGCCTCTACACTCAGTGTTATCTTCCCAATTTTTGAAGGAAATGCTGGCTCTCCTTGTAGTAACCAACAGATGCTGCTGCAATGCATCAATATTAAACCCACTCTTTTTATTTTTATTATCACTGGGGTTTTTTTAAATCTATTTTTATTATCACTGTTAATGCTGAAAGGGATGCCATCTATTCTTGTTTAACCTTTGTAAATTTGAGGTGGGCTGATGGGGTCTATTTCTTTGTTTCCTATGAAAGAGTGCTCTGTCTTGCCTCTGCTCTTGCCATTTCTTTCCTAGTTATGAGTGTCTCTGTCCTGCATCTATCAGTTTCTTATAGATCTCTCGAAGTTCATTATGGTGCTGCTCAATTTATTAGGACCAATCGTGCATTAGTACCTTCTTTCATCTGAAGTGCACTTTTAAATGTTAGACTACACACTAATCAAGTTGAACATAAAAATGAGAGCACGTTCACATTGTTAAGGTAAATGATCCAATGCATTCATAGTGAAGACATATTTGAACTACAGTTTGTGCTTTTTGTTACAATATTGAACATTCCGGACAAGTATGAATTGTGTTGTTTTGTGGCAGCCTTGTAAATATGTGATTATTATTGCATTGCTGGCAGACCTCTGGATATTTCATTGCAGCTTTGTGATAAATTTCAAAGTGGAATTAACTGGGGGTGATTTTATTGTGTAAATTTCTTCCTATAAATTAGAATACAAACACATGAGTGGCACATCCACCTGTACCTACATGCATCTTTACACTTGCACACAGTAGTGACTGCTGTATGAAGCTGAGCTTGATACCATGCACTTATCAGGGAAGACAGTAGGTATTTATTAGCAACTGCAGTGTTATTAATACAGCCTCTGAAGCTGGTGAGTGGAGCTAAAAAAAATAAATTATTACTTTGGAGGTAGAAAGATGGAAGATAGTAAATTCAATAAAAACTTTCTCTTCTTCATGCTTAATGGAGCACATTTTGGGATTTGGACATTTTGCATTTTTCCATTCCTCAGAAAGGGAAAGGAAACTATTTGATGCAGTTATTAAAATTCTATAGGAGAACCTAAAGCCTCTTTGTGCTGTGTGAGGAATTCTGTACCAGGACTTCCGCAAAGAAAAAGACACTTTTACATGAGTAAATTGGTCTGATTACATTCCTACAGAGGAAGCAGAATTAGGCTTCAGCTTTGTAAAAGGATGTACAGTCCTGTGGCACTAAATGCACAGCTAAATGCTGATGAAACTTGTGCAAGGTAATCTAGTGAACATGGGTAGTGACAGCAGTGACCAGTAGCAGACATCAGTGACCATAATATGGTCCCAGGCTGTTCAGTAAAGGTGGAGTAGAGCTCACTGTTCTTGCCATGCCTTCCTTTTGGAGAGCAGCAGAGTTCCCAGGGCAATGAAGTTCTTTATTCTGTTGCTGCTTCATAATGTGGATTGGAACGTTTTCTCCTGAGGATTTATATTGAAGTTCATTGCCTAATGTCAGTAGACTTTTATATACCTTTAGGAAATGTCATGCCAGGATGCAACTGAGATGGTTCTCATCTGTCTCATCTGCTATACCTCTTAAGGAGTTATAGCAATCCCTTCTAAGTGGTGTGGACCAGATTTTTCCACATTCTGAAGCAAAACTTTCCACAACAGTTAATTTAATGTAAGTACCACTCCCAGAAATATATCTGTAGTGGAGATCTTTCATTGCTGTTATTATGACTTTCCATGCATCAGTTAAGTGTCTCAGCATGTGGTTCGGCTGTGCTTTTAAGTCATTGTTCCCATTTTCAAAGCTGTAGTTTCATTCCTGTATAAAATTCTAGACTAATCATATCTCCTCTAAAGTCACGTGGGCAATTGCACATTAAAGACAAAATTTGGCCTAAGCTTTGCCAGCTTCTTACATGCCAGGGAACATGATGAAAGAAAAGGGCACAAATCATGGAACAATCCAAGCCCTGTACCAAAGTCTCTAAGCCACGTTTCTCAGAGCAACAGTGTATCCTCTCCACATCTTTCACCTCAGAATGTCTGGGAACTTAGGATATAGTGATACAAAAAAGAAAATTTTCATTCTGAAATCATGTTTAGATTTAAATACAGTTTAGAGTGCAGTGGCCAAAATATTTACAGTAGGTTGTTTATCTTTTACCACTCCTTATTTTGTTACATTTTCTTAATAATTTTATTTTTAAAATACTATAATTTATAAGGTAATATGATTGGTTTTCATTATTTTGACTTTACCACTCATGTTCATAAAATAAAGTAAGCAGTGAAAAATGAGCACTGTGCCCAAACTCTCAAAGTTATTTTTATGTCTCTAAGATCCAAACTGGAGGAGGAAAAGGGAAAATTTGCATTTCTTGCAGTTGAAACAAGCTTAACATCTTGCTGAAAGTGTCAGAAAGCCAAGCCCAAATTGCAGTGAACACATGGAAACTCAGATATAAATGCTGTACTTTAGTAAATGTTATTTTACTCAGCTGATATGAAAACATTTGTGCAGCAAATGAAAATAATTTAATTTGTGATTTTTCTTTTTCAAGAGAAAGGCATAATGCATCACCTGGCTGTACTTCATTTTCCTTCTACAGATAAATCAGTGTCATGCACTGGGTGAGCCCCTGTAGTGCTGTCAATGAGCCACAAGTTCATATGGTTTCTGCAGACTGACTGAGACTGTGACCGGTGCTTTCATATATTAAACTGCACGGCTTTATTACAGTCAGAGAAAATCCTAATTAGAGAAGAGCTATTCCTGATGACTCTGTAACACTGTTTTTGTAGGATAAGTACATTTTCTACTGCTTCTAGTTTCAAATAAGAGAACCGCAACTTTCACTGTAACTTTCACTGTTTTACTTAAGATGACACTGCATAGTCTGATGCATCTCTTCTCTGGTATTTTATCTGTATTCTCCTTTCTAAAATTCGGCTCTGTGCTATTGGCAGTTTTTTCACCGTTAGTAAAATTGTGGCTGTTGCTTTTAGAATGAGAAAGCAAAGTGACCAGTGAACCAATAAATGAAAACTGTTCAACAAACATCTATGTAAAATCTCAAACCTGTTGAGAATCTCAGGTCTCAGAGCCCTATTTAATTTTGTATCCAGATATGTCAGCTGCTAAGGACAAGATTTAGTAAAATAGCTTTTGGTGAAAAATTATTTTCTGACTGAAGAAGGCATTTCAAAGGTCTTGCAAGATTTTTAACTTTGATTTAAAAAAAAAAGGCAACACAGCAATTCCACCCCAAATGCTTTGGTAGAATACCAAGATTTTTACATTTCAAATTGTTACCAGGTATTTGTAGCTGGGGTGCCTTTTTCTCTTTAGTGTTCCCTTGCTGATTTCTACCATATGCTACCAAGCTAAATTCACTGCAATGGAAGATGAAATCCAAGCAGAGCCCTTGTTTGGGGGAAGAATCGTGATGAGATGAAGCTTCAGAGAAGTGATGTTCTAGCTCTAAAGCAACATTTCCAAATTGCAGTGTATACTCAAATTTAAACCTGTATTTTTTGTCTCCACTGTGGGGCCTTTCTGTTATAATTACTTTCTATGTTGCTTCTTCTCACTATGTCTATGTGCTTGGAGGACACCCAATGCAAATTAAGCTGCCCTACCCTGGCAGAGTCCCTACCTAGGGGCTCCTCTAGCCTGCTAAGTATGTGGAGGTTTTTGGCAGGATCTGTTTTGACAAGTGCTCTCACAACCACAACACACACAAAGGTCCCAATGATGTTTCGCATTCTTGTTGGATATTGACTATCCTCAAGTCTGAGAGTTCAGGTTTGCACAAACGTAAAAAATGGCATAGGATCCCCCTGTAAGATCACAAGGAACTGTTTAACATTCAGAGGTTGCAGGAGGAATAACTTTTACCAGGTGACAGGGGTCCTTTAGTCATCCCAACATTAATCTGCAATAGCCTCAGCACAGTTTACATCTGCAAGTGGAGGCCTGTTCCTGCACCAGGAAAGTGAAAGTCAGTACCTCTAAGGGATCCTGTGACTTAGATTTGTGCTTCTGGATTTCTCTTCACTCTCCAAACCATTCCTGTCAACCCCTTTAAGCAAGAAATCTCCGCCCTTGTTCCTTGTATCTGTTTTGCTGACTGGCAGAAACAGCAATCTCCTCCACCTGCTTTGTCCTTTCCAGTCTGAATACTTTCTAGATTGTCAGCCAACTGTGCTTTTGTGGAAAAGCTCTCTGCCTCCTGGGCAATTTAATAGCGAGCTACAACAAGGATCAGACTCAGTCAGCATTGGAGGATGGCTACTTCCTTTCTTCCATGCCCAGGGGAAAAAGCAACCAGGAAACATCCATTCTTTGAAGGGCTGCATGTGACAAGCAGAAGGGGGAGTAGTGATGCCCACACATGCAGTGTTTATGTTCCCACATCCTGTTCCACTCTGTTTTTCTTGACCAGGGCTGTTCCCAGGCATAAATTGACTCACCAGACTTGGCCTAGAGGTGAGCAGGAATCACCAGACAGATTATTTGCACAGCAATCCCAAATGCTGTCCAGTGTGGCCTGGTTACAGCCTTTGCCATTGATTTACCAGGTGTCCTTCTTGTATTGTTCCCAAGGCAACTTTTCTTCCACTGAGAGGCTATGACACTGCCAGAGAAAGCTGAAATTCCCATTACTTGGGGCCATGGACCGAAATTCTGTGTACAAAGTCCAGGACCAAATGAGTTAGATGACAGATGCTACAAATACCAGGGTGTGTGATGCAAAGATACGTGCCACTGCACATACATGTGGTGATTTCCATGAGGTCTGATACACTTAAATTGTTGTAAGCTTTAGAGGCTTTGCTGAGCATCTGTACTGTGCTGCTAAATTTATGCCTGTAAAGAGAAAACTGCTGGTGTAGCCTCAAGGCAGGGTAGAGAGAGGCCCCTACCATCTCCACCTATTTCTCTCCTCTTTCAGTACACATCCAGGTATTGCTGCTCTTACCTGTGGACACATGATGGTGTTAGGCTGCAATCTAGATCCATGTCTTACAACTAAGGCCAGGTGATAAACTTTAGGAGCAGTGTTGCATTGTCAGCTTTACTACAAATTTTTAATTCTTAATAAAAATACTATATTGCCTGTTGAAATTTTTCTTCTGATGCTGCTCTACTACTTCAGTTTGCACATGAGGTATTGTCATATTTTAGCACCTTTCACTTCATTTAGTTTAATAATTTGATAGTTTAAAGCATCTTTCAGATACTATCTTTTTTGGTGATATCAGACTGATTTCTTCATCATCTGAGAAGACAATTGTCCTCTCTAATGTGTGTAAAGAGGATCATGGTCGAGGGCCTCTGGCAAATTGTCTTTTTTTTTCTATGTTGTCTCATCTGGAAAGTGAGTATCTATACTTTGTAGCTTTTGGTAGAGAAATTTTCTGACCAATTTCTTTCACTTTCAGAAGTGGATTAGTTATTTAAATGTTTGCTTCTAGTATTTTCCAGACTAATTTGCACTTGGCAAGCCCATACCATGATAACTAGTTTGATTCTCAAGGTAGTACCAGCAGAGCTGGTATGAAACAGTGAATGCTTAGAGAACCCAGTGAGTCTTCAGAACAACACTGTGGAGGCTGGATAACTTTACTGGCTACCAGGGTTGTCCTAGATCTGTAATGAGCTTAGGTAGTGTTAATTCTGTAATCTCTGCATCCCACTCGATTGTATGTTATAAGCATACTCTCTAGCACCTTACTTTTGTCCTCATTTTTCTTCCTTTGACAATTAGATTAATAAAAAAGATGCAGTGTTGCATACATTCAGGGGAAAAAACCAAACAAACAACAATGTAGCCATTTTTAAGCCAGGCCATTTACCAATCCAAATCTATAAAGAAAAATAATTTGTAAGTGGAAGTGAGTTGCAGCTCAAGCTCAAAGGTGCTGCCATCAGTCAAAATGAAGTAGTTTTGTTTATACGGAACTCTACACCCAAGGACCTCAATGTTAAGACTATAAAACCACAAAACATCCCAGTAAGGGACCTAATAACAGCATATCTGCTATAGAGATCAAGGAGATAAAACAGAGTTAAATGACTTGCCCAAGAAATAACTATCTGCTACTGGCAAGAACAAGAAATGAACTAATTGACCCTGTCTTTCAGAATCTGTTTTAATCTTGAGACAATTCTACTTACTTATCCACAACTATTTCACTCACAGTTTACTTTAACATGTTTTATACAAACAGCCAGAAAACTATAATGTGTCTGAATTATGTAGGGTGTTTTCCAATACAAAGAGGCCATTAAACATATTCGTTTTTCTGTCTGGCTCCTCCAGTTCATAGTTTCATCTCAATGATAAGGCATTATGAAGCCCTATATTGTATTTTTCATTTGGGGATTTATAGAGTGCAATTTTTTTCTTTTCCCGCCAGCTTATCCACTACACAAGCTAACTTCATACCTCATTTCTGCCATGGATATGGCTATTTTCTACAATGTGAATGAAATACCTGGCGTGATAAATATTGAAGTGCATCTGCAGTTTCATTTTCA
Source organism: Chloebia gouldiae (assembly GCA_003676055.1). Classification (NCBI taxonomy): domain Eukaryota; kingdom Metazoa; phylum Chordata; class Aves; order Passeriformes; family Passeridae; genus Chloebia; species Chloebia gouldiae. The sequence goes on from QUSF01000012.1 coordinate 600,919, forward strand.
CATACAATTGACACTTTTCAAAGAATAAAACCATTGCTGCATTTACTAAGTATTTACTAAGTGTCTCTATTTTAATTCTGATCTTCTTGAAGAGTATTTCAATAGAGCAAGCAATTCAACATAATTTCTCTTCATTTATGACCATGTTATAGTATTTCAACATAATCATGCAGTAATAGAATGAGTTATGTTTATGACACATCATTCATATTAGAAAATGTGCATATAGAAACCACAATAATTCTAATATTACATTTCACTACCTTTTCAGTGTCAGGAGAATGCACTATTCTCCTACACTGGGTTACAAATGCTATACAGTCTAATCCTGCTGAAATACCTGTTTGCATTTTAGTTTTGCAGTGTTAACAATCCTGTATTACCAAAAAATTAAGATCAGTTTCAAGTCCATGTATTTTTGAGTGCTGTTTATTTCCACTTTTTTACTTTGTCTGTTAAGTGACTCTTCATCAGATTAACTTCGTATATTAAAAACACACAAATACAGTGATTGATATTAGTGTGTGAAGTCTCCTAAGAGTTTAATGTAGTATTTATATTTCTGCTAGTGTAGAGGTATTTCTACAGATTGTCTTTGCAAATAGGTTGTCTTCATTCTTATTGCTAAGATAGCTTGTTTGCAATATTTTATAGCTCTCTTTCTGGAGAAATGGAAACCACTGGCATTGGTTAGAAAGGCTGAAGCTGGGAAATAGGCTGTTCTGTCTGCCAAGGTTATCAAACTATCAGGGAAATATGGAATGGTCCAAGTCCCTTGCAGTTACTACACAATGTCTCCTGTGCTTCACTGTCTGTAGCTGTAACAATCCTTGTGCTTCAATGGGTCTGGTTCTTCCACATGGCTATTTATTGCACCACTGCTGTAGTAGAATTAGTGAAATCTCTTTTGAGTAGAACTGTGGAACAAAGAAAGTATTAGAATCCCTAAAAGTCATGCACAGCCTCTGGGTAACTCAATAAGCTCAATCAATGATGAATGGTACCTCCTCAATAGGAATCCTGTCCGTTCTGATAGAATTTTTGACATCCTTTTTATCTGTTCTTGATCAAATCTAGACAAGTTTTCTAGAAGAACAAAACACTTATTTAATGCAGTATAACTATCACTCACTGCCATAAATGTGGAAAGTTAAATGACTATTTTTCTGGTATAAACTATTAGTTTTGTAACCCGCATTTCAAGGGGAAGAGAGAGATAATTACAATTACAGGGATTTTGGCACACTGGTTATTCAGTTTTGAATTGCTGGACATGAACAGGAGATCCTGTGATATACAAATTTATTTTTACTGCCTTTATGCTAAAGGCAAACTCAAAAATAATAGCTGAAAGATGTAAGTAAAAGTCTGGTAGAACACTCATATGGTGGTGGTAATAAAATAGAGCTTTCAAGGGTGCTGTGGAAAGTTAGAGGTGAAAAGCTGAACTAATAAAACCATCTCTCCCATAGGTAAATGAGTAAGCAGAGTGATTTTTCAGCCCAGTATCAGCTTGATACATAGGCCAGAAGAGGAGGGATAGCGTAGAACATATACCTGCATTTTGTGGTGCAGAAGAGGAGATTGTTGCTGGCTTATTGGCTGGCCTGCAGTTAGACAGAGTTAGCCCTTGTCTTGGAGGTGACTGCTGGAATTTTTTCCTATATGGAAGATATTCCAAATCTGCAAATATAATTTGGTGAGAAGAGGCCAAATTTGGACCTGTCAACTTTGACACATCCCTTAAAATATTCCAGATGATAGTAATGGTGTGTAAGAGAGTTGTAACAAAGGAGAGATTTTCAGCTCTTTTAACAGAGAGCTATATAATCACACTTTCTTGTAGAAGCATTCAGTGTGAAGATCTGTCAATAGAAATCTCAAACTGTGAATATACAATTGCACTTTATTATCCCTTTGTTATTTTGTAACTACATAGGTATGACAGACAGAAACTGATGTTAAAAGAAATCCACAATTGTCAGTGTGTCACATGCATGAATCCCACTGCTGGAAGTTTTTCAGTAAATCAGCATTGTTGGGTAGGTACACCAAATGCCTTATTTTAACAAAATGTTTTTGCTCACAGTAACACTCAAGCTCTTAATTTAAGGAGAATGAACATCCTAAGATTTTGTTACCATAGTGCAGATCAGACAGATGGTGCTCTGTGTTGCACTGAGCAAACAGGGAACTAAACAGTTATAAGTACCAGATAAAAGGTGCTGAGCGGACAGAGTAGGTAGGGAAACCTTCAGTTAGACCCATAAGTAAATAAGTGCTGTATTATAAAACAATAATCATGTGTAAGACACCCTGGGTTTCCTCAAAAGTCCTTTGAGTCTCTAAGGAGTACAGTGAAAGGGTACACAGAGGTCTCCAAACCTTCACCCACCAGCAAAATTATTTGTTTTCTTTTGTGTCTTAAGGATTTATGGTGCTACTGTTCTTGGCAGGGCCTGGAAACCAGCCACACACAAAACAGAGATAGATGGAAGCATCTGGTGAACTTCAGAGCTCTGTCTTTCATAAAAGATGAAGAGATGGGAGCAAAACTCTGCCTGAGGGGTCCTTTTATTTTAAAGAATTAACTTCATTTTGTGTTCAAATTGATTGGTAAATTCTTTGTTTGAAGTTTTGGGGAGGATATTTTGGCTGTGTTTTGTCTTCCAGCTCAAGTGAACTGTTTGTGGCAGTTGTATAGCATTTTTTTCTTGCCTTGTGCAAAACCTTGGTTGCCACTGCCTGTACCTGTGCTCAGGAGCAGGGGTTTCCATTTTTAAGGTGGTTAGGGTTTGAATTCCAAAGACTGGAAAAATGTGTTTGTTAGGATGTGCATGTAACAATTATTTCAACAGTCACACTTTTCTGAAAGCTTGTGCCTGTGCTATATTTATTAAATGCATAGACTATTAAAGCAAACAATAATTCAGTTCCCTTAATCCCATTTCTGACAGACCCACGTGCGAATCCTCTGAGAGAGCCATGCACCTGTGACTGAGCTGATGGATCAGCAAAGCAGAGAGGGGGCCTGAGATCAGCTTCCTAAACAACCAGACCTCAGTGAGTGACAGCTTGTTTGTGTCCTGAGAGATGTGCAGGAGCTGATTCGGATTCTCACAATGGAACCACTGCTCTGTGACAGTGACCGTAATGTACTTCAATTCAGTCCCCCCCCACAGGAGCAACAAAGGCCAAAAAATCCACCACAAGTATGCTTAACTTCAAAAAGAACAACTCTGGGAAAGCAGGGAAGCCCACTAAAAAGAAGCTGAAATGGGCCACTAAAAGAATTAAATTCTTCCAGGCAGTAAGATCTCTGAAGTTAGGGACACAGCAGCAGAGCATTGCCCATCCTTTGGGAAAGACTTCAGCAAGGGTGAAAAGAGCCTGGCATGGCTAATCAGCAATGGAAAAAAAGCTATTAGAAGTAGGAAAGATTATTTAGAAAACCAAAGCTGTGTCTAAACTAAGTTAGAAGGGCTACATACTAAAGAATAAAAAAAAAACTTTAATCAAAGTAGCCAAAAGAATTCAAGGGCTAACCAGTTTCAGGGATCTTAATTTTCCCTAGACATTTTTTGATCACTTTAGCACAAACAGAAGATGACCAGCACATAAAATGTCAAAATGGTTATGCATTTTTGTACTGATATTTGCTGTGAGTCAAACTGGGGCTAATCCTACATATAAACTTTTTTTTTTTTAAGGAGAGATGGAGGTAGGAGATATAAGCATAGGTCTGAGGAAGGATTAACAGTACCAAAAGGGAGATCTATGCTATTTAAAAATACATGAGACATTTGGTGACACTGTGATGTTCTTCCAAGTAGTAATAATGAGGATCAGTTGTGAAAAATTGCTAAAGTGATTGGGTAATAAAATTACCCCAATGAAATTGAGAGTATATGAATGTAAAGTACATGTACACTGGGGATAAAAGCCTTTTTCATCCAGAAGATGATGGGCCTGAACTGATGATTACCACTTAAAAGTGAGATGTGGAGGCTATGATAAGTTCCATGAAAAGATCATCTCAGTGCTTGGCAGTAGTTAAAAAAATAAATCAATAGTTAGAAGTTATTAGAGAACAGAGAACAAACAGAGAGCATACTTATCCCATTCTATAAAGCCATTATGCACCAGGACATTGAAAATCAGGTGTAGTTCTAGACATGTCATTTCAAAAATAAAGTTTTAGAACTGGAAAAAGTCCAGAGAAGGGCAGCAAAGATGACTTAACCAACAGCTTCTGTGCAGAAGCTGGCAGGCCTGATAGTATTGAAAGGAGGCAATGGGAGCAGCTATATCAGAGATCTACAAAACCACAACTGCTAGCAAGAAGGCAAGAAGGTACGTGCAGACTCACTGCTCTCTCTTAGAGTGCAATAACATGTGAGAGAAATGGGAGAGAGAAGTTTAAAACAAGAGGAACTTCATGCAGTGGATAAAGGACCTTTGCAACTCCTTTCCAAAGGCTTTAACGAACACAGGTTTTCATGCAATCAAGGGGAGACCAGAGTTTATAACTGGAAGGGTGCTACCTTATGTGTGTAGATAAAGCATAACCCAGTCAGAAAAGCTCCTGAGCTGGAAACATAGTAGTTTTAGGGGGGAAATATCTTATGTTCTTGTGTTGGCTTTTTTCTCATCAGGTGGCTGCTGCTGACCACCTCCTAGTTTGATTGAATCCTTTCTCTAGTACAGTATGGCTTCTCATGTGTGTGTAATCAAAGGTAATTATAGATGCAAACTTTACACGTCCAGACAGTTGTAACATTATCTTGCTAAATTAATTCATGTGTGTTTTGAGATCAAAATAAGTATCAAAGTATCAAAATGAGATTATAGTCTTAATACTAAAGTAATACCATGGCACTTTATAATTAGTGACTCGCACTATTTTCCTACAAGGTAGCTCCTAATAATGAGATTCAGTGTTGGCTGTGAGAGCTGAGAAAGTGGTGTCTTGGCTGTGGGGACAATGTTTAAGTGGGCAGGTTCAGTTGGTGTTTCACCCATTCATTCATCGCCTTGAACAAGAAGCTTAAGTTCACTTCTTTTCACCTGTTAACTTCAGCTGAAATTCAGAGATCTGATTAACTGACAAGGAAGGAGTCCTTTTATCTCCAATGGCTGGCCTTGTGCCTGGCTACCATTTTGCACTGTTAGTCTCCTTTTATGCTTATATTTCAGTGGTCACACAGAAATAGGTTTAGCATGTGTTTTTGCCTTACACCAAGTTATTTCCTAAGCAGCAACTTTTATTTGTGTAGTTTTTAATACCTGGAAAGAGTTATTTCCTGAGCAGCAACTTTTGTTTGTGTAGTTTTTAATACCTGAAAAGATAGAAATTTTTTTTAAGGTGTTTAAGCATTTATTAATTTATTGAAACTATCTTTCCAGTTTCTGAGGTGTTCTCTGTATTGTATTTGAAATTGTCAGCAATTAATTTTTTTCAATATATAGAATTGAGAAACACATCTCAATTAGCTTCTCATGCTGCTTTTTCTAGCTGTTAAGAATCACTGTTCTGATACAGCCTATATTAGTATATTTTGTAATTAGGTTAATTATGAATGTTCTATGATATGATTTTATTTGAAAATGTTGACTGATCCAAAGTGTAATTTCTAAAAAATCATATGAGTCATAAACATTTCTGTTTAGCTATGTTTTTTAAGCTTTCTGATTTACAGGTATTATTTTTTTCTTTCACACAGGAATGAACACTCTTAAAATTAAGGATTCTGTGTTTTGCCCAGTCCTATCTGAGCCACACCAAAGGGAAAAAACCATCCTTGGGTAATTTTTTTGAGTTCTGTTGTTTTTAGGTGACTGTTAAAAATACCATAAAGATGTTAATAATAGAATTATAGTTGAATCGATCCAAGATAGAGGATCACTCTTCTTAAGAAATTTAACAACTCTATAGTTCCTTTTTGCTTGATACTCCACTAAGGTACTGTCTAACATCTTTTTATTTTTTTAGAAACAACATTCATACTCTGAACTATCCCAATTTGATTAATCATACGCAGATAATTAGTCATTCTGAAAAGAAAATGGCTGCAAAGGAGCACGCTGCCCTGAAGTCAGGCATATTTGGCAGGCTTCATACTAACTTGGTAGTAATTATGATTTCCATCGAGTGAGACAGGCAGTGAATAAGATATTTAACACTGTGTGCTTTGGCTGTGAAAACCTTTTCGACTTGTGCTTTCAATTTCTGGGTTTAAGTGTTATTAAAATATCTATGTGGATGTATTTTAAAAGAAATAATTATCCTTTCCTATACACACACTATTTTTTAATCTCAGGGAATTTTCTCTGTTTACTGACTGCTCCCCAGAGATGGATGCTCTAACCACCATAGAGAGCAGGACCATAAATATCTTTTTGCAACACAAGAGCTGCAGTTACAGTGTAGTGAAATCTATCATCTCACTCATATGAGATGCAATGTGTCTGCATCAGAAGTTACCCAGAACTTTCTACCCACAGGGACTAGATTAAACTGTGGTTTTAATTTTAGAGATTTGATGTGTATATTCTAGGTAATATCTAGTTATTTCTAGGAGCACTTGTATTTATAAATTGCTCTTCTTCTTTACTAAATATTATAGATTCTTGTATGATTTAACACTTGTTTTTTTAACACTGCTAGTCTAACTCAGTGGACAGTTCCCCAGATATACATGTACAGGCTATGACAATACTCAGAGTAACTGTTATGCCTGAACATCTAAATTCTGTAACACCATTTTCTCATGGTAATCCACTGGACACCAGAAAGAGAGTGCAGCATTCTCAGTCAATGAGGAGCTTAGCCATAAGATATCTAGACTGTCATATACAATTGCACTGGATTTGGTGGATTCCAAATTGTTCTGAAACGCCTAAAAAAGCTGCTGGTGTTTGTTATTATTATTTTAAAAACTGTAATGCATTACATAACACCCATGATCTTATTCCTAGATTTCTGTTGCATAAAGCTTCTATCTGAAAGTCTAGTATTTATTAAATACATTTGCTGGATCTACTAGTAGAACTCATATATCTTGCTTCTTGTGCTGTTCCAAGGCACTTCTTGGAGGGAGGAGTACCAGGAATGAGCGGGTAAGACCAAGTTTTCAGAATGTTGCAGTAATGCCTCTAGTCCAGTCAAGAGTATGAATATGATTGATGACTTTGCAGTGATGCAGAGGGCAAAATACTGACACGTTACAGCAAAAATTTTTTGAAAGCTCAAAATTTTGGCACCTATGACAAGCTGCCACATGACTAAGAAAACAGGTTTGTGTTCCAGACTGCTCTGAAACTGAATGTGAACAGTTCTGCAAATAGTAGTTCTCCCAAATGTCTTTATTATAAGCCTGTCTATTCAGCAAACTACTGTGCCTTGAGGTGTGAACCTTGAACAAGTTGATTCAAGTACCAGAAACAACCTAGATGTGGCAGATCTGTGGTCCCTGCACACTTGAAAAAGCCAGATAAATACGTCTGCAGAGATCTGGTTCCCACATCGCCAGGTTATTTTCTTACTGAAGGCAGCTCAGGTGTAAAGCTAACACTCCATTCTGCTGTAGTCTAGGAAGGAGACCTCTAATACATGGGGTCTGACATAGCAAAGGACAAAATTTGGGCTCTGGGTTAAAACTACCAGCTGCTTTTTTCTTTGCCTTTTTTTTCCTCTTCCTTTGTTTGTTTTGGTTTATGTGTGCTTTTTTTTAGCCAACAAACTTAAGCACAACCTTAGGACCCCTGAGATGTTCTCTCCTCCCTCCCAGTTTTGCAAATTACCAGAAGCTTATGCATAGAGCAGACTGCAGGGAGGGAAGAGCATGCAGAGTGCTGGGGAGTCCAAGGGACTCCCATTGGAGGTGATGGCTTCCTTCCTCATCCTTCTCAAGTCCCCCTTCAAATGTTACCATGGTGGTTGTCTTTTCAAATATGAATGGTCCTTCCATTTCCTCCTCTTGCCTTGTGCCCACAAAGTTTGGCAGGATCTTTTTTGGAAAAGCACTGTCATCACAGTTCCTGTACTGCCTTTTGCATGCAGGCAGAAAATGAGGATAAAAAAGTAAGGGAAAGCAAAGAACATCTAACAATTCTGAACATACATTTCCTCAAAACATTATTGAAAAAATACCATAAGATTTGGCAATTCAGTGAACCTAGCATTAATTTTTTTTTTCCAAGATAGCTTTCTTTTTGTTTAGTCTTCTTATCTGGGTTAGCTTTTAACAAATTCAGCTGTCACTTTCTATATGAGTGAGAACATTTTTAGTAGCGTGGATCAATCTGGCAACAAGTGAGCAGTAGTGTGAGACCATCAGCAGGTGCGTGGGAGACAGCAGCAATTTGGGAAGCCTGAAAGAGTGCTGGTGAGGGAAATCAATGTTCAAAAGGCATAGTAAAAATCTTTCTGGTTGTAAGAGGTATTGCTGAAACAACTGTTCTGCTGAGAGCACAATTTGTTTTTCTGTTCTTCAACAGTGTCTGATCTTTGTATGTTATCTCTAGGATTTAAAGACAGTTTCCTTTTTTCAATGTGTTTGGAAACATTAATCTTTGGATTGAGGTTGTAATTTTACCCATAGTTCCTGAGGGCTGCTTATTTAGCATCTGTTTAGATGCATGGAGAGAGCAGTTTTTTGAATCTCATACTACATCTGGATCAAAAAGTCACTGCAAAAAGGAGTATTTTAACAACAAATACTCCAATCATGAAAAATTTCCAAATAAAAATTCCCAATAATTATATCTGCTAGACATAAAAACAGATAAGTTATATTGAAACAATTCGTACATAAATATGAAGACAGTAGGGGAAGTATGGTTACATGAGTCACCTACACACCAAATGCTTATTTACATGCTTGTTGAATTTAGTCTTAAGTGTCAGGGTGATTCCCTGCTGTAAAAGCCCCAGTGAATGCATTTGTATTAACACTTTGCAGCAGAGAGACTCTAATCTGCCAATTCCTAAAAATGAATGCAACATTCTTGAGGAAACCATGTTGGAACTGGCACTCTGGGTGAAATCCTGAAGTGAAGAGGAACATTTGCACTGCCCTTAAGAACGTCAACATTTGTTGACTGATAACAACCAATGACAGAATGGAGATTTGGAGTATCAAAGAAATAGATAATGAAGGGTATATTAAAGGTTCGAGTTGAAAAACATATTAGAAACAATGGTAAGTGTCTTAGCCTCAAGTTTGATGTGCTTTTCATAATCCTCTGGTGTTCAGTGCATCAGGAAAATCTACACTAGGAGTGAAGTTAGGAATAATACAGAGCAAAAGAGGCCATCCAGAAAAAAACTTTCAAACATAAGCTAGGACTCCAGGAGGATACAGTCGGGCTATCCTAAAGAGGCGTGCCAGAGGCAAGTAAAAGGGATTTATAACACAGATGAAAGTCATAGAAAGAAGGGGGAATGGGAAGGATTTTTTGTTCCAAGGCAAACAAACAACCTAATTATTTACAACAGGACATTAATTGTCCATTAAACATAGGTGCTGTGGAAAGTAAATATTCATCTTTTGGTGGCCCAAGAATGCATATCACTGACTGAAACATTTGTTTCTAATGAGGGATTGACATTATCATCTATAAGGAAAAAAGGTGTTTGAATGAAAATGTTTTTGCAGGGAGCAGTTTCACCACCCCAGTGATATATAACTTCTTGTTTTCTTGGTCCTTTTATGGCTCCATGAAATCATACTGTATTTTCTTAGTTAAACATATGGAAGAAAAAATACTAAACATTTTAACAAAATGTTCATCCATGCTACAGAAGGTACTTTGAGGTATGATTCTCAGCTTGAGCTAAGACATGTATCTGCCCTGTTTCATAGCATATTATGCTCGAAATACTAGGAAAATTAAAGGGATGTTATTATACTGAAACTATATCTTTTACAGATAAATTGTTTATTTTAGAGTGTTTTTTTACTCTGTTCCTGGTCTGAATGAACATAACTTTGATATAATAGAAAAGAGGATAAAAACAAAATCACTAGAGTCATAAGAAGAATGCTGTCTTCTGTTTTACTTGAAGAAGCATAGTTATTGAAGTTTCTTATTTGTAATGAGATTATTAATCTTTTTTCTGTTGAGATGCTACCACCTTATGGTTGCGTGCCATGGTAAAGACCAGGAGAATATTCATAATCAATGAAGGATACACAGAAGTAGAGTGTACTCCAAGGAGAGCAGAGTAAAACGATAGCATAAAGTGCCCAGAAAAAAGTAGTCCCATAATTTTGGGGTGAACTTGTTTTGCTCTTGAAAAGGAGCTGAAATGAAAATCTATCAACAGAATCTGCATTGCATTTGATAGCCTGTTCAGCTGTCTATAGAGAGAAGGCCCAGTCCAGTAGATCTAGTAGCCAGAACTTCTAAAAATGGCATGCTGCCAGAGTCTGAAAGAAAATAAATTAAATTACTATCTACTGGTTCTATAGTTAACAGGATTGTTCCCAGACTTCCTAAGTGCATACACAAAAAGAGACAATTGTGATAAAGGGTTAATATGCTGGGTGAATACTTGTTTATATCTCTATATTGTTAGCACCGGGGTGTTGATGAGCACATATTTATCCATAAGCCACTAATTTACTGCCACTTTGCCCATGGTGTTGGAGAACCTCATCACTTGCCAGTATCTGATTGGGAGCAGCCGACCAGAATTTTAACAGAATCATGAGAGCACTACAATGAGCTTCATGCTGCAATGAACCTGTTGTCTAAGGCTGCCACACAGCACATGTAAGTTTCTTAACTTTTGATACATATAACATGTGCTCTAGCAGAGTTAATCACTGATGTGCAAATTCATTTAAAGGTGACCTGCAGGAGTATCGAAAATAACCCCTAAGGTTTAGGGATATATGCTGAGTACCCCAGGCATTTATCACAGTTTTAATATGAACTGTAACCATTTTTACTTGTAATGCTTCCAGAATGTCTTCACTCACTGTAAATTGTTGACTCCTTCTCAGCATGACCCACTGGCCTGCTATTGGCCATGTCAAATGTTCTGTAGAGCCCTGAGGGAGACTGTGGTTTGAAACATCCAAGTATGATAAAACTCCTTATTACAATGTTACAGTGGCTTCAAACGTTCTCCATTTCATGTAGATAGGAAATGGATCATACTAAAAAACTCAAATTACAACACAAAAAAGCTCTGCATGTTAGAAATGCTGTTAAACTAGCCCCATGTTTTGCAAAGGGATCGTGTAGTGCATCAGCATCATCTGCTAAATGTATTCCAAGGGGTCATCTCATATAGGAGCAGTTGCTATTATGCAGTTAGAATTCAGAGGGTTTTGAAAAGAAAATTAAAAGGGTAGTTGGGTAGAGAGAATGGAGTTTAAATGTAAATTTGCTAAAACTGCTTTTGGAAGAATTTCTGCAGCATGCGTTCCATGTTTCTAAGTCTGACAAGTACTCGATAAAGTGGTTTGACTTTCCATTCCCAAAGAGACTTTATTTTCATGCTGAGATGCTAAATTCTGCACCAGCTCAGTGTAATTATTTTAATGATTTATTAATTTTTTTCCACAAAATTTGTTAGGCAGTCATTATGTCATTTAATTTAGGATAGTTCATACAAACAAGGATTTCCATGTTCATTTCACAGAACAAAATACTCATTGCTTTTGCTGAGTGCTCAGTTATTGCATTCCACATAGTTTTAACAGTAAAATTGCCTTGGTTAGATTTATTTTGTATTTGTTGCTTCACCCTCTGTTTCTCATACAAATTTAAATTGGTATCAGCTTTGAATTGCTGGCACACTCGCACACTCAAAATCTGCACCTCTCCCATTTCATAGCAAGGTAAAATAAGAAAATATTTCTGTTCTCACTGGCTTCTTCCTTTCATCACCTCAAGCTTAAAATTACTTTAGTATAAATTTAAATAAAGTGTCTTATTACAAAAATCTTGATGCATCCAAAAATTACCCATTTATAGTATTCTCAGGAAAGTCTTTAGATTTATCTCAGTGCTATATTATGAAGAACCCCCAAGAAATGCATATAGGCTTCATCCACTGGGACCCTAAGCAGAAAGCAAATTAGCTCTTTATCTTGTTTGGATTTTTGTTAATCAAGAAAAATGCACTTAATTACTGTGACAGGAAGCAGTGCATGTAGAAACTGCACTGAGCCTGGAGCCAGATGTCATACAGTCTAAGACAGCTTTAGTTTGTTGTGCTGCCTCTCTGTCAACAGAAGAGAACCTCCTCAATCACAGCTAGAACTTGTTACTTTATTCACATAGGAATTTCAGTAACTCACATAAGGGCAACTTATTTTTTTCATGGCTATAAATGTTTGTTTGTTGGGTTTTGATTCTAGTTTTTTTAACATGGCATTGTGGGATTTGGGATTGTTATGAAACCTGGATGAACTTAACACCTCTGAACTTAATACCTTTCAACTTCTCAATTTGTTTGCAACTGCCTAGTGAAAATTGCCAACTTTGATTCAACAGACAAGCATGACATATGACTGAATGAAAACCCCTACATTTAGAGAAGGTGAATAAATACAAAATACAGAGCAGGACTCATTTCATTTTGTTCATTTTGTTCCCCCTGGCTGCTCTGGAAATCACAGAAGTTCGGATAAGGATCAGTTGGATCAGCTTGGATCAGTTTATGAAGATTTTACTACTATATTCTCATCCATTGCTTTTGATAGTTCAAATATCTTAAGAATGCCTGCTATCACACAAAAATAAGTACTCTTAGTCCTATTTTTATAATTATCAGCTGAATTCTTGAGATTTCTTGTGGCAATGCTTTCTTAATTGGAGTTGGAAGTAGTATCAAGCAGAGTCTATACTGTTTGGCAGTCTTTCACAGCACAGTGGAATTTTATCAAGCCTCCAGACTTTAAGGAGAAGGTCAGGGTATGGATTGTGGATTGCTGTGGTGTTTGTCACATTGCAACAGTTCATAAAGCATTGCTGACTCCCAAATGCCAGCAAGAAAGAGAGTGTTTGCTTTTCACAAAGAATGACCCGAGTCAGATCGTGTGTCAGCAGTGGGATTCAACAGCTGATTTTAAGGTTTCTTTCTATGTTAGTGGTTGGACTTGATGGTCTTTTCCAGCCTTAGTGATTCTATGATTCTTGTTCCTATCACTGCACAGCCTTCAAATTTTGACCCTGGAATACTTCTCTGTGGATTGTCTGGTTTCATACATAGGCTGCTCTTGTGAGTACATTCCATCAGTAAGCAATGTCAGAAGGCAAATGAAGAAGGCTGGTCACCATATGTGTGCATGGTTTCTCATTTGCCCTTTTTTTATTTTTCTCAACCTTTGTAAGGAATGCTAATTTAACTTCCATGTTTATGTTGTTTGGGCACCTATCCCAAATTCAGATCATCATTCAGTTATTACACCAGATCTCAACAGAGGGATCCATGACAAATGACGTGCAGCCCAGCCAGGGTGTGAAGGCTGTGGTGTGAGAGAAACAGTGTGAGAGGCAGAAGATCCCAGTTCTTAGCTCTGTAAGACTCAGCACAAGCTGGGAAGACACCACCTCACAGACAGGTGATAGGGTACCAGACAAGTGGCTAGGTGAAACCTAAATGCCTGTTCCTGGCTCCCACTGTGTTTCTACTATCACAGTTTATCTGTAATTTAGGAAAGAAACATATAATCTTACCAATTGCCTTGTAAAAGTTGTCAGCTCCTTGTTTACACGGTTCCATGAAATAGATAGTGTTTCAAGGTTACTAGTGACTAGCTTTTGTTCTGAGGTGGCAGGGAATGTGGCTTCTAATTAACTCATCATGGTCATCAAAATCAAATTCTTCAAATCCTTGGGACCTGCATTACAGAGAAATTGCTTCCAAGTACGATGTAGTAAGAAAAAACTAACATTATTTAATCTATTGGAAATTCATAGAAACTAATGTGAAAATTACCCCATTTTGATTGACAAAGTAAAAATATTACAATATTACAATATTTCTCAAAATATATGTTCAGCAAAACTATAGTCATATTAATGTCTAAATTATTATTTTTACATTAATAGAAAGGCTTCAAAGATGGATCTTTTACTAGGAATATGCCTAGAGTTATAGAAATAAAGTAAGTATTTTATATTTACAATGCACAATAAAATGTAGTCAATGATGAAAGAATGCTATGAAATGGAGTCCAGAATAGCAGAAATAAAATCTGCAGAAAAAGATTTTCTGCTTTTTTCATCAGCAAAATTTTGTAATTACAAAGGTTGCTCCTTTGTGTCTTATGGGTGACAGTCTCTTTTACAGCACCAGGCTGAAGGTAATGCTTATTGAAGACTGAACTTGATATATTTGTCTATTTTTTACTTTAATTTTAGAAACAAGTACACTCATGGTGTTTTTATTGAATCCTTTACAACTACATTGATAGGTAACAATGAAGCAAATTTTGGCTTAAAACCCCAGACTAATGGCAACTAAAATGTCTTGTGATGGTTTTGAAGAAATTTTAAAAGACATAAAATAAGCCTCCAAGGATTTTGGACTCTTTTCTCTAAAGCTGGTAATCATTCAACTTCTTGGCATGATATTATTTCAAAATTTTCAAAATATTTTGATTACCTCAAAACTAGTTAATCTGCCCCTTCTTTGGGAAAGCTTGAAACTGTGTAACTTTTGCTCCTAACTAAAATTCTTCTTTTTCAAGAATATAATTTCTCATAAAGTTGCAACTCTGATTTTTCCAGCCTGTTTTAAATACAAGGTAATGCAAAGTTGATGGTTTATATGGAGTTTCCAGAAGTGGTTTTAATATGACAACCATGGCAGGATAGCATTTTGTGTGGTACCTCATGTTTAGAGGACTGAATTGGAAGATTATGGCTAAAACTATTAAGAGAAGGACATAAGTCCTCAATGACAACAAACAAGTGGCAAAGGTAACATAAAATTGTCCAACAGCAGTCATTCACTTACTTGCCTTCTGTTTCCAAAATAGGGGTTTAGTGTAAAAAAAAGTGTTAATGTTATTTATCAGTTCTAACTTGGGATCAGGAAAACCAGCTGGGAATTTCATATGAAAAGTCTATATTTTTGCCTTTCCTGTGTATAGTGGTATTTGATATGGATGGACACAACTCCCATGATTCCTACATTCTCAAGTTAAAAAATGTAATATCATCCCCACTTGCAGATATACACACCAGTATAGTGGCACCCAGTTAAACTGCTCACTGACAAGGTGGCTGTGTCCTGGCACCTACTTAATTCAAACTGTGAAATCACGGCTTTATTGGCTGGCAGTCCTGCACAGTGCACGTACTCTCAGCATTCTTCCACCTTGCTCTGATCACTAGCTCTGAGTTTAAAGCTCAAGAATAAAGGTGCTTCTTTATTTGATAATTTCATAAGGCAGACACCGTAAGTATTGCATTTTCTTGTAGAAACAAAACCACAGATTTGACTTGTTTATCCTATTGTATGAAAAATCATTCAATCCTGAAGCTGAATCAGGAAAATATCATTGTATCAAGGATTTAATTAGTTTTATAAACTCAGTAGTAGCTCTCTTTTTATTATGCACAAAATAATTATATATAATATATATGTATAAATTTGAGTTTTACTTTATAATCAAGACATCATCTTTCTACCTGCCCCCTTCCCCAAACTCGAGTATTTTACTGCTGTTCCTCCATTCTGTCTGGTTGCCTTCCATACATTCTGCAATTCCTGCGTTTTGCTAGACTATTTAATGATCCTAAAGGAAAATATTTACAGTAGAAAAAGAAGTTCGTTATTGTGTAAGGAGAAACAGTAGGGGTTTCTAGTGTAAGCAGGAAGGTGCTGCGAGAACAAACCGCTTGCTGACGATTTCGGGCAGCAGCCCCGCGCTTGCGGCAGCGGCGCCTCCGCCACTCTCAGTTGCGCAGTGCCCCCTAGGGACTCTGCCGCCGCCGGGGCTGCCGGGCCGCTCGCACGCTGCTCCTCCTCTTCCCTTCCGTCACCTTGCTAAAACTTGGAATTTCATCCTCTTCCAGATATAACGATATGACTTGCTCGTTAACTCCTTCCAGGCTTTTTTTTTTTTTTTTTGGTTGGTTTTTGAAGTTGACTGTTCACAGCATTCTATGTATTTTCAGTGCATGCATATTCAGTTTTCGGTAAAAAGTTTCCTCTACATTATTTGAATTTGATGGCGACATTTTAAGACATTCTTTTTCCGGTTTGGTATTTCTAGGAGATACGCTTTCAATTGTTTGTTAAAAAGGAGCTGTGTGAATTTCCTTCTCAGAGCCATGATTTGATCCGTGCTGGTAGAAAGAGGCTGGAAACTGCAGTACTCTGTACATATGTCACATACCCGATGAGTGACTTCTTATTGATATGGTGGTTTCAGGGAAATAATAGTAATAATGAGAATAATAAGGACGTGTTTTCTTTTACATCACTCACTTCTGTGAGCTGAGATGTCCAAAGAAAATTTGTTCAGAGGAAAGAAGAATTTTGCCTGAAGTATTTATGATCAAAACAGTTCAGAAATAAAAGATGGCAAAATGAGCAAAGGGCAGTAGGTTTTGAATAGGCTTCATCAGCAGAGGGGAGAGGTCATCTGGGAAGATTAGTTATAGGAGCTATTAAATCACCTCTCTGACACTGTTAGAAGAAGCTGCTTAACATAATCATGTGCAATCAGTAAAAATGCTGTTTATTACAGAGCAGTTTTGATTTTCATATTTGGTATTGTTATGTAAGATGGCTTAATGTAAGGCCATACACATTTCCCCGGTACAAATTACCAGCATTAATGATTTATGGTGTTTTCCTAACAACTTTTAAAGTAAAAAATTATTGGGAAATATCTCTCCAAGTCTATTTCCACTAATATATTTCTTAGAGACCTGCATAGTTTTTTTTTTATACTGTAGTTTTAGATAGTTGAAACTGATACAGAGTTTATATATCAACTAGTCCTGCATCCTATACCTCTGTTTGAGTTTGATTATCCTGCTTACTGACATAATGCCAACCATCTCTTTGAAGTGCTTATCATTTAGTGGTAAGACTCCACAAAAAAAAGATTTTCCTCTAATCCGGTTTCTCCAGTTTGGAATTAGATTTCTCTATGCATATTTTCCTAAGTGTGAAGTAGAGAATAATGTCATCACTTATGTTTCTCATATATTTGTGTCCATGGATTATCTCAGGATAGACATGCCAAATTCAAGTTTTGTGGATTTGGACGTATCTTGGTTGCAAGATATTAAAAGTTGACTGCCACATTTCAGGAGAACTAGATGGAAAATTTGAGGGTGATTGAATCTTTTCCAGGGTGTTTTGTTGGATTTTAAAAAATTCTTTTATTTTTTTATAAGTTTTTTTAGCACATAATAGTGTCTTGCAAGATACTGTTGTAATTTTCCCTGAGTCTTCCTTCAGTTTAGATCAAAATCTTGTCAGAATGCATGTTTTTGTCCCATGAAGTACAACAGATTTCCAGATAAACTAAGTCAACAAGGGATGGCAAAGTACTTTCAAATCAGTAAACGTAACTGAATCTTAACTGCTGTAATTCTGCTTCCAAAGTGATGCACACTTGTGGGACCCAATATCTACTAGCAAGCTACCAAATTGCATCAGATTATAGACAGGCTGTACTCTCACTTATTTTATTGTTTTCTATAAGTCTATCTTATCCATATGAAATAAAATTATATCAGAAATATAGCACTTTATTTTAAAAATTTTACTTCCATGTTATCTCTCAGTTTGGCATAAATCAGAATATTCCTTGCATATTTTTTTACCTCAATTTTTGTGATTTATTAGATGGCATTACCATTTGTTGGCTCTTTCTTTCATTTTCCCTGAAAATCTGGCAGCTAGAAAGAGCTAGGATGAGGTACAAATGCAAGTACATACTTTTGGAAACCATTCTAAAGCATAATATATTAAAATGTTGCATAATGAATCCTTGTTTGCCAGAGAAATATTCAGCCATGCCAGAAAATTATCTGTGAGGAATAATTCTAGCCCCTTCTTTCCTCCCCCTCTTCCCAATTTGTGTTGCTTGGAAGAGTAGAAGAAAAATGGCACAGATGCATGCAGTATTGCACAAAGAGTATATATGGACATTTCAGTCACTGATATTTCCCCATTTTCTGATGCTAATGTAAGATATGTTGGTTTTGCATTTGTAATTAAGATGAACAGATGGTGAAGACTTAGTTTAAAGTAATACTGTACATCCATTAAAATAATCTCTGCTGACAGTGATTCTTTACTATAGCAAGACTTAATTGCATATATAACATGTGTACATCAGAAAGAACTCAGTCTTTAGCCATTTGCTCTGTTAGGACAATAGTAAAACAGACGTCACCAAAACAGAATTTGTCCTGGACACTCCTAAGAGTAACAGATGCATCTCTGCTGACAATGTTGCCTTGCTTTAATTAATGAACACTTTATGAATAAAATACACTATTTCAGAAAATATGCAGGATTTCTTCTGAAAAAAAAAGAAGCTTACATTTTGCAAGAGGAAGGTTCAGTAATATGACAGTAAAAATTTTAACAGATAAACTTGATGTTGCTTACACTATTTCTCTCACGGAGTAGTACACATAATTTGAGTGTTCCTTGGCAGGCTTTATAAATATGTGTCTTTTTGAACTGGGTATTTGTTTTAAATTAGGTTCATTGTGAAGGGTCTGTCTGAAGCAAGTCCTTAAGCCTCTGTGAAGCAAAAGCAAAACCCAGCATGTTTTCCTCTTTCCATAGAAATTATATAAAATGGCATTTTTCAAATTGTTCATATATAGGTTATATAAAAATATCATTGTGTTTCCACCTTAAGATCTATACTGCATAGGAAATGGAGCTTCAGGTTATGTCCAAAGTAGGTACCTATCCTTCACCTGCTGTACAGAACAGCAACACACTTGTTGAGCAGTGATACTTATTTTTCAAAAGCATAATTTGGTGGTGGTATATTTATAACTCAACCCCTTTTCTGTTTGCTTCTTGCTCTATCTGCAATCACCACATTGGTACCTATTTTCCATGATAATGAAAACTAGCAAATTCTAACCTTTGAGGACATCATTTGGCAAATACTTCCTTCATTTCCTCAAGCTTCTTTTGTAAGGACATATATTTTACTATTGTTATGATTATAAAAAATTAAGTATAGGGTTTGATTAACATTTCTGCAAGTTTTTTTAAACTAAACTACATCTTCTATTGTGCCAGAACTATTAGCAAAATCACTATACAGTGGCTGGACATATCTTTACCATGAAAAACAGTTGTCCACACTAGTTTCACAAAATCTGTGAATCCTCCTTTTCTGTTTTGTTCATCATCTGTTGAAGGCCTGGCCTCGATACTTTCTCCTCATCCAGGAGAATGTATTGAAGATTGTAGTGTGTCACACTTTGGTTTAAATTCCTTAGTTTTTTTGTTTGTTTGTTTGTTTTCCTGTTAAAATTCTGTATTGTTTAAAAATATTTAGATATTAATTGAAGCAAGGACTCGAACCCTGAGGCCCCATTTTCCACAGGAGTACCACAAACCTCATATTACTGAGTAATTTTTACCATGCCTCACAATATTTAAGTGTATTAAACCAAGTGGAATAGCACCAGCAGGAGAGATTTTGAGAGAGTCTTTATCCTAGAATATGAAAAGTCTGTAACATGGTAGTTAAATGTTTTTCCAGGAGATATGGTTCAAAACCCTCAGGCAAAAAAAAAAAAGAATTGAACCAACCTTTCTTCTATTCAAGATGAGCTGTAGGATAAAGCAGGAGAGAGGTACTGCTTTCTTTTAATCAATACATTAGCCTTCTCTAGAATATCTGAAGTTGAAATTAAATATTTCTCTTCCATGTGTGTACCTCCTTCCCATCCCACAGCTAAAACTATTTAAAAATAATTTGAGCAGAAATTTGTGGTTGGGAAAGAATATGGTTTGACAGGCACACTAAGAAAGTCTTTCATTTGCATAGATTTCATTCTGGTGACAGAATTAGACCAAATAATTCTGTAAATACAGCTGAGGTATATGGGTAGTGCTCACTGAAAAAAGAAATAAAAAAGGCAAGGAGTGAGACAGACTGGGACTCAAGGGAACACAAAAGGGCTGCAAGTTTTACAAAACATTCATTTGTCTAATTTACCCAACATAATAAAGAAAGTATTGATTTATTTGGGGAGTTGGCAGAAATTATTGATTTTAGGAGTAGTATATTTACTGAATATAGGATGGGTAATGATTTTGAATGGATATAGAAAATATATCTCCAAAACTGGAATGATCCAGTCATAAGTCATAGGATGCAGAGCACAAAACACCATCAGACTAACATACTGAGAAAGGCTTTAAACAATAACTGAGTAAATCTTGGAAGAGTTCCAAAGAAACTGGGAACAGAAAAGGAACTACATGCACAATAATGGGGTTTAGACAATAGAGATAGTGCAGCAGACATTTGTGAATGGAGTATTAGCTCTTTAATTATAATAATTACCTAAGTTTAAGGTCAAGGCACCTGTGCATTGCTGTCTGTGAGAAACTGATTAAAAAATTAGAAGTGGCATTTAATCTCCGTGATACTATTTCCAAAAATTCTCATAGAAATTTGGATAATGCCAAGATTATTACTTATTATTTGTACAGTACCTCAAGACATTGACTGAGATGGGTCCCATGTCACCACCCTGATATCATTCATATCAAGATTGACTCTCTTACCACTTGAAATAAAATGTAAAATGGAAACTCTCCACAGGGAGGAAAACCATGAAAAAGGAAGGCTCACATCTTATTTTATTCTGCTTTCCCATTCATGCTGAACATAGAAATGAAAGGCATCATTTTGTTCCCTTTAGTAATTCAGAAAAGTCTATTCCTGGTCTTGGAAATTAACTTTTTAGCTAATCAGTTAGTATAACCTCAGGTTTGCTGCAAGGGAACCCTATGTGAGAAGGGGTGAAGGTGGATCTTGTCACCTGGACATGGATGGAGTACAGAGTTTTGCAAGTTGGGCAAGTTCCAATCTGAAAAAGAGCAGGCAGAGATCACTGAGGTGCATACCCAGAGAGAAATACTGCCTTTCCCTTCCCCTCCTCCCCCAAGGTATTTGGAGGAGGATTGCAGGTAGCAGAAGAAAGCCAGTCCCAATAGGAACAGATACCAGCATTTTTTTATTGAGAGCACACTTAGAGGAGACTCAAGTGAAGAATGGGTGTCAAGTTGAGGGAACCAGGGAATAAACAGAAGAAGGGATAAAACAAAGAAAATAAGGAAAGATGAGAGGTGATGGAGCCAAGACATGGAGATGTGTTATATAGGAAGACATTTACTAAAAGCTTATACAGATGAGAAACATAAGGTTATTTCTATAAAGAAGGGGGCAAGTGCATGAAAAGAAGTCATAGGAGAGGGTAAGAGGAAACCTGGAAAAAAAGACTGAAAAAGTAAATGTGACATTTTGGAAGTGAATTCCTGTAATTTGTTATAAGTATTGATCTGCAATGCCATTTCTGACAGAAGAATATTTCCATCCCAGTAAAAATTTAAAATTTTATAGGGCTTTTAAAATTAGTAATTTCTAGTAAAACACATATGGAAATTTTAGTATACATTTTAATTTTAGAAAGTGGTCCTGATTTTAAAATTTTCATTTGCAGGTTCTTGACTTCCTCTCTTTTTGCTACCTCCTCCCTTTTTCTTTTCTTAAATTCTAACTCAAATCTGCACCATCTTCAATAAAGAAGTGTATTCTTCTGTCAGAAGGAATTTTGAGTCTAAAAATGTCAGAAATGAAGTGCACTTGACAAGAAGGAAGGAACTGCTTTTGCAAAAGGTCACACAAAACAATAAAAATATACAGAGTAAAACAAATGCAGTAGTATTTTCTGGTGAAAAAAAATTAAATTACATGTCTAGAAAAACTTCATTGGGAAACAAAGATGTTTTCTAGTTTGTGTTTCTCATATTTCTGAGTGAAAAGAAAATATTGAAAGGATATGTTAAAAAAAAGCAACCTTTGGATCCCTTTCTGACTCTGAAGCAAGTGTCAGGTTATCATTGCAGAAGGAGATGTTTTCTCTCCAGCTGTGGCCTGTGGTTGATAACCAGACCTTTTACATTTCAGCTGTAAGTGCTAAAGATGTCATAAAAGAAACAGAATTAATGTTTTTTCACCATTGTACATGCTCACCCCCTTTTGTGCTTTCACTGTTTCAGGGGTCATTGTTTACATTCACATTTGAGGTAAAATCCACTAGAGATGATCACTGAAAAAAGAAATTCACAGAAGATGAATTGAGAAAATGAGGTGCCTGTGGTGAAATTCTGGGTAAAAGCACAAAATTAACTGTCATCCAAGCCAAAGAAGGTGAGTAACTCCAAGTCAGTACCACCATCACTCTGATTGAAGTAGGGAAAGAACATTGAAAGAGCCTGTTCTAGGTGAGAACACGCTTAAAGATGAGGAAAATGGTTAGAAGATGAGAGGATGGAAAGCTTTTAGTGAATCAAAAGCACCTGTTAACAATAAATAAATAAATAAAAGTTAAGAAGAAGAGCCCTTCTTCATTTTCTTGAATGTTTTGGTCAGATAAAACCAAGTCTTGCAGTATCATTTGACAGTATCTTGTGAGAAGGAATGCAATAATGTTAAAATATGGCAGGAAATCAGTAATATTTCATGGTTAGAATATTGTTGCAATGCAAGCTGAGACCATGGGTGGTTGTTTTCAATAGGATTAAAACCTGAAAGTTTGACTAGAGCAGAAAACTAAAAATGAAGCTCTCTAGGATAATTTGCTTTGTAATATAATCTGAAAACTTCAAGACAGAAGGTTCTATAAGTTAATATGCAATCATATTTAGAAGCAGTTGCTGTTTTAGAAATCTTGCAGTTTAAAAGCACAAGTGAAAGGATAGGAGGGAGAAAAGGAAGCTAGTATACTTTCCAGCAAAAGTTTATTCTAGGAATTATTAAGAAAATATGATTTTAAAAGAAGCTTGACAATATCTCAGGCTATCTGGAGAGACTGGGAAAATGTCGCTGGAAAAATAATCAATGTGTCTTGCATAAAACCTGGTTTTGTAAAGTGCCTGGACTATATTATCTTTTAGGTTGGTTCCAGCAGAACATTTTTTGGCTGAGGGAAAAAAGGAGTTTTCTGACTCCAGGCTACCCAATATCTTTCTCACTGACTTTTCAGGGGGAATAATGTGAAATTTTGGCTGTCATTGCAGTTGCGCTGTGAACAGCTTCTCCTTTATTGGTATGCAGCTATTTTCTGAAACAGTCCAATTAATTTAAATATGCAAATAATTTCTACCAGAAGCAAGAACAGATTCATAATATGGCCCTTAGTTTTGGGGTTGGGGTGAGGGAGAGGTGCGGATTCTGCCCTAAATGTGATTTTTTTCTTTCACCTAAGCATTTTATTTGGAAGGCTCTTATAAGGCAGAATTTACTTAATTCTGTAGAGTGCTCCGAGATTCCAAAGTCAGAAGTGCCAAAACCTTTGCAAGGTTTTCTTCCCCACTAATTAACAGCCCAGTGATCAGATGGGAATTTGTAGAGTAGGCTGACAGTTCTATGTAACAATCTTATATATTGTAGATGAGAATATTTGTACTTTGTGGTGATATTTGTATTGTTTACTCTTGGCAAAGTAGAGAGTATCATTCTTTCTGCTGGCATGAATTAAAAGGGATTAGAAAGGCAGATTTGAGAGAGAACGGCTGGTTTTTTTTTCATTGACAGAACTAGCCAACAGTTAAAGGTGAGAAAGGACAATAAGTAGGAATGATGAAAGCTTTTTCCTTTTTTTCTCATTTTAAAATTGACCAATAGCTTCACCAGGCAGAAACACAGCTGAATGAATTGTAATAAACACAGTGTTTTGGTAAATTATCTTTGTTAGTGAGGAAAAATCAATGTATTGATTTATTTTTTTATGTGCAGAATCTGGTTATAGAATGCCTCGTAAAAATCATCCTTTTAATCCTTGTACAAGAGTAAGGTAGAGAAACTCCACTTCCAGTCATAGTGTTTCAGTCTCTTTTTGGTTCTGAAGAGTAAGCTTGAAGGGCAGAATGGTAAAATCATGTTCTTAGTGATTTTGAAGGGTACTTAAGAATAGCTCCCTTAGCTTCAAGTGGAGTAAAAAGAAAAGGTGTGTGTTTGTGTAAGTGAATTTAGCCCCTGACTTTCTGCAGTAGCTCACCAGAGTAGAGAAGCTAATGGCAAAAGGCTCTGTAGACCTGAGCAAGGCACCTTTCTGCAGGGCAAAGGTAGAGGTTAGATGTTCTTGGAAACTTTAATTCAACTCTGTGTAAGTGATGCCAGAAAGCTACCTGAGTTGAATGCTGTTCTGTTATGCTTTTCTATTGTTATGCTTTCCAACGATACTGAAAAAGTATTTTAATTATCTTAATTCTCATCTCTGTGTTCCAACATATCTGCAATGTTGTTTCCAAAGTAACAGGCCCAAGCCCACTCCTAGCATACTTCTGAAAGTTGTAGGATATAATTTGGCAAAATTAAAAATGACAAATTTGACACTTGGATGAAGTAGAGATAATTGAACACAACCACCTCTGAGTCTGTATTATGGGCAGTAATAAAAATACTCTTCTATGAAGTGGGCAGATACATGCTACTAGTTCTACCTTGTTAGTGTAAATGCACTGAAGCAGACTGAGTTATATAAGTGTAAAGGCAGCATAAAGGAGAAAAATCAATCTAGACTATTCTGAAAGGGCATGAAATCTCATTTATGCTCCTGTGCTGCTGAAAGCAACTCAAACACTTTTTTGTACAGTGTTTGTGTAAACATTTTGGGCCTGTGAGAATGCCCTTCCCTGGATTTTAGCATGGAGCAAAAATTCACAGGTTTTTTTTTTTTTTTTTCCTCCTCTGGAGACTCAAGGAAAAAGATGTTACCTTGGCTTGAGGTGGCTCTGTTTTCACTCACCAGCTTTATTTTGCCAATTAGAATCATGGTGAGAGTCACTATGAGATGATGCTGAAGAGAGTGTTCAGTGAAAGATGCTTCACCTATTTGTTTCAATTCCCCCAGCAGGTGTTTAGTTGTAAAACAGTAATTTAACATATAGAGTAACCTAGACTCTCTGCCAGATGCTTATTTCACCTATGCTGTTGGCTTAAATGAAAATACAGATGACTGGACCAAACTTGATGTTTGTAATGTCATTAGTTATGGGAATAAATGGGATTCTTCATGGTTTGTTTTCCTTTAAAAATAGAAGGAAATAAAATTCAGATGAGTTAACATTGGAGGCATAGAATTTCCTGTATGTTTCTAGAAGTAATTTCTTATAAAATTTTTCATGTTTTTGAGTAACATGTGGTCTTTAAGATCCTGATTAATTAAAAAAGAATGTAAGCATAGCCTGTTTCATGTGGTTTTAAGCATAACCCCATGCTCTACAATTTTTCAAAATACTTCCTCAAGTTTTCCAGCCTGCTTTAAGCCATTTTTCAAACATTTTTTTATTTTCTCTGCTCTGCAGTTGGATTTTTTTTCAGATTAATTCCTTGATTTGCAAGATGTCATTGTGTCAGGCACCCACTCGAACCAGGTAGTGCACAGTTTGTGGCAGTAGCATTCAGGATAGAGCACATTTGACTAACAGCCAATGTCTGAACACTTCCCTCTGTTGTGCTGGGATGGACAGAGGTAGTGAGAACCAAACCTTCACAGCCTCAGCAGCTTCAGCTCAGGTACCAAGGACAAGTTACTTGGCAGCAGTTCACAAATGGGGGAAAAGCTTTTGCAAAGTAAAATGAGAAGCATGTGTTCCTTAAGGAGTGTGTTCCTTTGTCTTTCAGCAATTCTTTCTTCAAATATATTTTGTATATTCAGGTTTTGCTGTCTAACAAATTCTGTTCAATAACTGGCAGAAATTGCAAATCTGCAGCAAATGTCTTAGGTTTTTGCACTTACGGCTGTGTAAGATTTTCCCTATTTTTCCTCTCCCTTGTTCTACTTCATATTTTGGCATTTATATGTCTCATCTTTTTGATATACAATATAATTCCATGGTGCATTTGTGTGTTTGTGCACTTTGTGAAATTTCATTTCAGCTGTGCTACAATATGCATGCTGTGTATATTGTAGAGTGAGAATCTATTGTCCTGCCTTTGTCATTTGATCTTGATTTCATTCCTTTCCAAGATAGTGTAACTTCCATGTTTTGACCTTCCACCCCCTTTCAACATTTCTCCAGAGAACTGATCAATACCTGCTGCTTTCCCTTTATTCAGATGATGGATAGTTTTGGATAACTCTGTAATCTTTTCTCTCCTGTTCACCATCAGATTCTCCAAGCACTGACCTTCATACAGGAATTCTTCAATGGCATTCAGGAGCTGTGCCTCTTTCCGAATGTTAAATAAAGTTCAGTGAGCTTCTCTTGTTATTTATTTAGATTTCCTGAAATAGAGGAAGTGAAACATTTGAGTTTTGACCTCTTGTAGGATTCCATAAAGCGTCACCAGCTGAGTGGCACTTGATGCCCTCCTCTGTTTCTGTAATCTGTACTTGACCCAGTTCTAAGTGTGATCCAGCACTTTCCAACGGGTTAGTTTCATATGACTGAACGTTAAAGTATTTACACAGCGATGCCTGAGGGACAAAATAAGGTATTTACTGCTCAAAGAATTTAAGTCTGGTGTTGAAGCTGCTTTCTGATTCTCTGAAGTGACTCACACAGGGCTAGAGATGAGATTTCTTTTTTCTTCAGAAAGCCTCTCCCTCTTACTCTGAAGATTCAAGAAGAAAAGCAGATCTGTTTTTGCCACAAAGTAAGGCAGAATCATGACTAAAATGAAAGGTAGACTACACCTACTTGTGCTTAAAGTTAGGACCAACAGAGCACTATTTTGAACTGAAGGAAGGAGAAATAATGAGCAGTTCCTATTTTGTGAGGAAGTGGGCACTGACCAGATGATTGTAAATCTGAATGCATTGGTATCCAGCTTCCAGCGGAGAGGCAGCTGGAATTGCCTAGGCACAAGGTGGTAACCAGGAGGAACTGACAAACCTGAAAATAGATTTTAAATGATCACCAAACCTCCATAGTAACTTTGAGAACACTCTCTATAACATAATTTTGAATTGCCTTTTACAATGTCTTGTGGGTTTGTTTGGCTTTTTTCATTTGAGATCGATGTAATATGCATTAATTTTTAGATGTGTCCCTTTCTATTGTTTCTCCTTACTCTGTGCATTATGTATATTTGTATCCAGCTGTGTACATGCTTGGGTGCATCATGGATTAGTCTGTATTGCAGAGTCATGAAGTATTTATGACTAGATCTTAGTCTCAGATGAATGAAATTGCCCCAATATCTCACGATGAACACAAACCAGACCGATAACATGTCATAAAAATGACTGAATTTTGACTTCAAATAATTGAACTGACAATACACAACAGTACCAGATTCAGTAAGACTTGCAGAAATCATCTTGAT
Source organism: Chloebia gouldiae (assembly GCA_003676055.1). Classification (NCBI taxonomy): domain Eukaryota; kingdom Metazoa; phylum Chordata; class Aves; order Passeriformes; family Passeridae; genus Chloebia; species Chloebia gouldiae. The sequence goes on from QUSF01000012.1 coordinate 628,455, forward strand.
TTTAAAAGGGCTTGTCAGCATAACTTCTTTACAGTCATATTAGAAAGCAGCAAAAAAAAACCGCAAAAAACAAATTTCTGGTGGAGTGTGTGCACTAATTTTTAGCACATTGTCCCATCCTACTTTTCTTTCATTGTTCCCTTTTTAAAAGTATGGGTTCCTCTGTTCTCTGGTAGTGTTTAGGAAGGACTTACTTTGAAGGACCTTTTGACAAGGCAGTAACAGATTTTATATAAAGCCAGACAGATACTTACACATGCAGACACACTTTTACATCTATGGTTTCCCATGTATTTTATTCTCAGGCTGAAGGAAATTTTTGTTGAGCAAAACACAATACTGATATTTCAGCATTTTTAGCTGAATTTTTAAAATATAACTCAATTTCATTTTTGTTTTAAATAGAAACCCTAACAGTTTCATTTCTAAATTGCGTTGACTGAGAAAATGTGGTTTTTCTTCAGATAAAAATATGTGAAATCAAGGTAATCTTCTGACAGGTCTATTGAATATTGGTTGGGAAGAAACCCAAAACAGAGCCAAAAGAATCTCCTGATTGTGTGAGTTTTAAAGTAGAAAAAATTATCAGTCCTGGTGAACTGCACAACCATTTACTGACCCATATAGTGTCTTGGAGCCTTGGGTGCTGTCTCGAGAAGGTGGAGTTACATGACTCACCTTATGTTAATTCTTTCACATGTCAATATGCTTTTCCCATTCTCCCGTATTGTGTTATTCGAACACCAATATTATTTTGTGTTATTTCAGACTCTTACTAAGAGCTGCAACCAAAAGCTTCACAGTTTGCTACTATGAATAGTCACATGGAATGCTACTAAATATAATGTAGATCAGCAATGAAAAACTATTTGTTAAATGAATGCAGATCAGCAATGAAAAACAATTTGTTAAATGTATTCCCAGGTTAAGACGACTTCTCTTAGATTTGTTGAATTTTATTTTTGCTTAGTCCTTCTGAAAGGTGCCAAACTAAGAATAGAGAGTAAGGCAAAAATTACACAATATGCACAGTGTAGGAACAAAGTGATCCAAAGCTGCCGTTTGAACACACCCAGTGTGGGAAGTCTTACACCTTGATTGGATTTTGTGATACTGAGATTCGTGATAGTTGTCATCTAGGTTCTTCTTAAAGCCTTAATTCTTGACATCTAGGAATTGCTTGGAAAATTTTACTTTTTCTCATTTTCTCTTCTGGTTTTTCTTTTCCTTCCTTTGTTTATTTCCTTTTGTCCTTCCTTTTATGTTGTGTTTCTACCTTGTTTTTTCCTATGTAATAACTTTTCTGTTTCCATGGCTAGAGAAAAGCTTCAAAGCATATTCTGAATAAGTAAAAAAAAAAAAAAAAGTTGTAGCTTCACTACTAAAACCAGTTCAGTTTTTCAGTGGAACATAGAACACACATAGGTATTATCAGAATTTTCTGTCTCTTCTGTTAGAACTAATTTATCCCAATGCTAGTACCAGCCTCCCTCCTGAGTGGAGGTAGCCCTGAGTCCTCATGAGCTCAAGGAGAAGCAGAGAAAGGAGTATTCTGGAGAGTATTGCATGACAAGGGAAAAAAGATGTTTGGGGCCTCTGGCTCCTGCTGTAGAACATTCTTCTGCCTTATCTCCTTAGATCTCTGACCTCTACACCAAAATGAGCACCAGATTTAACTGATGTGGAGAGTGTAGTTGGCTGAGATGTCATGAGAACTAATTCTTGTTTCCAGTGCACCAGGAATGCTTGTTTGAACTCAGAGGTGAAGGCTGTGTTTCCAATATGAAGACTGACTAAATTTGACTAACCAACATTCAGGCAGGCATGGATTGAATTTCACCATGGAGAAGAGGATGTAAATTCTGGAACAAAAATTCTTCACATTTTATATCTGTTTAAAAATAAATATATATGCATTGACGTACATTAATGAAAAAGATGCCGGGGTTTTGGGATTATTTTTTCCTCTGTCTTTGTAGTATATATTTTATGTTCACTGCAAAATGACAAGCTGTTTTTAAGTGATGGCTTGCTTCATGTCTGTGCTAAAGGCTGCAGCTATGATTGCCAGAGGGATGAAATGCCCATTAAAGATAGCTATTTTACTAGCACTATTCCTGGGTACAGTGAATTTAGCCATGGAAAAAAAATAAAGGGGGTTTTAGCAAAAACATGCACTTTTTTCTAGATTCAGTTTCTAAATACCAGTCAATGTATCATTGTCTTTATCTGTGTATGTGATTGCTTTCAAGATGGAAAATGGACATTTCCACATAGCTTGAAAGCTGTGATCCCTGAAAACCCATCTTTATTCTCTGTCAAGGATGACTGGAGTAGATTACACTGGAGTATTAAAAATACCAAACCACAAAAACCTTGAACCATTGCCACAACTAAGCTACCATTACAATGGTATTTTTTTTTAATCTAGAATATGCAGTGTGAGCTTTCTTTTTTAAATAAACTACCACTTTATCACTATAAGATAACTTAATTAGTCTTTGCAATCTACATTTATTAGTAACATTAATGTAAAAAAAGAGCAGCTATATGTAAATGACAGAGCTAAATATTGTGTCAGTGGTATGAAGCGAAATGGCAATGTTACTCATTTCTTGAAGAATGACATACTTCATGAAAGCTACTTTTCCAAGTTATGAAACCCAGCAGGGCCTTTCTGACAAGCAACAACTTTCAAGGAAATTACATATGCAGTTCCAAGTTTCTGTATTTCACATGGTTATGTATACATTATGTGTGATTTTTTTTCCCTGCTCAGAAAAGTTCTTTGAGTTAGATCCCACTTCTCTGCATACTAATGTAAATTGTAAAAAAACCCCGAGGAAATTAACAGTTAAGCCATTCAGCTATTCACCTACACTCCACTCATTTAGTTACCTCCATTCTGTTACTTCCCACACACACACATCTCCATCCTCCACTTGAACAACCCACAATTATCTCCATAATAAACCACTGTGTTTATAATAATGGATCTGGGAGCATCATCTATCAGTTTAAGGCAAGCTTGCCATTGTATAGCCTGTTTTCAGTTATTCATATGAATGAATTTCAGATACCTAATAGAATTGCAGTTACTTATAACCTTTATCTGAATGATTTTTTTCCTATGTGCACACCTCAGTCTAAAATTTTGGGAAAACTGCTGCCAAAAAAAACCATTTACAAGAGAAATGCTGAGGCAAGGTGAGTGAATTTACTCAAGATACTATACACTGGTGACTTCTTTTTGCTTGTGTAAAAATCGTTAGTATTTGGGCAAGAGTCTGAATTTATCAAGAAAACAAATTTTTACCAAATCTGTGGAATTCTACAAACTTTATATAGGTTAGAACCATTAGCTGTGTATAACTGGGTCAGACTGCAACTCTGTCTGAAATGAGAAAGGCTTACCCTGAAGCTGGAGGTGATGGACCAGGACTTTTCATTCAGTAACAACTTTCAGCTGATGTGAGCTTTGCAATGCCTGCATCTGGGCCCTAGAAACCAATAATCTATGCTTTCCCTATTGTGCTTTCTCTTGCTCATTATTTTTTGTGGTTTTTAGGACCCACAAAGCTCAAGTTATCAGCCACAGCTCCTCCACCGAGTTGCAAAACAGGGCACACACAAGCTGCATTTTCCTGTAGAATAGTGACACCAGTGAGGAAGCTCCCGTTGTGTTGCTGAGTGTTGCTCTGACACGTGAACAGTCAGGCTCTTGCTGCGGTTTCTGAAGGCAAAGTGAAGATCTGAGGGGGGATTTTAAAAGGCAGAATGTGAAAGCTTTGCAGATACTGATAGACATTTCCTTCCCCACAAGTGAGGGGCAACAGAGGAAAGAGCATGGCTGGGCTTGTTTTGAAAGGATTGCAGTCAGAGCAAGGTACCTTGGCTCATAGACTAATTGGAAGCAAGTGCTGACCTTTGATATTGAACATGAGAGGGTCAGTGGTGAGCAGAGAGGCCACAAAGGGCTTTGGAAGTCAAGACAAGTCATTTGTGTCTAATTCGAGAAGGCTACAGAGAGCCAGTTCTAGGGAGTGGCAAGGGAAGGAGATTTGTGTCGAGCTTTAGAGAGCAAGGGCTGAGACTGGAGGCGGGAGAGGGAGTTGGGAGAGCAAGAGAAGTGAGTGGACAATCTGAGATCAGCAAGAGCAATGAAACGGGGAGGGAGGATGGGACGTTTGAACCTTTGTATGAATGAAAGCTTGACAGAAATGGCAGCAGTTTCTGAATTATTATAATATATTCCAAAGACATGCCAATCCAGGAGTTCACAATGCAGCTGTTGTTTCTGAGGGAAAGAGAAATTATTTTACAATTTATGCAAAGGACGATTAAAAAGGTGGCAGACGAAGAAAAAATGTCTGCATAAAAAGGAAAGTTAATTGCTTCATAAAATGACTCACTGAGTGGTTCAAAATCTTCTCATGCATAAACAGCAAAGTTTTACTGTTTGGGTTTTGTTATTTGGTTCCCTTATGTACTGAAAGAGTAATTTTCACAGGCCAGTATCGTTAGAAATAGTGGTTGTTACATAATTGGGTGTTATGAAACAAAGCTGATACCTCTTAGCTTAAGCTTCCTGGAGTTGGAAAGTTATAGGAACTGAAAAAACAGGTTTCATTTCTATTTGCTAAATTTACCCATGGACATTTGTTCAAAGTGCCCATTATGTGCCTAACCATCACCTTTCCTCTGGGACTATCAAGGACATAACTTTAGCTGAGCACAAATCGCTTGTCACCAAAAAACAAAAAAATTTTGTCCAAGTTATAGCCCTTGGAAATTACCAAGATAAAGTAATATTGTAATTGGCGCTGGACTTATGGTGAGCTTAAATGCTGTCCTAATAAATGGCCACTATAATAATTGAAAGTTCTCTGTGAAGTTTTCGGTCCTTTGATTCTATTTTTCATACGACACACATGAAGAAACTCTGAAAATGCTTGTTGATACCTTCAAATCATGGCTGTGACTGGCAGTGATATGATCCTGAGTCCTTTGTGATCCCAGGTGTCTCATACTGTTCTACAACAGGTTTGTATATATGAGAGGGTCAGTGGTGAGCAGAGAGGCCACAAAGGGCTTTGTCCAGTGAAACATGGGCTCTATTCTAATGAGTGATGTGCAGATGTGGAGCCAAAATGATGCTGGCTTTGTGGTAGCTGTCTAATTGTTCATTTTGCCATGGAGAATGATTTCAAACCAATGTTCTGCAGAGAACCCATCACCGACAGAATTTACAGGGATGCCTTTTATGCACGTAGGAGGTTAGGAACAAATCACAGACCTGTTGTTTTATTTCAAAAGCAGCCGCTGAATGTTGTTGTTAGGCCAGTGTCTATAAATCCCTCACCTACTCCAAAGAGGAGAGCAGTTTTCCTAACAAATAAACTGTAGATATCAGTCTGTCCAAGTTCTTTGACATGCATTTTGTGAGAGCTCTCTGCTCACTCTCCTCTTATTTTGTGCTCTTATCTGGTTTTTATGGTGCTGAAAAATGTTTCTGGTCACACCTTAATTTTTTACTAAAGAATACACTTTTCAAGTCCTGTTAAAAAAAAAAAAAAAAAAAAAAAAAGCTCCCTTTCAAGAATCCTCCTTCTTTAAAAAGGCTTGTAAAGAATAAGAAGGTGGGTTACTGGGTTTAATTTATGACGGTAGAACCATTTAGTACACAATGTCCTTCTCTCTAGTAACTTATGAATTGACATTATAAAATAAAATGTCCCTGAAGGTGTCTATATCCCAGTTTGCAAGGAGAACATACTCTGCTATACAAAGTGAAGGGATCTCGTATTAAAGGACTAATGCTTGGAACATCTGAGGGCTCTTTAATGTTATTTACTCAGTGTTGGCTTGAAGCCAGTGACAGAAAGCCTTTAAATACAACAGTGAAGAACTGGGCCCTGAGAGATGTTGTAATAACAGATTACCTGTCTCTTTCCTCCTCAGTTATCTCCACTTGTGAGATGGGAATAACCTGTTTGTCAGAGCACAGTTGTGAGATGTAATTCATTAATGCCTGTGAAATGCTTTGAGATCACTGGATGGAAGTCTCTGTTTGAGTGTCAGGTATTATTAGCTCTCAAACAAAATCTATTTTATATTGCTGCATTAGAAACTACTAGGACACTCTTGTTCCATACAAATAATGAGCACTATGAGTGACATTTTGTTTGGCTTAAAAAGATAGTCTGTCTACAGTGCAGAAGGAAGGGTGTGCACTAGCACAGGGACATTAGGGAGTGCTTGTAACACACTGAGCGAAGTCACTCATTCCAGATATATTTTGATTTGGAAATTCAAAGAACCAGGAAAGAAAGAAAGTAAATTAGAAAAAAAGAGAAAAACAAGAAGATGTTGGTTGAGGCAGGAGGTAGGAGAGTGAGGTGGGAGAAAAGGAGGAAGGCAGGTAGAGCAGAGCAGATAACCTGAAAAAAAAAAAAAAAGGTGAACAGGAAAAGCAGAAAAATTTGTAAAAAGTGACTTTTCAATTAAAATGAAAAGGCAGTTGGATGTTTATTGCAAAAAACCACAACTTAGAAAAACAAGGCTGTAATGCCATCTTGGGGTTTCTGGTGACATCTCAATCCAGCAGAGCTCTGCTCATTTGGTTTGTGAATGTCAACAGAAACCCCTCGATGCTATTGAGGCTCACAGTTGCCTCTTATTGATTCTGTATTATTTCAACAGTGGAAAAATAACACCTTTATTTTCACAGCCAAAGTATCTCACACTGTGATAGAAATGTACATGAGCTTATTGAATCTCATCTCTGTTCATTTCTATCTGGCTTCCAACACCTAGGTAGTGTTATCACTGTGGGTTAGAGAGATATGTGTTCTTTTATGGCTATCAAGTGAAAGACTATTTATCAAATATACTGTAGTCCAAGTCTTTATTGGGCTAACGGATATAAAGTGTCTAGCTGTCTTCTGTTGTTTATTATTTTAAACTCACCTTGTCATTACAAATATTACCCCAAACAAGCCTCTTATTGATTCTTCTGATGTGTTGTATACATCTTCCTCATTTTTCACAGACAGGGTAATCAAACCATTTTGTGAACTGAGTGAGAATATGCACCAGTTAGTAATGAGTTTGTATAAAATATCTTGGAGCTTTGAGCCCAGCTCTGCAACATGTGAAAAGTCTTTCAATTTTGCTGAAAGAGAAGCAATTCAAAGATGGCATCCCTGAGCAAGTAGTATGTTGTCTCTTGATTTCCAAAGAGTTCAGGTAAAGAGGTGTGTTGGGTCGGGCTGAGCTGGAGTTCATTTTTGTGTCTGCAGTTGGTAACACACAGCTGTTTTGGCTGCTGCTGAGCAGTGCACACAGAGCATCAAAGCTGTCTCTCCGGTGTTCTCATCCAGGAAGCTGGGTGTGGGCAAGACCTTGGGAGGGGCTTTAGCCAGGACAGCTGACCAAACTGACCAAAGGGATATTCCACAGTGTGTGATGTCTGCTCAGGTATAACAGCTAAGGAGGGAGTTAGGGTGGGGAGGAGGTTAGCATTTATTATGAGGTTTGTATTCCAGGGCAATTGCTACACGTACTGAAGCCTTTCTTCCTGTGAAATGGATGGACATTGCCTGTTGACGGGAAGTAGAGAATAAACCTTTTGTTTTAATTTGCTTCCCCACGTGCTTTACTTTTGTTTATCTAAACTGCCTTTATCCTGACCCATGAGTTCTCTTCCATCTTATTTTGTCCCTGCCTGTCATGCTGAGGAGAGGAGAGATAGAGCAGCTTGGTGGGTGCCTGGCATCCAGCCAGGGTCAACCCCCACAATAGGAAACAAATCCATTGTAAAACATACAGCCTGAACTGTACTATCCTGGGTATGAGTCACAAAAATTCCATTAATTAATTGGAATTGAATACATTTACTGTCTGTGTTGCCAGTGGAAAAGACTAACAGTTAAGTTCTAGAAATCTGAAATGTTATTCTGCATATAATGCTCCTGAAAGAGACATTCTTATCATTGCGAAATAATCACAACTTTTAAGTAGAATTTTTTTCTTTAGAAATGGCAAAATCCTCAAGAATTTTATAAGGTAAATTGATATTCCAGTAATTGAACTGAATTGTTTTTGTGCCTCAGAAAATAATTTTATCAGTTCACATACACCTAAACCAACATTTATTGGCCTAACTAGCCTAAGCTATAATCCCTTTAGTGGTGAGAACTGTACAACCTTTTTATCTGGTTAGACATGTACTTTTCTGTCCTTACAGCTAGGAAAATTTTTCCCAATTTTTCTTCATGGCTTCAGGCTGAAATGGTTCTCTCTTGTTCTGCTTGTTGTAGACATGTAGGAAACTGATCACCAGTCCAACTCTAATATCTTTCTGCATAAGTGAAGATGTCATCATATTCTTTTTTAAACATTAATACCAATCATTCCCCATTGGTCATGTTTTCTAAATTGCTTTACTTTTTTGTTGCACTTCCATGGATTTTCTCTGTTGTCAATGTAATTTTTGAACAGTGATACCAAAAGCAGCCATCAGTTCTCTTGCTGAGACCTTGTACACATTGCATAGATGGCCTCTGTTACACTACCTGGATCCTGCTGCTAAGACATCCCAGAATGGTGCTTTATGTTTTCCTCAGTTTCAGCCCAGTGTTGGCCACACTCTACCGTTGGCCTTCTCCACCCTGCAGTGCTGGTGTCTGCTAGGTATTCTTCTTTGTGCTTGTATATTTGATATTTGCTACCTAAGTACAGAACATATTTTTAATATTAAACACAAAAAACTCCTTCAGCTGAGTGAGAATTTTGAATACAGAGGCACTACATGTTCTGGCTGAGGATATGGATCTGGTTTGGTGAATTGCCTTGAGACCCTCTTACTGCAGTAGAGGACTTCTGTTATCAATCTTAAATATGTGTATATTGCTTCACATTTTGGGGGAAAAAACCAACAAACCAGTTACCTGATTTCAGAATTTTTAAATTATGCTTTATTTTCTTTTTCTTTTTTTTTTCTTAGCAATGAGCACTTTATTCTGTCTTTAATTATCAAAACTTTATTGAAAACATCAAGAGTTACATGAAGATACACTTGACCTGGAGTGAAGTATCAGGAGTTTTTAAACATTTAACTTATAGTGTATATTAGTATGAAACTAAGTTGAGCAGAACCCATTAATGTCACAGTGGTCGGTTACCAATGGAAATAAATAATTCATGATGAAGGGAATTAGTCTAATTAGCAGGCAGTTTGAGTCCTTTGATAAAACCCAGCTCTAATTCCGTGAAGGGCAGGAAGTGCTGTCATCAGTCAGCCCTGAAAAGATTAGCATCTATTATGAATGAGGTTAGACACCCTAGTGAAGTCATGTGTGTCCTGGAGACAAACTTAATATGTTCCAGAATGGGACACAGTTTGTCTCACCAACACATCATGATTCCTACTGGGCTATTGTATGTAATAACAAGCAAAGATCAGTGCTCCTTCCTATCATTCTCCCCTTGTCCATCATTCTGACAACTGTGCAAATACATTTTCCATGCAAAGCAGGGAATGTGCCCTGAATACTTGTAAAATTGCACGAGATGTCAAAGAAAATGTATTACCTTTTCTCAGCAACCTAAAACCAAACAAACCAAAATACCACTGCAGAAAGAGGTACAAAAACACATCTGATAAATATATGGGGTGTAGAGGAAGGTGTAGCAGTTTAGAAGTACATTGATTCCATTTGAAAACATTATTGCCATCTGTCACAAGATGTGTCAATAAAGCTATAGATGTAGGTCTGTGTGATAGACAGGTTTTAAAATAACTGGTGATGCTATAAGGTTATAGTATTGGATGGAGAGTAATGTTCTGCAAAATTGCCCTAAATTCTGGAATTATACGCTCAAAAAAAAGGGGATAAGCTTCTCTGTGTTATGTATTTCATTTAGAAATGTTAACTGCTCCATTTGAGGAGACTAGCTGTAAGCTGTGCAAGCTTCACAGTTTTGTGCTACATGCTGACGCAACATCAGCTGTGTTTCCATTTTTGCTTATGAGCCTTTTGAAATTATATGTTTCCGTTTTGCAATTTGATGCAATAATGAAGAAACTCCACATTTGTACGTTATTGTATTGCCTGTTTTTATTGTAGGAAATTAATTGCTTCTTTTATTTATGTTATTAAGGGGGGGAGAAAACAATTTTGCAGTATTTTATCATTTGCCGTAATAATTACCCTACTAGTAATACAACGGAAGACTTAGAAACAGTATATTATGTTCAAATGTCTGAACAGTACTTAATATGTTGACACTTGTGGCTGGGGAATGTTGGTCTTCAAGTTATATTGAAAAAGGTAACAATAAGTGATTAATAATACCCTTGACAAGCTTAAGATGATTTATAATATAGAAATGAAGAGGAAAGGAATAAGTGTAGTCAGCACAAGAAATTATTTTCATAGAAGCAGAACAGCTTAGCAACTCTGCTGGTCCAAACACTAATTGACAATGAAGCACTGATATTGCAGAGAGTGCCAGAATCAAGTGCTACAATAACTTCAAGTAGATTCCTAGATGACATTAAAAAATACTGATCTTCTCTGTAGGGTTTCTTACTCTGAGTTCCTTGAAGAAGGAAGGTACAAATGGTAGTCAATCTTTATTTGTTCATTTTTGTCTTGACTTCACTGGCTAATAAAAGTCAGAACAAAATTCAGTGGCATGAACATTTTTGGGTTTTGATTCTTTGATCTTCATGTGCATCTTAAAAATAACCTGTAGTGTGGGTGTGCCCTGGGCTGAGAAATGGGTTCATTCAGCTTACTGAAATTGATTTATTTATATATTATGTGTGAACAGGTGCACACAATAAGCACCATTTTTATCCCTTTGTTGGTAGGGACATGATGTTTGGATGCAGAAAATTTCTATATTCTAAAAAACTTGCAGTATTAGGTACCAGTTTAGGAAAGTAACCACATGTACCCTGAAGTCACATAAAACAATTGGAATAAACAGGCAGAAGATTATAAGAAAAAAAAATTATTTTGTTAAGTCTCTTGAGGCCATTAAGTGGCCACTTAGCTTTGGCTATTGTAACAGAATACACGAACTTCTTGTATAATTTATGGGTATATGTTAAGTCTTCCACGGGGTTCACAGGCTGGTACACTTTTTTCAGGTTCAAAATGCTGTTGAGTATAAACATAAGAATTTAGTGAAACATTATTTTTTCCATAGATGCCAATAAACACCCATCCAGGTCTTACTTTGCTAGTATCCACCAGAGAGAGAAGTAGAGCAATGAATTTATTCTTCCAAAACCTCTCCTGTCCCTTTGTGTCTTGTCTAAGGAAAGCTGAAGTGGCCCATAGATACTTTGCTTTCCTATCTATGTGATATACTTTTCATCAACTGTTGTTTTTCACATATCATTCCCTTCAGAACTTGTAGGGTAGAGCACAAGGACTGGGGAGGGTCAGTGACCAAAGGCTGTTTCCATCCAGCTTTCCTCTGTAGCTCCGTGTGAGGCTTCCACCAGGCAATGCGTGGCCTGGTATCTGTGGGCCTGAGTCACAGCACAGCAGAATGGTTTGGGTTGAAGAGATCTTTAGAGATCATCTAGTGCAGCTCCCCTGCAACTAGCAGGAATGTCTTCAACTAGATTAGGTCACCACAGACTACTTTACTTCAGCTGAATCCAGCCCTTTCAGTAAATAAATCACAAGTCATTGCACAGCTCAGTATAGACCAGCTCAGGTACACAGAATGTGCCCACTGAAGAAAGATACATACTCCAAGTGCTATCAGAGGATAAATTCTTAATCTACTCATTTTCTTTGAAATATGTATTTAGACAGTACTTTATTCATATTTTCTGATTACTTTGCTTTCAGTAAGTGACACTGGAAAATGGGTGACAGCACAGCATTTCTGATTCTTATAGTGTACTTATTTTGCTATGTTCCTGTGGCAATATCCATGTTCTTATGTGGGACAGATGGATTCACTGTGTCAGTAAGGAAAACTTGGGAGGTCACAGTAGTTCCCACATCATGGGACAAAGAGGGCACATGCCTCAGACAGGCATGGATCCGCTCTCACATTTTACTGAAAAGATGAATTCTGCAAGACTTAGTTATCTTAAAAACCAGAAAGCTGGTGAAAGTTTTCTTTACTGAGGTACTCTTTATCTCAGCAGCTGTCTCACCTGTCCCCTCATCAAGACATCCTTATGGGATATCATCCATTAATCAATTCCTCTCCTTCCTGCTATTTTGTTGCAGGTGTTTATGTGTCATCCTGTGTCTCTATTGTCCTTATTGTTCTCACACCCTCCCACAACAGCAATACAGCAAGATACTGCAGCAAAGGACACATCAGCCACATTCACAACTAAACCCGTGGCATACTGAATCCTTTTCAAGGTTTACAAAAGTGTGTGTAACAGCCCTCTGTATTCTCATTACTGATCACATTTTTAATCTGTTGTGGCTGCATGTTTTATTCAGGGGCCCATATCACACATGTCAGTGTGAACCATCTCTTTTTGTAAATAAAGGACTGTTTAGATCTTGTAAACATTGACAAGGAACTAAAATTGTTCTGATGAATGTAACATATTGGTGAAATGTTCATTTTCAGGTATGTCTTTGATTCATGATTCTTATACTATGCTATCTAAACAAACAGCTGTCCATTGTCCCCATCTCAGATCACCTGATGTTCTCAATTACCTCCTAAGAACATTAGATATTTGCTACATCTACTGAACAGAAACATCTACTGAGCAGAAAAATGAATGGCCCTCAGTTTTCTAATTCAAGATGAAGTTAAATTTTGGGGGGTTTATCCTGCTAATAATATGCATTCAGGTGCAGCAACTCTCACTCAGAAAAGCTTTTTCTGTATTTAGATCTACTAGATGATTGTTCTAAGTCTTTTCCAACTAAAATATTCTGTGCTAGAGCAATGAAGTATAGCAGAGAAAGAAAAAAAGACACAGACTGAAGGAATACCATATTACACTGTTTTTAGTATGTTTATCAGAATCAAACCCACCAAAGTTTATTTTGATTTAGAAAAACTGGATAGAAAGGGACTTCGGTAAAGTAGCAGGAATTTTCATCAGGAAAGTATTCAATTCTCAGGGCATTACTTAGCATATAGGAGCATGACAGGCAGGAGAAGGAAGGGACCATGGAGGTTAGTATTGCAGCAACACCGATAAAACTGCAGTGTGAAGTCAGTGGCATACACTGAAGGAGCTATCTTGAGCCCCATTATAAAGATGCTGGACCTTGAGATAGGTAGAAAATGGTTAGGCAGGAGTCTTTGAAAATTTACTGGGAAATAATACTTGTCTATTACAGGCAAGTGAAGTTTTCACTGCCTTAGTTCTAACTGGTTGTTCTTCCTATCCTGTCTGTCATCCATGGGTTTGCAGGTGAAAAATGCAATTCATACTCCAACTCTCTGTGTGAACCCAATCCAGAGGGAACATTTTGGGACCATTTCCTCTTTTGGGGGCAGAATAGAAGTCATGGTTAAATGAAGAGAGAAATGTAGCCACCCTTCCTGACCCAAGAGGAAGAAACATGTTTGTCTTCAGTTTAACAGCCCAAGATATCCCTAAGTCAAGTTTGCAGTCGTGATCAATGTGGGAGATTCTTGCCCATCTGTCAAGGTGAAGTCTGATGTAAGTAGCCACAGTCAATTAAACTCTCATGAAAAGGTTTGAATTAAATAATCTTTTATATTTATTTGCAGATGACTGTCTGACTTTCTGGGTTTTTTTTTTTTTTCATTTTTTCAGCTCCAGCTCTTTCCCTGACAACACCTCAGGCCCCATTCTCTGCTGCTGCTTTTCTGCAGACTCAGTATCACCTGGAACCTGCTGAGAGTGCCACCAAATGAAGGAGCAGTGAGAACCCACTGGTGAGATGATTTCCATCAAGAAATGAAAAGAATAGGAATTGGTGCTTACAGCTGAACTCTAATCCTGCATGACTCCCTTTTATATGCAGCTTCTCTTATACAGAGCACGCAGCAATGTTTTGACAGAACTCTGTTGAGATTATCTCCAAACTGAGTAGCAATGTGACCTTCTCCTGTAGCACAAATTATATTAATGAAAAATGTGTTTTACCAATGCACCAAAAATTTGAAGCTAACAAACCTTCTCTGAGCAGCGTACTGTAACTTCTGCTCCATAATTAAACCAGAACCCCTCTCCTGGACAGGTTCACTCAGCTTTGCCTTTCTTTGAGTAATACACCTTCAGACCTTGTTTTGATTTATTACAATGATAGACTGAAGAGTTCATGTAATAGATGATGACAGTCAGCAGTTGCTGGACTCTAAGGATTGAGAGACTGAGCCAGCTGTTCTTCTGATGTGTTCTCGTAATGCATCACCAGCTGATGGAAACTGGTAATGTATTACTTCAAAATGACACCACCCAGAAAAGGAAGAGTCCAGAGGTGCAGATTCTGTATAATGAGGCATTCAAAGTATGAAACAGGGCTGCAAACTCCTGGAACAAGGTGTTGGTAATAAATCAGCTTTCTATAGTATTCCATGCGCTATGAGCTACACAGCTACACACTGCTCTCTGATTTCCAGTGCCTCTCTGTGGTGCTGGTTTTGTGCAGACCAAAGATAACCCTACCAGCAGTTTAACCTTCACTCTTCCTACAACTGAACAGTTCACAATCCAAGCAACCTGGAACATAGGATACGCAGAATTATATTGGCTCAACAAATTCAAATATTTGGGATTTTTACTCATATTGGGGTACTGTCAGAACCACTCAGATGCTACTCTTTTAAAGAACTAAGCTCATCCATGACAGTGGCACAGATAGGGATGGCCCCTTTGCCCTTTTTTTGGGAGTATTGCATCCTAAAGGAACAGAATGGGCTGGCCCAGAGCACTGCAGTTGTGATTGACTTTTCCTGCAGATTGACTGAAGGCAAGAAGGGCTCTTTTAGCCATCTCTTCATCCCTTCTTTGTTTATCTTTCACCTGCCACACACACAGACTCAGACCAAAGAGTAATTGATCCCTAACTATCAACATCAATTAAAAAGAAAATTACTGGAACAGATAGCAATTCTGAACATTTGCCTACAAAACTTTATCTTGTTAATGAAGTAGATTTTGTATGTGTAAAAGTATTTCCTCTAAATTGATTTTTAACCCTAGACCAACCATGGGAAAACAGAAAAACTGGAAGATAATATTTTAAAATCCTGAGCTACATCTTTATGGTAGCTCTTTTAAATATCTCTTGTTTGTCAAATGCAGTACTGTTTATAATTGTGCATAAGTAAGCATCATAGTATCTTTGGCAAAGCCTTGAAGATAAATAGGTCCTACCCTCAAATTTTACTTTTTATTTATGAATCGTTTGTACTGCATATAAAAAATAATTATATTTTACTAACAATAAGCGCACTTTTCTGTCCACAGTCAAATATTATAAATCATTATTACAAGACACTAAATATGATTTTGTGGCATGTGATTCTGAGTCAAAAATATTCCAGTCTCATATATAGAGAGGTCCATACTCTTAGAACTTTGCCAGGGGATTATTGAAGAGGAGCCTTGACTGGCAGACTCCATACAGGATTGGATAGAGATTGTGTGCTCATGTCTCATCCATTGCCACTCCTTCAGTTGCTCTCTTCATCTTCGGTGCTCCAAGGCGCTGGGGATTTTCCACCCCTGCCTGCCATTCATCTCAAAGCCAAAGATTAGCACTTTGCAAGGACAAGTTCTGTAAAATCACATCTGTAATTTCTGCAGTTGTGGGTACATAATTGATTGTAGGTACAAGATTCCAAGTGCAAAAGATCTCAGTAACCTACCAAAGATTTCTTGATTAAAAAAAAAGAAAGAAAACCAAGAATTTTCTGTGCTTGCTTCTTCAGACTTCCTTGTTCCATTCCCAAGATTATATACATGATTAGCCATCAACATCGGAGTATCACAGAAACATTTTGCTCAGTCTGGACTGGTTTTATTTTATTATTTTTATTTTTAAAGTATTTTTGCTTTACCTCTAAATATTCTGGATAATGTACATGGGGGAAACGTTTGTATACCAGGAGTCATGTTTGTAAGGGACTGGTGGAGAATGTCAGGTGTATGTTCCCTCTTTGACAACATTTTGTCACATTTAAGTAATGATCATTAAGATCTCCTTGAATGAGACTTTATGGAAATCGTATTTCTGAACATGCAATCGGCTAATTTATGGCCTAACAAGTGTTTCCCTGAGCCAGCAGTTGACTGGCATTTGATCATTTTTGTAAAATACACCTTATCTGCTACTATTGGACACTAAGATGGCACTTCTCTTATAGTTTTTGGCACACAAGCATCTCTACTCTCTGTGAGGAAAAATCACAAACTTGTATTTAGCTCTCCTTATAAACTTGGACAATATGACAGGTTTCTAATCCAAATAATTGTTTAAGATTATTACAATGATAATTATTGTAGTGATAATAACACATTATTTCAGCTGACAATACATTAGTTCCATGGGGAGATAAACTGCAAGGCCAATGGATTTATCTTGATAACAAAATGGATTATTATTAACTATGATGGTAATTTTTCCATCCATGCACAAAGAAATCTCCCATTGAGTTCTTTGTCTTTTGACTGAATGCTGGTAAGAATTTTGTCTACATATATGTAACAAGACTGGATTCTGCAGTAGCGCAATATTGTAAATGTTATCCTGTATTGTCTAGACAAGCTCCAAAAGCCTATAGCTTTACTTGGCACTTCAGGCCCAGGATTTCTGTCTTTCAAAATGCCTCTTAAAAATTATGAAATGCAAGACCAATAAGGAATTAGAGCAACTGTGAATTTATCAGGATTTTGCAAGGCAGATTTATAGATGAGCAAGGAAACCTTAACCTAACTACAGTTTCCTGTACGTAGCAGCATGGAAGAGATAGCTTTGCTTCCATGATCTTCCACCATAAAACCATAGCTTCTGCTCTACTGGTGATACAAACTTTGAACATTACAGTAGCAGCTCCTTGTTATGATTTTGGACTGTAGCAACTAATATCTTTTGTCTCTGTTGTTTTGGGTGTTTTTTTTCCCATCCTGAAAAATATATAGGGACACTTGATCTAGAGAATGATTTTGCAGTGATTATATTTCTGTAGGAGGGCAGACATACAGAACTCTATTGTCAGAAAATCTACAGACCAAGAGTCTTTAAAGAGATTTGGATCAGAATCTGAGTTAGGACTTAATGCTTATTTACCAAATCTATTATAATTCATAGTTTAAAATCCATTCTTGTTTTGTTTCGTTCATCTCATTAATTCCTCTCCTATATCTTTATCATTGTGCTGTATTGGCTTTCTTATTTTGTCCTCACTTAAAAAAAAAAAAATTAATCGAGGTCATATATATTATAAGATTCTTTGGAAATTTTGATAATTGTCATGGATATTTATTTCCTAAAAAATACATTTTACACCATAAGACTGACATTAATATGCAAATCACTGGACTATAAAATTCATTTTCATACCTCCAGGGCAGTATTTTTATAAATACAGAAACATAATCATGCATCCTCCAGAGAACTAGAAATAATTATACAAATTTACAACAAAGCCCAAGGCAGTGTCTCCTTTTAACTGTCTGGTTTTAATATAATTTAAATCTTGTTAAAACTTAATTACCAATTTTCTTCCGTAATTTAAGTGGAAGAGCTGAGGTCTAAGCATGCTGTTTGAGAGAGAGAGAACTTCATCTGAGAAACAAAGACACCAAGGCACAGATTGACAAAACAAGATAGTACACAGAAAAGCTTGGTAAAAGAAAAGTCATCACAGATAACAACAAAGAACAGAACTTGCACCTCTCTACATTGTCATGGTTTAATTCAGGTCCACAATTAAGTTCTATGCAGCCACTCGCTCATCCCCTTCCCTCCCCTCCTGCCTCCCTGTGGCAGAAGGGGGAGGGGAATCAGAATAAAAGGTAAAACCTGTGGGTTGATATAAGAATAGTTTGTAACAATTTTAGTAGTTTAAAATATATTAATAAAAGAGAAAAGGACAGAGGAAAAACCCCAAGAAATGCAAGTGATGCCCAATAAAATGGTTCCCCTGCCCAGACCCAGCCCATTTCCAGCAGTGATCAGGCCCTCACATCCCACTCCCCCTGTTTATGCACTGTCTGTAACATTCTGTGCCATGGAATATCCCTTTGAGCAGTTCAGGTCACCTGCCCTGGCCGTGCTCCCCCAGCTCCTTGTGCAGCTCCTCTCTGGCAAAGCACAAGACACCAAAAAGTCCTTGACTTAGGGGACACATTACTTAGCAACCAAAACATCAGTGTGTTGTCAACAAGAATTCTATAGTAAATCCAAAACACACTGCTGTACCAGCTGTTAGTAAGAAAATTAACTCTGCCCCAGCCAAACCCAGTGCAAACATCCACATAAAATGGGACTGAGCTGATGTCTTGTGTGACAGAAATATAAATAGACTGGAGCATATATAAACCTACATAATAATATTTACATCTACACATACTCATATATAGGTGGTGATTTATTCATTAATACTGATATAGCTCAAGATGTATCCATCTAGGAGGGGAGTTGCAGGACCAGTGCTTTCATCCTCTTTGTTCCATGGCTGTTTTCTGGGAGATGATGAATACATAGAACAGGTGTAAAAGTGAGTAACTCCAAATTCAAAGCCAGCCTCGCTACAGCCTTCAGGTGATATTTGGAGTAGGCACATTTTATCAGGAATTTCTGCTGTACTAATACCTATGCATATATATTTATCTTCTAAGGCTGCACTTTGGTACAAGATAATCTGCTCTCTTCCTCCATGACTGATATCAGGTCACAACAGCAACTCTACCCCTGAATCAGAGGTATGAGGTCAGGGATGGGGCCTCAGCTTTGTACCCCAAATAAAGCTCCTGGTAAGCAATGTTAAAGTAACATAGTACTGACAAAGCCTGTTTCTTTGGACTGATTTACAGAAGATTCTATACCCTCAATGTCTACTCCCTTTACATTAAAGGTAAAGCAGAACATATGGCTTCTCTGCATTGTGGTGCTGTGTTCCCTCATACACTTCCCCATTTCTACCTTTGCTGCCAAAAAAGACAAGGAATCCTGAAAATGGTACATTCTTGATTTTCTCCCTTAGTGATACATTAGCAATTTCCTCCCATCAACATGGAGACTGCTGCCTCAGGTCTATTCTTTGTGCTGCGTTTGCCAGCCACTGTTTAGTAACAAGTGTCACTGTCTGCTCCCCTGCTTTGAACTGGAACACATTCCTGTGGCCCTCACATCCAACTGAAAGCAGCTTTGTATTGATTTAATTCACCCTTTTTAGTATGACCATAGTCACAATGAGGGATGTGCATCCAAACTTCCAGCTATTGCACAATTGCCACTGGGCAGAAATTCAAGTGATTTGGCACAGCGTCCTGTTGGGAATGAATTCCCATTGGTCCATTCTGTCCAGGGCATGCCTTGCCTGTGATTGAAATGCCAGGCATTTGTTAGCAATCCTGATGCCAGTATTGACAGCCATTCTCATAACACTGCTCTGTCCTTTCAGGCTGCATATTCATCAGGTGTTCATGGAAGTAAGAAATGCAAAATATTAGAGAAGCCAGTATGTTACAGATTTCACATACTATTCACATTATTGCATTAACAAGTAACCTGTTCATTTACAGATACACATAAATAATACTTACATTTTAAGATGTCAAAATTACTTTTTTATTTAACTTCATAGACTACTCAAAAATCTTTCATATAGAAAAGGTATCCTTCAGAGCTAGAAGTACAGTATATTTAATAAGTCTTTAATAAATAAGATTTAATAAGACATTTAAATCAAGCATTAAATAGGCTGTCATTAGCACCTGTGTAAATGAGTTTGAAATCAAGGAGTTTCCTGAGCTGGACTAGGTTGTAAATATGTTGGTTTCACTGGGCTCTGCATCCATTTGTTTCCAATGATTTTTTGCTATGGAACATGACTGCAATAGGTGTGAAAATGGAAGTGTGATATTTTCCAGGTTGTTAGTAGTCAGGTAAAAGTTAGAAAGAGCAACAACAGTCTAAAGATGACCTTGCTAAACCTGACTGTGTTCTTAATCCAGAAAATGCTGTGCAAAATATTTTCAATATAGTAATGTGTCTATCTTTCTTCTCGCTCTGTGGTAGAATGATCAGATTTTTTTTGTCTCACTTGGAAGTTCTGGATCTATACTTCTTACCACAGACCTTTGTAATCTTGTCAGCTTTTTAGGTAAACCTGATGGACTTGGGAACTTTCCTGAACCTACTCAAGCTGTAACCAGTGTGACACAGCACTGTGGAGCCTTGTTTCTGTCTCTGTGGAGGAAAATCTGAGGCTGGAAAATCTCAAATATATATTGGGAGAAGGTAATTGCAAAAAATATTGTGAGCACATTTAAGAAATGTGATTTATTTGAACAGTCCAACTAAATGAGGTTTTATTGCTAGACATAGGTTTTCTAGTGCTATTTCAAGAAATTATCAAAGATCACAGAAATAGCAGGATTTTGTCAAATTCAAAAATTGTTCCCAAGTGAATTGCAAGCACCTTTACCATCTTATTTCTGCAAAATGTGACATATTTAAATATTGCCAAAGAATACAGTTCTTAAATGTCAGTATATTTTAGGAAGTATAAAGGCTCCAAGATGTATGTCAAAAAAACAGACTCAGATGTGTGCCAGAGAAAACCTTTTTCCAAAGAAGCTTCAGAAATTCAGTCTAATGTGTACTATTAATGTGATGCTGTGACAGCTCTTTAGAGAGCTGTCATTATCAGCCTTGTTTGGACTGGACTGTGTCAGGCAACCACAGGCTGAGAACTCAGTGCTCAGCCTTACTTGCTCTAATGTACCTTAAGTAGGCATTCCCAGAGGTGCCAGTGCCTACCCAACAGTGCTCTTGCCATGGCTTGGAGGCCTTCAATTCCAAAGAATACCCACATGTGAAAGGGGAAAAAAGATCCTGTTAGCTGTTTTTGAGGATTGGGAAATACTAACTCATATCATTCATCTGAGCAGCTGGTGACAGCAGTGCTGAAATGCTGAAGAGGTAAGCAGTGGGAGGTTTACAGCATGTCTGTTTACGTTGTTTCATCTCCTTTGTGCTGAATTCCTCTGTAGCACATCCTGTCCATTTGTCACCAAGAAATAAGATATAGTGACCAAGAGAAAGTTGCTTCAAGTGAAGGATTAATTTTGTATCATGTAAGAAAGATGGCTATTGATACTGCATGCAGGAACACTTATCATGCTGATGAATTTCATGTACCTGATAGCGTCAGGCACCAAAGATTGGATTTCAACACAGCCTTCCTTGCAGCTTTCGCAAGTTCTGGGGCTCGGTTAAGCCCCAGTACATTTTGAAGTTGAAGCCTTGCTTGGTAATATGGCATGGGTAGATGGAAACCTATTCAGCATAAGGTTCCAATTCTCAGTCTTTCTTTAATAGCTGTGATGAGATACAGAATAGAGAATAAGGTTTCAAAGCCTTTAGTTGCTATATATCAATGGCTGCTAGTTATGGAGAGAAAAATATTTTTTTTCATTAATGCTAAATAGGTCTTCAACATATAGATACTAAATTTCCTAGAAGATAAAACATTCCCTTTGTGCCCCACATCCCTGAAAGGGAATGTGCAAACATTTTCAAAAGCTTCCATGGGAGATAAAATATTGTGGATTTCATTTCTAATTGCCAGGAGCAGTGTAACTGCACCAGCCCTACCCATGGGTTTGGCTGAGAACAAGGCAGGATGACGTGCTGGATGCCTTCAGGTGGGTGAAGTTACCGTTTCCGTGAGTGCTGTTGTGACAGCTCCCAGCAGCAATACTGCAATCACAGCACAGCAGACTTCCAGTGTCAGGACTGTGTTCCAGCCTCCAGTCTCTGCTCTTTTCTCCAGCTCTGCACTGCCTAGCCCATGTTATCTAAACTTAAATGATTGAAAAGTAGAAAGAGTTCAAAACACGTCAGGAAAAAGACACATTTCCCGTCATACTGGACTGCATAATTTCTGATTTTGTTCTGATTTAGGATATAAACATAACGGTTCTGCCTCTTGAATTTGATGGTATTGTAAAGGACAGAGGAATTACAAAAAAAAAAATGTATTTGAGGTGGATATTAATATACACTTCACAGATTTCCCTGTCTTTCTTGGGGCAATGGAAAATCAAAGACTTATGATATTGGTCCTTACTGCTCTGGAAGTGTTTGAGACAGGGATGTGGGGCAACATGTTTAGGTTTCAAAATGTCCAGATGTCCCTATCTCTATATTTGAGAATATAACCTCAGTCTTCAATTAAAAGGAGTGACCAGAAAATTGCTGATAGCCACACAAAGCAACAAATTAAAAAGTAAAATAATCAATAGTGATAGCTGACCATAAAATTCCTGAATGCCCCAAAAGAGTACGGGGTTTCACCTATCTTCCTGTATGCTTTCAGGCTGTGTCAGTGCAGTGTTGCATGTGTATTTTTCTGCAGAAGTCCCATGGAGGAATACAAAGCAAGTCAGAAAACCCTATGTATGAAGATGGTATCTTGACTACTGCATAGGTGGAGTTTTAGTTTATCCCAAATTATTGCTCATAAATAGTTTAGCAATCAGTTCTATCCTAGGGATTATTCATGCCACTACTTGAAATACTGCTTGATCTATTGATCAGTGAGGAAGGTATGAAAAATGAAGCTGTTGCATAAAATTAAGTTAATGATTGACTCACTGGGCCCACCAATGTCATTATGATTAAACATCGAAAAGTTATGCTTCTGCAAAGTAATGTGTTAAAAATAGTTTTGTCATTTTGATTTCTTACTGATCAATTTCTGGAAAGCAACAGTCCCTGGTGAATAACAAAAAAAAAACTTAAAACTGCAAGTTTTAAGTGGAGTTCATGTTAGTAAATCAGCCATTAGTCCAATTAATTACTGTTTGTGTCCAGAGATTGTTTCTCATATCCTGGAACAACCAGAATATCTCCAGGATCTTTAAAACAGTGATAGCAAAATACATTATTGAGATGTACAATATTTACATTGTTTGCATGTAGAGTGAAAATTTTCTGTTGTCTTTTCTGTGTTGAGGCTGTTGTTAGCAAATTGCTAGATTACTAAGAAGACTTGTTGAGATGACAGAACAAACCTGTAGTTTTTTTATTTGTAATAAAAATTTAAAATAACGAAATATGTGACTATATTTTGCTTTCTTTGTGTGTAAGGTCACTTATTCAATTTTCCCCCCACTAATATAATTTTTAGATTTTACTAGTTAAACCCTAGGATACTGTGTTTATGTAAGGAGATAGAGAAAAAGAGTGGGAGAAAATTTATTAGTAAAAAAAAGACTTGTATTTGCAGGTAACAATAAGCTTTGGTAAAGGGAAGGTTTGGAAAGAAGAGCAGGTTCAGTGTCAAGAGATGTATCCACACTAATAATCAAAATATATATGAAAAACAGTTCTGAATAATTTTTTACCATTTCTGGTACTGACTCACAATTTATCAAGCTTGTATTTTTTGAACCATATTGAAATTTCCATAAGCTTCAAATTTTGTTACCTGATTTCTATCTCCACACACCATTTCCTTTTTTTTTTTCATTAGGTCAATAGATTTCTGCAAAACTGCATTAATTTTGATAAGGAATACATTTCTGCAGTTATTGTAAAATAAGATTGTCTCCATGACCCAGAGTTCAACTCAAAATTTGTTCAAGAAAATTTCAGTGGCTGCTGCACACAGTGCACACAGTGCTTGAGTTAACATCATTAGAGTCCAGGAGGTAGGAGTTAAACCGGTGTAAATTTCTTCAGCTCAAAATTTTAAGTTTTTGCTTCTTTCAACTCCTCTTCTGCTGTTGCAAATAACTCAGTTCATAGTTATAGCTATTAAAAAATACTAGAGAAAAAATATTTTGAACATCATAAATTACTTTTATGTGAAAATGAGTTGTGTATCATGGCCATGCTTCATATGGAGGTTTCCGAAAATAGCTCAGCAGAAGAGTCTCTGCACAGAGACCCCAAAGGTCTGAATTTAATCCTTGTTCTCTAACTGATCTGCAGGGTGACCTTGGGCAATCTGTGTGCCATTTTCCTTCTTGCTAAAATGAAAATAATAATACTTATTGCCCTTGCAAAGCACTTCTAGAGTAAAGCATATGAATCGATAACATCTTCTCCTTAAGTATATGAAATAGCAGAGGAAACGCTTCCCACTTGCATTAGTGTGCTTTTAGCATTTAGAAATGTGAAATTATGAATATTATTACATAGGAGGGAGAAGCCCAGAAGTGTTCCCCTAATCAATAAGTTGCCAGCTGGAATGCAAAGGAAAGCAAGTTAATGTACCATTTAGTGTAACAAAGAAGAAAATATATGCTTTCAATGTGAGTATGGCAGCTATCAGTGAAGTCATACTGTATTGTCTAGCTGGCTTGCGTGCTGGTGTGGCAGTAGACCAGTATGAAACATACAGTTTGAAATCCCTACACTAGTTTTCAAGACTTCCAGTTCTCCTGGAGAGATCTGTCAGTTTAGACAGAAGGGAAAAGCTAGACTTAAGTGCTCTGACCACGTGTGTGTGCCTTGGTCTGCATGTGGGGACTTCCTTCCCCCTGGAATGCTGCTTTGCTTTCCCCAGCAGATCACCAGCACAAGCTGTCTTGGCACAGTATGCTTTACAAGAATGACAGCCAACAGGAGTTTTCACTTGTGTCCATAGGCTTTTGACCCGCAGAGGCTTTTCGCAGTCCATGCAGACGGATTCATTGAGCTCGAGTATTCAGGCACTGCTTGTATACCTCCCAGTATTTTATATCAGGCACTATACGTCTATTGTCATCTACTGTGCAGCCTAGGTGAGCCCTGGCAGTAATTAAAGTATTTTAAACCATCTGCTTAATTGCATAAAAAATACACTGATGAGCTTGCACTGTTTGAATGATCTTCAGGAAACTATTAGGCTAAAGCAATTCCCTCTTGTAATGTTTAACTAATTCACAATGTTTGTTCTGTGAATTACAGTTGGTCTTTACACCATTTGTTAGTCTTACTTGTAGCAGAGCCCTGCTTGCTGCTACTGAGCCAGAAGATTCCTCCTGTTCTTCTTCCCTCTGTCTTCTCATCTGTGCCTGCCAAGCTCTTCGTTGAAGTGAAGACTTTAGGAGCCGTGCCTGAGAGAAGCTGGGCAGTAACATCCAGCGCTCTCCCTTCCCAGCCGCGCTGGGAGCCTTGACCCTGAGCGAGGAAGGATCCTTGTGCCAGCTGTCACCTGTGCACTGCGGCTCTGTGCCAAGCACCGCCATGCTCACTCAGGGCACCTCAGTCTGTGCCAGGGAGCACGGGAGATGCTGGAGCAGCATAACCAAGCTGCACTTCAGCTCCTCAGGGCGTGTCCGCTTAGCCCCGGCCGGGTCCCGCAGCAGAGCGCGGCCATTCCATGGGTTTCCGCAGCGGTGGCTGCAGGTCACGCTGCCAGGGGACCCCGCCCCGAGAAACAGGACGGCTGCCAGGCCCCTCAGGAGCCGGTCGGAGGGCAGCGGGCGAGCAGGGACAGTGGTCTGGCACTGTCACCTGGGGGCCCTTCCCCTTAGGGCTGCGGCGGAGGCGTGGCACAGCACGGCACCTGCACATCCCAGCTCCTCCAAAACGGGGCGGCCCCCGCTGCCTGCAGGCACAGCTGGCGGTGTTGGCCGTTCCTGCTGCATGCCTGGCTCCATCACCCCTCTGCCTCCCAGCCAGAAAAACCAGGAAACTCAGGAGACGGCTACTCAAGATATAGATAAGAACTGTAGGCTAGCAGACCTGCTTCACTTGTCATTAAAAGTCAATAAAGTAATCCTTTCATAAGCATTGGAGTCAACCCATCATGAAGATGTTTGAAAATTCCATCCCTGCCACATGGGCAAGAATAAGTGGATAGTTTATCCTGAGATGAAGCCCCACCTTTTCTGTTCAGAAATTCCCCTTACTGTTTAATTAAACTGCTTGAATGTCTCCCAAAAGCCACCACGTAAGTATCTAATAGTCTGGATTACGAATATTAGGATAGTATGAGGTAATACCATTAGATGATAATCTAATAACAATAAACTGAAATAAATATTTATACATTTTACTTGATATATATGCAAAAAAGAAAATTTGCTGTTGGGTGTGGTATAATGTTTATGATTAAGTACTTTATTCATACTTGTATGTCAATCTATTAGTGTGCTGTTAATTCAAATGTTACTATGATGTATTCTATCGCCGTTAGCACATTTATCACAGGTAGATGTGAAACTTAGACAAAGGTGTACATTCTCATTAATGATGAGCAGCCTATTCATCTTACTAGAGTGTAATTAATGTTAGTTACAATACTTAATTTTTCACTGTTTGTCATGGTGCATATTTAGCATTTCTTCTGTCCTTTATCAATCTGCTCTCCTATCACATGAGCACATCAAAAAGATATATGTAAGTATCTGACCTGTTTTGATGCCTAATTTTTATACTTTTCCAAGAACTGGAATATTCTTAATCTTATCCTGTAGGCAGCACAGCTAGCTAAAAAAACAGACTGGAAAGTGTTGTTCATTGCTTTGGGGTTTGGGTTAATTTCATTTACAATAATAACATAAAAATCAGATAGTGAAGTAAAGCAGGGCACACCATGAAGACACAGGTACTACTTGCTGTAGTGTTGTGCTGTGCTTGTGTGGGGTTGTTGTGGTGCCAATTGTTCTCCTGGATTTTCAGTTACATGGTTTTTGTACTCTAAGGCTGTTAGTGCTAGTTAAGTATGTTGTATGAGCAATGCAGCTCCAAAACCAATAGAAGCATGCAGTATCTGAAAAGTGCACGTTATTCCGTAAATAAGTGCTACGAGAGTTTGTTGTTATGTTTTAGGAGCATTGCTTTCTCAATAATGTTGTTACCAGTACAGTGCCAAACCACAGTCCTGTGTGCAGTGGTGCAAGAGGGGAAGAAGTTATGGCTAATGTGTCACACAGTGGGTGGGAAACAAGTCCTGCAGAGGGGGGTAAAAGGGACTGAGCACTGTGAACACATTCTTGGATTTGCTCCCCAGCATGCCAGTAAATCCAGCTGAGCTGGAATCCTAGGATAAATCCATAATTTTGTATTGGTCCCAGAAAAAATTCAATCGCCTTACCTGAAACCTGGGCATCAAAGCATTTTTATTTTGTTTTCATCCATAATTCCTAGTAATCTGGATTGCAAGAGAACTGATCCTTCCATTAATTGTTGTTGAATGAAATTTCTTGGAAAAATATTTGAGTCGGGTCAACCAAATGCACGAGGTGCAGAATGTATTTGGGATGTGTTTTCTCAAAATTTCAAGGACCTGTCTCTGAGAGAAAGCACACCAATTCCTATTTGTTAGTCTCTTAAATGGTGCATATTACACTTCTAATCTATTAGGAATTAGCTGTTTTTTTCTGTGAAATGACTTCTTTTGTAAACCACTGTTCATGCCAGGCATGAAGCTGATCACATCTCCAACATAATGGCATCCATCTTGATGTCATTCATTTGATTTCATTCAAACCATCAAGAGCTTGCAGAAAAATATAAATCTATTACAAAATCCTTAAAATAATGCATTTGTATGCCTTGTATTAATTTCCTTTTGACGCACCACAATTAAAGTATAAGGGAACCAAACACAGGAATTTAACATATTTCACTATGAAAATTAAATTTGGACACAATTACAAGTGGGTTAAATTGTAGTTTAGTAGCAAATTAAGAAAAAATACCCCTAGCTAGGTTTAGGCCTTTTCAACAAAATGATAGTTGAAGGTGCTCCACAGCGATTGAAGTATAATAATAACCTGTAATGTGAACAGAATTGAGTAGGGCTTTTTCCCATGCTACCAAAGTAATACTTTATAACAGTGACTTACATTTCTATGACTGTACCAAAATCTTCTTACTAAAAAACCTCTTCCTTTGAATTTTCTATGGAAAAAAGACCAAAGTTCTCCACCTAATAACAAAATTCCTAAAATAATAGACTTTGACATTCTCTTTCTACCCACTTATCCCTCAGCCCTGACTCATTTGAGTATAGGAAATTGCTAAAACATCTCTTTTTAATAGATAAAGATTAAATGCAAAGAAACTATGA
Organism: Chloebia gouldiae; assembly: GCA_003676055.1. Lineage (NCBI taxonomy): Eukaryota > Metazoa > Chordata > Aves > Passeriformes > Passeridae > Chloebia > Chloebia gouldiae. Next base: position 656,682 of record QUSF01000012.1, read on the forward strand.
AGCTGCCTTTAACCTTCATGGCATCACAAAGCTAGGTATAACAACAAGCTGTAAAACACACCAGAATGATGAGCATTTCACTCCATTTTGATTTGCCCATTTTGCTTTCAAAAGGAATTTATAAAAACACCCAGGAACAATGAACATTTGAACTCAAAATGGTCCAGGTTTATTTTTACTCCAAAAGAAGAAGTCTCAATAGAGATATTGATTTTCTAGCACTCATCCAATATTGCACAGAAAATGGACCTGACCTTGCAATCCCTAGTGGAGACATGGAAGCAGTCATTACAGTCATGGTTCCCATTGATTTTAGTGGATTACTTGCATAAGTAAGGGTTTTCAGGATGTGACCTGGTGTCCCATTAGCAGTAAGACCAAGGGAACGTGGATGTCAGTCCCACTCTTCAGCAGGGTGCAGTTTACATTCCTGTCCTATATTCGTCCTGTGGTTTTATTCCTGCCTATTTATTCTACATATTTTTTGTTTTCTGTCCCAGAGAGCCTCATCACTATGAGTTACCTCTGGTGAGAAGTACCAGTCCTCCTGCCTGCCTTAGCAGGTTTTTTTCACTGTATCTTCAAGTGTCAGAGTTGATGCTTGCACTTGCAGATCCTTCTTCCTTTGTTTCTGTTGTCTGTGATGATTTTAAAAATACTTTGGGCTAGGCACTACCTCTCACTGTACTTTTTTAATCTCTAGATCAAATGAGAAGGAAACATTACTGTACTTTGCAAAGTAAACACAAAGTAGTGGAAAACTAAAAAACTCAGGGAGTGATTTTTTTCTTAACCCTTGGAAGGTTTCTTGTGCCCCATGGCTCCTATAAGAAAGCTACTCCAGAAACTCACTACTCAGATGGATAAAATCCTCTTAATTGTGACTTTACCACAAACATTTTGTTCAGGTTTATTCTTGTGATAAGCTTGTCTTTTATCTCAAAAGGTTCTTTTCTAATACTCACATTATTATTTCCTAACTAATGTAGCTATGATACATCTTTTTGTTTCATTAATTGTGAACAAGGTGCAGAAGAGGTGTGCAAGAAACAGGATGACTACATGTTTGTACAGTGCCTTGCACAATTGCCCAGTCATGGTTCAGGGCTCCATAGGCTGACTTTGTTTCAGCAGTGAATAATAATGACCCTCCAGAACACACTGCATGCTTTATTCCAGATGGACACCATTAATTCCTTCAATTTTCATTGAGATGCAGAGCTTTAGAACAAGAATACTAGCAATTGATTATTTTTATCTGTGGTATTTTCAAAGAAATGAAGAAATGAAATGTACAGTATATTTCAGTTTGCAATGATCATTCTGTTGCCCCATTTGCAATGGAAATGAGCATATAACATATTCATGTGTACAGATAAGGAAAATGACAAACATTAACATCTCTTGCTCTATTCATTTATAATATTCAGTTTAAAAAAAAATCCTTCCATTCCATAGTTTTTAGTTTTGTTCCTGAAGCACAATGCAAGACAAAAAAAAAAAAAAAAGAGAGAGAATTAGTGGATAAAATAAATGTATTACTTTCTAAGCAAGTTTCTTGAAAATTAATATCATCTAAATCACAAATTCTTTGCAAATCTATCTATTAAAAAGTATTAAAAATGCCTTTTTTTAAGATTTTTATATGTCTCTTAAATATGCGGTCACTTATGAAATAAACCAAGAGTGTGTGTGTGTACACGCTTCTATTTTTGTGGCCAAGCAGCCTTTGATGTGTGACTCAGCCTGTTTAAGCAGACTGCAGGGTTGCCTTCTCAGTGTCAGTCCATTTCTGCACAATTTAATCTGCCACTAAAGAGAAGTTTTTTGTTCTTATGGGTATAAAACAGTATGCCAAGGATAAATCGGTGCAGCTTGCCTTCCTTAAAATTTTAGGCACAACCTGAAAGTGCAGCTCTTTCCTTTTCTCATCTCAATGGGATGCTAACCTAACAATCACAATTTTAGGACAGGGAAATTGTTTTGAGCAGCAATAATTGTCCTGCCAGTATTGTTTCATGGAGTAACATTAAGGCACATTGGGCCTGGGGTTCATAGCTTATGATATCTGGTTTTGGATAACTGGGGTGAAAGTAGGAACATGTAGAGAAAGAAGAAGAAGAATTAAATATGAGTTCTAGATAGTTCAACAGAGTTGAAGCAGTTCAGCAGTAGACATCCCAGAATCCTGCAAAGAGCTTATTCTCCAGCTCCCTTGTCTGGCGCGTTGCCATCTCCTGTCGGAGCCCCCAAAGGGGCTTTCTCTTTAAGTGTGGATTCCCTTTTTTTTCCTCTTTTGTTGAGGTATCTGAAGATACTGAGCTTTAACTTACGGCTTGTATTTGCTGAACAAAACAGGAAAAAATATCTGTAGTTTCCTCTGCAGCTGCCAGGAAAGAGAAGTCCATTATCTGTAGCTCTGGGGGAGTAGCAGAGGAGGGGTCTTTTGTCTGCTTTGCAAGACCTGGAGTGGAGGCCATGGAGGTCTGGGAAGGGCAGGCTGGGGCAGCCACAGCTGCAACTGCACCAGGGTTTCTCAGGAAGGCTTGGGCTGGGCAGGGATCTGTGCGTGGCATTCCTGCTTCACCTGCTGTGAAGCAGTGTTCGCAGCTTTGGATCTCAGTGACGACAAAATGAGCTGCCCCTCAGGAATATGGAGCTGAGGCTGGCCTGTCCACAGCTGTCCTTCCCCCTGGCAGCACCTCAGGGCAGCTGCTGGCACCTGCAGAATGTATCCTGCAAATGTGGCCACAGAATAGCAATGCCACAGGTATAAAATCCTTATGATCAGACGCTCCCCATTGTGACCCTGAACAAGTTAATCACATCGCTCCTCTTGAAGGTTCATACTGCCACGATATAATTTATGTGGGCCCTCAAAGATAGATGGAGACGTCAGCTATTGATCACAAGGAATTGCTGCCAGTCAGTCTTTTTGTTGGTTTCCATCCTTATGATGTGTTTTAAAAAATATTGTATGATTCAAAATTATACCTGTAAAACCTACAAGTAGAAAATTACTGTGTGCATTTATCTTTAATAACAACCTTGCGAATATTTATAGTACTAGTAGAGTAGAATGTGTTATAGTAGTTTATTTCCCAGTCTGTTTTAAATGATATTATTCATTAGTAGTTGTGAAGTGGTATGACATATTTTTTATGTTGCTTGTTTGTAACAAAGGTTCTTAATACCTTTTCATAATCAAAGGGGATAAACGCTAACATGGAATATGAGAAATTGTGCTTGCAAGAGCACAGTGTTGTCTTAGGGTATTAAATTAGCATTTGGTACTACTCTGCTTTGTGTGCATTTCTAGCAAATGTTTCAGCTACAAATCACTATAATACACCTGTATTCTGGTTCTTCAATTCATATAGCATTTAAATCCTGCCAATACTGTGTCTTATAAATATAAATATGCAATTTAATTTAATTCAAGCATGCAACACATAATTTTTTCTTCTAATTAAAATATGATATTGCAATATGGGAGCTGCCTGGGGCAAACAGGACGCATCAGATTGCCAAGCCAAAGGGAATTCTGAAGCTGGCAGGGGAAGGTGCCAACCCGCTGAGCCCTCGGCGCAGGGCCCCAGCGATGTCCCGCCTGGAGCCGCGGTGTTTGCAGAGCCCGCAGGGGCAGCCCGGGCTGCTCGCCCCAGCGCAGCCCCTCGCTGGCCGCGCTGCTGCGGCCCGCGGGAGCCCGGCGGGCACGGCCGGAGCCCGGCGGACACGGCCGGAGCCCGGCGGGCACGGCCGGAGCCCGGCGGGCACGGCCAGGAGCCCGGCAGGCACAGCCAGGATCCCGGCGGGCACAGCCGGAGCCCGGCGGGCACAGCCAGGAGCCCGGCGGGCACGGCCCGGGCACAGCCGGAGCCCGGCGGGCACAGCCAGGAGCCCGGCGGGCACAGCCCGGGCACAGCCGGAGCCCGGCAGGCACAGCCGGAGCCCGGCGGGCACAGCCAGGAGCCCGGCAGGCAGAGCCAGGAGCCCGGCGGGCACAGCCCGGGCACAGCCAGGAGCCCGGCGGGCACAGCCGGAGCCCGGCGGGCACAGCCCGGGCACGGCCGGAGCCCGGCAGGCACAGCCAGGAGCCCGGCGGGCACGGCCGGAGCCCGGCAGGCACGGCCGGAGCCCGGCGGGCACAGCCGGAGCCCGGCGGGCACGGCCCCGGCGCTGCGCCGCCCCGCCGCCCTGCCCGTCCTGTGCGAGCGGGCAGGGGCGGCACGGCCGTGGCAGCGCCGAAGTTGGCTGATGTACAGCAGAGCTCAGATCGTTCTGGGGAGGAGGAACTGCCCCACGGCAGCAACTCGAGGGATTCCTATAACGCTCTCTCAAAATCGAGCAAAACAACACGAATAGGCCTTCTGCATAATGATTCAAAAACTGTTAATGGCCATCTTTAGTAACATAGCAACGGCCAAACCCTTGAAAAGAGGAAGTTTTCATTGAGAAAGGGTTTCATTTTAAACATTGAAATTTGGTATAATGTAGTGTCTGAAATAAGTTTTGAAAGGAAGCTGATGATTAAGAAGAAATGCAGTGGGCATTTAATAAATGGAGGAGCCGCAAGATAATTAACTGGCATGCATAAAGATTCATGCTTTATACCAAAATTTTAATTTTGCACATAAATGTGCCTGATGTAGGCAGCATTTAATCACCTAGCTGACAGGAGTAACTACTTTCATTTAACCTTGACTGAAGATCATGAATTCTAACAGGTTTAATTGGATACATCATTTAACAGAATGAACAGAGCAAATTTTTCTCAATTCATAGGTTCTGATTGACATGCACCAGCAATAAGGCGTTGCACAATTAAAGCTGATCTGTATTCCTGGCCTGGGCAGCAATTGCCATAGTGATGTGACACTGTTTGATCACTGTGGCACTGAAACTATACTGAATTTCCCCTTGTTTTGAAAAGGGCAATGCTTTAAAAAAAAAATTAAAAAAAAAAAAAAAAAAAAGAGAGAAAGATAAAGAGATTTTGGCACTTTTTTTTTTTTACATTAATCACATTTATATGCACAAACTGTAAGGGAAGGAACTTGTCTTGTTATCAGTAACTCAGAGGAAAGAAGGAAAAATGGTATATTCTTTTATCCATTTAGCACATTATTTACAGAAAGTCAAAAATGTGTATAGTCAAATTAATTGTAACACATTAAAGGCCTGATTGTTCTGGGCTTCCATTTGAATAGGAAGTCGTTCTGTGCAGCTCCACTATTCACCTGCAGTTTGGCCTCTCTGTCCTTGCCCCAATCAGTTCCATATCACAGATATCTTGCCAGCTGAGTCAAAGTACTGAGAAGGGGTATTGCAAATGAGGTGGAAAAGGATGAGAGGGAAGACATGGTACCCAACAGTAAGCTGCTATATACTTTTCCTGGCACGCAGTGTTTCATATAATAAAACCTTAAAAAAAATACATGGAGGAGTTGGCAACTTCCAGTTCTCCATATGGCTCCTGCCAGCACTTGCTCTGCTTCTGGCACCTTTCACAAGTTCTGGGTTTGACCTTCATGAACTGGAATTGTTCTTCTATTGTTCAACCATAAATATATACATACATATTCACACACAGAGACACATATATATACACAAATGTGTTCTTTTATGTCTCTATCTTTGACTTACATTTTTGTTTCCAATACTTCCTTTAAATTTTTTTTTTTATTTTAGAGGAAGGTTTGCCAAACTAAACGGTCCGAGGGCAGAGAAGCAGACAATGTGTTTCAGTCTGGCTCAGTAGAGCCAAAACTGCAGTAAAAAATCTTTCCTAATTCCTGAACGACCTCTGAAAAATCTTTAAGGAAGTTCTGCTCCCCACCATGAGCATTGCAGCATCCATGGTTTTCCACCTTTTTTTTCTCTGCAGACCCTTAGCTTCAGTGCCTAAGGCTAGTCCTTGATCTCACTTGAAGACAGACCTATTGCTATCCATCTGACAACCTTAATTTCTGTTTAGGCAATATATATACATATCAAGCAATAAGATTTGTAGGAGTGCAGTATAGTGGAAGACAGAAATCTTGGGGAAAGCTGGAATCCTGACTGGATCAAAGACATGAACTTTAGAATCAGGATAACTAGATGTATCAGAAAAAGACTTTTTTTGGTCATTCTAGAAGCCTCTAAAATTCAAAATTACTAGCAGTACTTTCCTCTGACAGGTATTTTCCACATGATTTATTGTAATTCTGGGAAAGGTATTTGTCAGTATAATTCATCACTCACTAACATTTTTAAGTTTCAGGTAAATGATGGGATCACATCCCAAGCCTCTGCAGCCTCATAATGTGCCTTGGAACCACAGCAGGTGCTTTTCTTCCTGCATGGCCAGTTGTCAGTCAGTGCCTGGATGTTCTCTGTGCAGGAAGGAGAGGCAGGATTCAGTCAGCATTTCCTGGCCAGCAGGACATGTTTTGAGCACAGATGCTGCCCGTGCTCCCCTCACACAGCAGCAGGAGTAACCTGTCCCCACTCTGCCTGCTCCTGAGCCCCTCTGGACTGTGTGGGTGCTGCAAAACTGCTGGGCCTTCTTTAAATGGTATCTTTGGGCCCCATTTAGAAATGCTTGTGCTGTAATTTATTCCAAAATTTTCCAAGCCTTCTAATAAAACAGCCATCTGCACCAGCACACTGCTCCTTTTAATGTCCTATTTTACACACAGGTTTCACTTCATGGTGTCCTCAAGGCGGGAAGAATTGAGGCACCCATTCAGCATTTCTCTAGGCAGATCCCCGGGGCGCACAGAGCTTGTCAGCAGCACAGCTGGGATAAAGTAGAGCCCTCTGCCAGGAGCCCTGCTCAGCTCTGACTTTCCCTGGGGAATACTACAGCATTCAGTGGAGCTGCATGGACACATATTTGCCCAGCTGAAGGGAATACATTTGCTGCTGGAGAGAACCATTTCTCTGGCTGCCCGGATGGCCCCAGCCTCAGCCACTGGCTCTGTTCACGGGCACCCAGTGACACCAGTTCTGGAGAGCCTTGCTCTGCTGGGGCCTTACAGCACCCTTCTGACCTTTCCTTTATCAGCTCCCCAGCCAGTTCATCCTCTGCACTCAGAGTCATTTGGGTGCTCTGCCCGTGACTCTCTGGAGTTGCAGTCGTTCTTGCCTTGTCTTCATGTTCAGCCATCCGTGCTGAATTATCTTCTACTCCTCCCTCCGGGAATAACCAAGGCTTTGACCTAGTGGGACTGTTTGTGTGCTCAAATGTTTTGATGTACCAGACACTGAGCTGCTTGCTCCCAAATCTAAGGTGGCTGGGGATTTCAGGCTGTTTTCAGAAACAGTGTGTGCACTGGGAAGCATAATCTAACTGAAAAAGTCAGCAAAGGGCACTGACTTGTGCATTTTCAAGTATTTTGTCTATCACCTTTAAACTCTTCTGTTTTCTTTAGTTTCTAAATAGCTGTCTTTTCAAGTTTGGGATCTGCTATAGAAGATATACAGCTGTAATAAGAAATATATTTACATTCATTTCAGAATCCTTGGGGAAAAGGGGATATTCCTTTTTTACTGATATAAGATCAAGTTTGTTATTTCATTTTGAAGGCTGTTATGAAGAAATGGGGGAAATCAGAAGACTAGCCCCACTTTTCCCCAGGTTTTCCTGAATCCACCTTTGGACCACAACCTAAACAAAATTCCGAGTGCAGTTAATATTTACACCTTTCTTGCACTGTTAATTTAACTTTCAGCAATATAAAATGGGATAGCAGAAATATTTTTATGTGTTCTTACAATGTCCAGAGTTGTTTGTTACTGTTTTTATTAGAAGGAACTAGACACAATCCTGGCTGCCTTAACCACTGCTTTTGAGAGAGCTACAGCTGAGAAAATCCGCTGCCAGGAAGAAGTGAATAGAACTAACAAGGCTATTGAGCTGGCCAACAGATTAGTGAAAGGTCTGAGGTGAGGTCCTACAGGGCAGGCTAATGAAGCAGCCTACAGAAAGCACTTCTTTGTTATACACTACTGATCTGGCAATAACAGAGGCACTTAGCAAAGAACCTGATGAGCTGAAAAAATTATGTCATTACCATTCATTTTTTTCATAATAGAAACATGGTTTTGACCTTTGCATTTTCTTACATTTTTGCTTCATTGTGGTATATCTTAACTGTAAGATTACCTGGTAACTAACTTATCCACCAGCATTAAGGGAAGAAGTCAATTGTGGATATTGACAATGAAGGCACTTTATTAAAATGCGATGACTGTATTTGTAACAATTAAACAACACTAATGATTTTGCCCAGGATTTGGATACATAGAATCTAATATAATTTGCACTACTTAGTTAAGCAATATGATAATTCTCTAATTATCTTTCTGAGATTTGCAATGGCTATTTCAGGAGAGAATAAATAATGGCAAAGCCATGAATTATCAAAAATCCATATTGTCTGTTGATCCAGGCTGGCTCAAGGGAATCCATACTCACTGATGGATTTTTTTCATTTATCATTCATCTACTGATGAGACTGCTTTTTATACACACACACACATACACTTTTTACAGATACTTTATTTTATTCCAACATTCATTTAGGAAATCTCTCATGGTGGCTCACTGCCACTACAGTTTTTGTCCTTTTCTACCCAATACTTTCAAGCTGAGTTTGATAACCAAACACATAGTAAACAACAAAAATAGAAGATCCATTTGTTATTGAGCAAAATTATATGGCTGAGTGTAGCTAGTGGAACTTAAAATATAAAACAAGGTTTAAGAGTTATTTCCTGAATCAATAGAAAGGATTTATTGACTAAAGGGGAGGGAGAGCAGTGCAGAAGACCCATTGTTTCTGTTTAAAGAAGCAAGATGAATGCATTTTAAATGTTAGCGTCCTGGCTGAAAGTGTAATGTATTTTAGTGATTAATAATGCCTGTAAAACTAAACCATGTACCTAATACAGAATAATAAAATAAATAACATAGCAGACCTCTTTAAAGTGTGACAATAAATGATTGTTCTAATATTTCCTTCCACCTAACATATCATATTGTTTGGTTCTCCCATGTGCCTCCTGCTGGGCCTGACAAGTGCTGGAATAGCATACATAGAGAGATGAAAGGCAAAGTGTGGGTATGCTGGGGGGGGAGGCATAATGAAAAATAATCTAAAGGAGGAAACAGAGATGAAAGGAAAGAAGGAAAGTTGAGCCATGCGCTTAGATGAAGACAGTGAAATGAGTTTTAATGGCAAGTCCTTCAGCTAGTACCTCCCAAAGCACCAGCCCCATGAAGAAGGTGGCCAGCTTGACAGATTGGTGATGGGAAATAGAATTCATTCCTCTTGTTAGCTGTACCACACTTGGTCAAAGGCACTAATAACCATATGACAGCTATTTAGTGACTTATAGGAAAAAATCCATTTTAATCTCCTCTGTGGTAAACAATAGGTCACTGTTTACTATTAGCAAACAGTGTAATACTGACACTGCTGTCCTGCCTGTCCTGGCTGTTTCTTTGCCATATTTTTTTGCTGAGAGGACACTCTCTCATTTCTCTAGTTGTACTGTTGTGAGGAGAATTTCTCAAGAAATATAAAAATAAAATTATTCACAGCATTTTTTATAATAAGCAAACATGTAAACATTTCTTTATTAACTGGTCTTTATAAACCCACCTTTACTATGACAATAATAGCAAGTAACCAAATATGTGAGTTTTCTTCTATTTCTTAGGGAAAGTGTTGACCAAACAGCAAAAAAGCTGGTCGTGTCTAGCCAGTATCCCAGTGAAAAGCTTGCACCAAGTGTCACATCAAATATCTTATTGGCTTCATGGCATAAAATATCCTGCCTAGAAGTAATTTTTTTTTCTGCCTTCTTCTCCAAGCCCTGGCATGCAAGGACTGTTCTGGGTGGTTGCATGAGTAGCTGTTACTCTGTACCAAGGAATTCTTTGCTTTTGACAGGTGCCAATTATGCTGTGGACATCTGCCCTGAAGGCATTGAATCAAGCTGACAACTCATTTTATATCAGTCAAACAACAACTATTTTCAATAATTTCCCATCCAGCTGGGACTAAATTTGCACAAGTGATCTATGTATTAGAGACATTACCAATCCACAGAGACATTCAGAACCATGATTATGTTCTGTTTTCCCACAGAAACTCTTGCATCTGCACTAGAAAGCAACAACTTCTTCCACTATGCAGGAGGATGCTGACAACTCAATTTTGATCACTTGCTGCCAAGCTCAACTTGCAACAGTCAACTCACATCGGACTGGAAGGAGATTTTTATGCCCAGACTTGCCATTTGCAAATCCTGTCTGTTGATCCCCTAATTGATGTGGATCTGTGAATCTGCAAGGTAATACTTTAGTATTCACTGCTGTTTAGCCACTGTAATGGGCATTTTTTTAACAAACACATAGTAAATGGAATGGGAGTTTTCTCAGTAGAAAAGGAGAGCTGGACTTATCACCAAAGCATTATTAGGAACAAGAGAAAATATGATGCAGAAATGTTCCAGATGGTAACATTTCTCCACTGTGATAGTTTAATTTCAAAGTGGTATACTGGCATGAGCCCAAATCTCATTCTGCTTTGCACAGATAATACCTTCTTCACAGATATATATTTTTAAAATACATGGATAATCACAAAAATGCCTGGCACTGATTCAATTCCCTTTTTGACCCATTAAACCATGATGTTGCTTATACAAATTCCTTCAAATACTTTATTTAATAGAATACTACATTTGGAGGCAAGGAATTAGTAAAATGTTCTTCTGGAATGGACCAAAACATTTCCTTTGCTAGTGTTTGAAGTACCTTTTGCTATCTGACTGGAGCTAGAGGTAACAACTAACCCACAGACCTTGGGAACATGGTTAGTGAGCCAGAGCAGTAGGCAGGCTCACCTTCTTCTCGTATTCTTTCAAGTGCTGTGCCTTGCTGTTTGCATAAGGGGAACAGCTTTTATTATTCTACTCTGTCCCTGCTGCTGTGCACCAGGGCAGCACAAAGCAAGATTTAGTGCTTGGATATGGTATTTGCTTGATAGCAATTGTTATAGTTAAGGCTGTGCTGAGACTTCTGTCTTAACCTGCTATTCTCCCATGCTCAGAATATTCTTTTTTTTTTTTTAATCCCTTTCATCTGAAATTTTTCATGCTTGTTATCAGCTGAAATATAGGGGGTTTTTTTTTGGCAAGGCTGAATAAAATTCATTCATTCATATTTGAATTATGCAAGGAAGTGGGTGTAAGGAGAAAGGTCTCTTTTTTGCACATTCATAATTCACAAAAAAAGCTGCATATTACAAGCTGAAACTTTCCAGGTGGCTAGTTTTGACTGAAGGGTAGTCTTCATGCTAATTACAAAGAGAGAATGACTGAAAGAAAAATGAAAGAGAAAAATTAAAAATGACACATATTGTGATTAACTCATTTGTTTTGTAGGTGTGCCATACAAAAATTACATTGTGAGCCACTTAGAGCAAGTTTAAAGTAACAATTTCATTTAAGTTAAGATGAACTACCATAATTACATAATATCAATGTTTTGTGCTGCAATTTCACTAAGAATCTCCCTACAGAAGCTGCAGAAGCTTTTACTTATGCAAATGTGGAAGCTCACAGTGAAATCAGTGCAGAATCTTATGAATCATTAACTTTGGCCAGAAAGGGAAGGGGGGAATGGTGTGTAGTGGCAGCAACTGTCCCTATGCTCTGGGTCTCCCTGAACGTTGGACTGCTGAGGAAAATAACTTGGGGTTTTTGCAGTTTCTTCCAACTTAATACACTGACTGTCAGGGACAGCAAACCACTAAATCTTTGTTATTCTCTTTTCCTTGCTATACTCCCATATACTTGTGGACATAACAGGCAGCACATAATCTGACCAGCACTGTGTGACTGACACTCCTTGATAACAAAGGATTGCTTCAGCAGAAGGTACATGGGCAGCAGAAGCTGGAAGTGTTAGAACAGTCTCCCTTAACCCATGGAAAAAAGGTACTGTGATATGCAGCTCCAATTTCTCATAAAACACCTGGAGATAAAATACAAGTATATAAATAAACCAATATAAATGTAATTTTAAACATCTGAAAGAATAACTGGCAATGGTTCGCACAGTACTTGCTGACTTTGCTCCATATGGAACAAAGATGAGTTTAGAACTTCCCCACTACTAAGTTCCCAGTAACCTACTGGAAGCCAAAGAAGGACTGTTGGGTTCAGAGCAGGAATCCCCATCTTTTTTTCTCTCTTTCTTTCTGAAGTGAGGACAAATAATTTTTTCCCAGTGATGCTGCTTTTTTTTACAAAAAGACAAGTGAGTGAATTCTGAGACATACCAACCTCTGTAAGCAGAGATTTAAAACTTAACCTTTATTATTCCAGGTCCCTGTTCCAGGAACAAAAGGTCTCGATCCAGTCACTGAGTGGTAGATGCTACAATTGCTAAATAGAAAAGTGACAGCAGTGCCTGGCAATAATATGGCCACATTAAAAGTCCTTGGTCTTACATTTACAGTCATCATTGGCATAAGATCAAATCTCAGCACTGGGGAAGAACTGGGTAAGAGTCACATCTGTTTCAATATATAAATTATCTATTTGAATCAAAAAGGGACAAGTGCTAGTGATAGTAAAACTGATGCAGAGTTATGAAGGAAACATGGCAACTCTCTTTCTTCTGAATGCCTGATATTGCTCAAGTAACCATAACAACTCTGCTCAAGCCCTTTCCTCCTTTCCATTCATGGCAGTATAATGAATGGGATACTCTATACTGGCATTGTATCTCTTGTTTTTCACCAGCCCTGTACTGGGATGACTCTATAGGTGTGTGTCATACTGCAGGTATTTCTTCCTGGTGGTCCTGTTCTGGCAGAAACTTGTAAGAAATTATTAATCTTGTACTTAACCCAGTAGTTGCAAGTTATGTTCAGACTATTTTTAATAGTCTGTTATTTTCTTCATCAGGTCTCTCTCTGATTATGTTCTACAAGTATTCAAAGTAGCTTCCTGCACCTGTATGATAGTTACATTAACTCACAAGGATTGCAATGCCCAAAACATGTTGACTCCAGCTGGATTTTTACTTGTCTATTTTTCTTATTTGCACCCTTGTATGAACTACAGTTCAATGACTGCAATTTGAGCACTCCTTCCTATCTAGCTGAACAATCTTCCTCAACACACCACCATCCTGATGTGTAATCACTCAGGAGACATAATCATTCACTTAGAACTAAAATAATTCTCCTACCATTTGCTCCTTGCCTCCATTCTGCCCTTTTTCTCTGATTTATTGCACTATATTCCTTATGGAAATATTTTGACATCCATCCCCTCTATTCAAGTCTCATACCCACCCTTGGAGGGAGTGCTTTGAACAGAGGAAGGCCAGGATGAGTGTGTATCTCATATCCTCACCCTTTTATTCCAGTGTCATTTCCCCCCACCTCCTCATTATATTCTTGAGTCCTTCCCCTCCTTCTAGTTTAGCTGTACCTACTATCTTTCCTAGAGCTGAGTCCTCCCTTCCCTCCCCTGCCCCTCTAGTAAATGTCAGAAAATGTTTCCTCACTTCCTCTGAATACAGGGATCCTGAACCCCAGCCTTGTCTAAGCTCTCTAAATCACTTGACCCCAAAAAGATTGCCACAGGACAGCACTTGCCTACAGTGCAGGTTGGAGAGAAAGTGCTGTTAAGGTACTGAATTCCTCCAGCTCTGAGATCTGCAGCTTATTTAGACTGCAAGAAAGAATTCAGTGAGCCAGAGCACTAAATTTGTTACTCGTTAAGCTTAGTCAAAATTACTATGAAATTCCTTAATTAAACAGCTCAAGCTGAGAAGCAAAATGCTTTCTAATCCAGCCACCACAGTGCCCCACTCAGTCCTGTACCTCTGCCTCTTCTTTCTTGCTGCCCTCATGTTGTCATGTTACCTCATGTGCTGCCTGTTGGTTTTGCTTGCTATGAGTGTCCCCTGACCCCCCTCCACTGCACTGACAAGCAGAAAGCTCTTTGTGCCCAGTATTGACCTAGTGGTGTGCACCAGCCCAGCCTGCAAGTGCATCTTGAATTTCTTCTCCCCTGGGAGCATTTGATTAAAGGAGGATTTTCATGGTGTGTTGAGATTGAGAATGTGGTGCTATTCAGTAGCTGCTGGTGGCAGCTCTGAGCTGGACACACACTGGGGCTCTACTCCTTCTGTGGCGATAAACTGAGTGCTGGGACATGGAATTCTGCACGATTTCCCCCCATCACGCAGAAGAGCACAAACAAGGCCGTGCTCACACTTGCTGCCAGGCTGCTGTTCCTGCACTTGGGGACACAGGTTTTACCAGATTTTCAGTGATTCTCCACAGAAGGCTTCCACACCTCCTCTCTAATGTGTCTCTTACAGCTAAAAATCTTGAATCAGCTTCACTGTTATTCAAGATGTGTGAGGTGAGTTTGGAAACTGAGGACATTTCGTGAGTGTATGCACACCTGCAAATGCAGGAGACCTCACAGCACAGAGTGCCTTTTGCAGGCCTCAACAGGCTCAGCCTAATTCACAAACATACATATGTGCTCCTCACAGTGCTCACAGGAATACACAATCTAAATTAATTTCTGCTATTATAAATCTTGAAAAACTGCTCTGTAGCCCAAGAGATGGCTCTGGAGTCACAACACAGATGCGTACAGTTGTAAAGAATACAATCCATAATTTTGTTTCTTTCTTCTCTTCCTAGTGACTTAAGTTTTAATTGATAAAATCTATGCTTACAATGAAGTAGGAAAACAGAATATTTTAAACGAATGTATGCATTTACTTTATTTCCTATAGTTTAATTTATGGATTTGCAAACTTACCACTTCAGCCAGAACTCATAAAGCAGAAAAATTACTTTAAAGTTGACAGTGTGTTAGGATGAATTATGGATACTTTTTTTGGCTTCTGACAGTAATTTGGTATGGGATATTCTTCTGGCTGAGAAGCTGTAAACAAGACACAGCAGCAAAAATACAAGCAAAAAAACCCAAAGAATTAGATCAGCTGTAGTATTAATCATTTTGAGGCTGAATTTGCCTCCTTTTGGTCTAAACCAAACTAACTATATTCATTTCATAATCTTTATTTTTCAATTCATTTATCCATTGTAAATATATCCATGTGTATGTTTTCCCTCCAAGAATCACTGCATTTCCATTATGAGGAAAATAAAACTTTTTAAATTACCACAAAACTCTTTAATTTATTTAAAGTCTGCAAGAGAGGAATTCTAGTGCTCCATTTTACATTTCATATAAACAAAGCTTTCCCTGGTACATTTTTCCCCAACTCCTTATGCTGCTAACTTGTTGAAAATTGTGCCACTGTTTATATTATTAACTGGAGCCCAGGACTACAAGGAACTGTTGAAGCACTGACACAAGAGAACACCCAGAACACAGGCACTGCAGTGGATTAGTGAGCAGGATGCTCAGACACTCATTTCCAGCTTGGAGTGGCCACAGCTGGCTGCAGTGACATCTGGCTACTGGATGTGCATCTCTCCATGAGAAAATTGTGGATACTGAAAAGTATTTTCCAGCTCTGCAGGATGTATGCTGCTCCTTTTCATGCACATGATTGTGTATCTTGTGCAAGCAAACACAAACTGGACACACAAACCAGGAAGTGGATGTCAAAATTCATTGTATTATTAAATGAGGAAATATATCTAATTAAATTAAGAGATAAATTTACAAGTAAGCAAATGTCATCAGGGGATATCAGTTATACTTGCATATCTTTCCAGTCATCAGAGTGCTTTAAAAACCTTCACATTTATGGACAGTATGTTTCTCTGAAATAGGAAAACAAGGTTTTTTTCAGGTGATGCATGAAGCAAGAGTTCAAAGGACTTGACCAAAAAGTATCAGAGAGCAAACTAAAAATGTATCCTATCTATAAAATCCTTATGGGAATATTTCATAAGGGTAGTGTTTTTGCAGTTGGGTTGCAGGAATTTAGTGGGCAAGGAGTTGAAAATTATGACCAAGACAGCTGGCTCTTGTAGCTTCATGCTTGCTTTGCAGTCTGCATAAAAAATTTGGAAATTATCTTGGAGCTTCACATAGTTATCAGTTCTGAGCTGTCCTAATGACTGAAAGTAAGATGTTTCAAAGAAACAAGTCGATGATGATCCAGGTGTTCATAGCATGCATGTGTTTGTCTTCTCATGGTGTTATCATCACATAGTCTAAATTTAGACAACCTCAGACATTACAAAAGTCAGTGTTTGCATTGCAATTATAAAATTTCTTACTTCTAAAATCTAAAGATTGCCAAACAACTATTTCATAAAGCAAACAATAGAATATTTAGAAGAAGGAAGCAAGTACTTTGTTAAAATATTTTTTGGGAAAAGCCTTCAAGGATTTTGAAAAAGGCACAGTCCTTCTTTATGACCATGTGAAGTTAAAGAGTCATCTATCAAGTTCTACTGTCCCTGCATTTGGACAATACACTGTGGGAACTTAAAAAATTCTAGGCAAGGACATTCCCCTTACTTTGGAAATCTGTAGATTTGAGACATATTTTCCATAGCATTTTGTGATATCATGTATCACAGTACTTTGTGCCATCACTTACATAGGTGAAGTAAAGACTGGCAGCAATCTGACTGCTCACTTTGAACTGAACAACCACATGAGATGCTGATACAGAAAATCACCCTTTGATTTCTCAAGAGTTAAATTGCATCTTCAAACCATGTCAAGTTCCATTTGGAGTAAGCTGTGGTGTCTTTCTAGTGCATTTCTGCCACTGGTTATTCTTTCATTTTTTTTTATTTCTTTAGATAAGAAATGTCTGTATCCTAGCTGCTAATGAAAGAAGAGCATAATTCTGAAATGCTTAGTCACTTTTATACTTTTTTACTGATGCTGGGAAGAAGTGACAGAATCCTGTAGTTAACATGATTCAAAAGACAAGGGGGAGGAGAAGGTGGAGAAAGATTATAGAAAATATATTTATATTGCTTCAACAACTGAATTGTTTTTGGTATAGTGTCACGCTCTCAGTGAGGGGGAATTCTGCATGTGTCATGATTCTACAGATGTTCCTGCACACTACATGCAGCTGCACTATTTGTCATGGGCAAATTTAATAGCAAGATGTTTGTTATGTGCTCCCTCTAATCTTAGTTCACAAAAACATGGAGGGGAAAAAATCCACTACCTTATAGCTTACTTGCTTCCCTTCTCTATATAGCGTTTTAAAACACTATATAACAAATATTGGGAACACCCATCTTTTGTACTAAATTCTGTAATACCTGCAATTACAGCTCTATTACCTTTGCTAGAATGATCTTCTTCTTTCTAATGTTTATAATGCTAATTAAGTTATTTTAAGTACCTGAAGAGGTCATATTTCTAACAGTGGGGGTTCTTCAAGAACTTGATCCTTCAAAAGGGAGAATAATTTCTGCTAAGTTCTGAATATGCTCTGTTCTGATGCCTTGCAGGTGAAACTCAGAAGCAGTCCATATAGCAGCAGAGCCAAGTGCTGTCAAAAATGTTATAGTCAAACTCAGAGGAGCTTTCCTACTCTTATCATTTTAAAATCCTGGATCCTTTCCTCTAGGTATTCTCTATCCTAAACTTCATTGGTCTGCAGGCAGTGTGTTGGAGGGAACCATACCCTTGGGTTCCAGCTTCCTGCAGAGATATCCAGGAAGTAGAACAAGATTTTGCAAATAGAAAAGAGAGAAAGAAATAAAGGAGTGGGGGGGGGGGGGGGGGGGATGCTTTTACTTGGACAGCCTGTACCATGCTGACACATGTGTTGACTAGTTAGTGGCAAGGGATTTAACTGAAGAACTGGCAGTCCAAGGGGAAATTTGGACCTCAGAGAACAAAACTGACAGCTGAAGTAGAAGTACATCCAACTACACCAAACAGGACAAAACTCAAAAAAGAAGGTACAGCTGTAAAAGATGTTAAGAGTGTTACCCTATTAGTAAGTGTATGAACAGAAAATAGATGTTATAAATGAAAAATTCAAATTTAATTACTGCAAGACAGATATTAACCTACTCCAGTGGAGGCTATAGCAGGAAACCTGTGAAGGAGAGGCTGAGGGCACCGTGGTTCTTCAGCCTTGAAAAGGCCAAGAGAGCAAGGGGATCTACTGCTGTCTGCAAATACTTCACAAGAGGCTACAAAGAAGACAGAGACAGGCTTAGATGTGCACATGGACAGAAAAGAGACTTCGGCAGAAGTCAGACCAAGAGAAATTCTGACCAGGGATTAGGAAAAATCATTTACCATGAGGGTGGTGAAACATTGGCAGAGGATCCCCAGAAAGCTGTGACTCCCTCATCTCCAGATGACAAGGTCTGTATGTCCTCTTTTGGACAGTAATCACATTTAAAAGATCACCTAGATATTAATATCTACTCTTGTAACATTAAAAAAAATATATATAGTTACAAGTACAGCTGAAACTCTGAGTTCTTTTAAAACATAAAAGAAAAGATAGGTCAGCAGAGTATTTTTTTGCCATTGAAAACTCACATTTTCAAAATAAATGTACCATTTATGTACAATTGTATGGGAGGTATTTTAAAGCTTCTTAAATTTTGTACATGAAAACTGCATATATGTAAAATACACAGTCCTGTATCAAATTGATGGAAAAGTTATTTTTGTAGGAAGCTGATCAGATAATTTCGGAAATGTATAACAAGTGCTTCTGTTATTAAAGGTGTGCATCTGTGAACACAGTCTGCCAAAGAAAATAGAATACTGAGTCTTTTCAGAAGAATGCTGACAAATAGCATTGAAATATTTAATAGAGATGTGAAGATATTAGTTTTCAGTCTTCAGTTGATTACTTAGCTCAAAAGGTAAATAGGTGTGACTATGACATCTTTCATTCTGTTTCTAATAAATCTCAAATCATATATATGAGATCTAGTTGTGTTTGTGTAGAGACCCAACTTCAGAAATTGTTTTGAACTACCTCATGTAAAACCTGCCTGCTAATGCCTGTCTGTGTGTCTGTATGTCTGATATATCTTAGATTCAAGTATATTTCTTAATTATCCTAAACCTTTATCAGGTTACACTATGGTCTCCTGCAGCTACAAGAATTTTTAACTTAGCACTACAAACTATAGCTCTCACTTTAATAATCACAGTATTCCTGCTGATTGGGAAAATTGTATTGGCAATGAAAATCAAATACTTTTTGTTAGCTGGCCTCCTGATGGCAATGAAGAATTACAAGTCAATCATACTTTGAATTACTCTAATTCAAGAGAAGTTAGGAAAGTGTGAATGTTTCCAAGATTTGCTGCTCAGTCATGACTCTGCAGTCATAGCAGGATTTGCAAATCCTTGCTCTGCATTTCACAGACTATTCAAAGTGACTTTATAGCCCAATAAATGTGATTTTACCATTACTGGTAAGAAGCAACAGGATTTGTATTGAGGTGACAGCATAGGGACTCAGCAATGCTCTGGCTGTTTCTGGGCCTAGATAGATTTTTAACTTGGTTTGGCTGTGATAGCAATTGTCCAGCTGTGAGGCACTCTTTACTAGATTTGTTTTAGTTTAACAATAGTTTAGGATAATAACAAATGGTTATTCATTGTGAACTGAACTGCCTACAATTCTATAGTCAGCTGTGGGGGAGAGTGCAGACACATCCGATACAAATCAGCCATTTAATCATAGTTAGATTATAGTGTTAAGAAAACATATAAACCTAAATCCAAGCAGACACCAGGATCACAAGAAACACATCCTTCTCCCATGAGTATCACATGAATCCTGGTGATAATTCATCATAATACTCCCCCATTTCTTTTGAGGAATACTAATATTAAGACCCAAAGGAGAACTGGGGGAATAAGCACAACAACAAAGAAGGAATTTTTAGTGTAGCAATTCTAACTCTATTTTTAATGAGCTCTTCCTATACTCATTAAGTAATTTTGATTATTAGACTGTTTAAAACACTAATTGGACTAACAATAAATTCTTGGATTAATTTATATTCTTTTGCCAGTACATTTTTGCCAAACAGAAGCCTTAGAATGTAATAGCACATCATAACATCACCAACATCTTTAAGAACCTGGAAGCTACAACAAGCACTATAAAGATCCCTGAAGCTCACAAGCACTTTTGGCCAGTTGCAGTTAATGCTGCTGTGCTCTATTTTCTCGTGGACAAGCTGAATAAAATCAATCCACTGAATTAGCTCTCACTCAAGGTTACCACTCAGGAAGAGGTCAGTGTGTTTGCAAGCTGCTGTTTTAATCTAGTGCTACCACTGGCTTACCATTTTCCCTCTGGTCACAGGCTTTTACTGCTGATTTCACAAGGCAGTGCAGTGAGTAAAACCCTCTGAGAACATGAGGCCGAGTGTAAAGAACCCAACTGCCTGTGCAACACTCTCAACTGTCATTTACCCTGGTCTGTTTGAAAGGGTAAAGCTTACTTTCACAGCCCAGTTAGATCTCCCAGTACAGCACAAAGCCTGCACGAGCTCCCATTTACCACTCTGTGTATGAACACCTGTATGTGTGCCCAAGCAGCCCACAGAGCAGTCCTTTGCCTTCAGGTTTTCAGGTCTCCCTTGCATGCCTTCCCAATTCAGCACAGCACAAGGGAATGTGGACAAGTTTGTGTAGTTCTGATTGGGTCTCCTTGCTGTAGCTTGAGCTGTTCATGCTGCCAGCTGGCTCTGCTAGGCCCCTGGAAAACTCCCTCATCAGGGAAGAACATCAGTCTGAAATGGTTCCTACAAACTGCATTTGCTCTGAACCAGTCCAGGCTTCTTTCTTGTTAAGGATAGAAAAGTACAGTGGTTTCACAAATATTATTGTGGCTGGGGGGCACCTTGGTAGGGACAGCCAATTTTCTCACTCTCTACTTTCCATCTTCATCTCAAACACTAGGAAACGCATCAACTTTCAAAGTAGCTCTTCATGTTCCGAGTGCTGCTGCCACATGTATATATTCCCCCTAGAATGAGCTGAATGGAAAGAGTGTTGTATAATGATCTCTCATTTAGCTTAAAGTGTCATCTTTTCCTTCACTGCATTTTGTCTGTGAGAAGTATGCTGAGTCTTGTGCAGCTGCCTTCTCGCTCTTTTTTGGCACAGATCTCTTCCAAGCTCTGCACCCATACCAAGAGTTTCCTTCTTCCCTTTGAAAAGAGTGACAAATGGGTACAGAGCAGAGGAGCCCAAAGCCTACACGGATATGAACAGGGACTAGGATGAAAATACTAACCTGATAAAAGAGATTTCTTTGGTTTCTAGTGCATGTGTTCTGAGCTGGAAAATAAAATTCCAAATGGAGAAGAGAAAGGGAAGACAAAGAAATTCAGATGCTGACCCTACTTGTTTTCAGAGCACAGAATATCTACTATACTGAAACATAAATCAGCCAGCCAGTGAATTCTTGCCCAGTATCCTCAAGGTTATCTAGAAGTCAGTCACAAGCATCCTGCGCAAGGACATGCGCAATGACTGACTTCAGCAAGGTGCCAGAGACCTGCTCTGGTCCAGGCTGGGATGCTCAGAATGCTCACCACCACGCATGGCCTTTCTCTCTGAGTTGTGTAAGCAAGTTACAGTTATGCTCAGAAAAAAACACACTCTATTATTATTTTAAAATTAACTGGGGTTAAACCAATTGCCATTGTCAGGCATGCTAACCTTTAGAGCACATCTAGCATTAAATCATGGATATCTATAGGGAGTTCCCTTGGATCATTTGATCAAATTATGCTTTTAAAAGTACACTTCAAAAATGTCATCCCCGTGTAGGAGGAAAAGAAAGAAAATAAGGCAATGAAATTAATGGAAATTTGGAGAAATGAAATGTTGTCTCATGTATTTTGACAATGTAGGCATCAGTAGGTTTGCCAGACAGATCAGCTTCAGATTTGACTTGAGCAAATTAAGCTAGTCTAAAGCACAAGCTACTTGCTAGTAATTTTCTTGGCTTTTTCCTCTTGAACCATTTTACTACATTATAACAGCACAGGCCATGCACCTCCCACATTTGAGGTCATTCTCCAGTCTTTGGGAAGAATGCTGGCATCTGACAGGGCAGCCAATTTATGGTCATAGAAGTGTTTTAAGTAACAAAGTGTACAGGCAGCAAGAGCAAAGAGGGAAAAGATGTGAAGTTAAAGAAATGAGAGACTGCTAAAATAATCAAGTATAGACAGCAAGAGGAAAGAGCGGTGAAATACCTGAAGGGCTCTGACAGAGAAATCCCACTGCACCAACTGTTTAATCGGTACCCTGCTTTGCAAACAGCAGTGATCATTCGCAGTGAACTTCTTTCAACAATAAGATATCAGGCAAAACTGGGCATAGCTGTGGGATCCATAATAATACCAAAAAAGAGAGAAATTATACCCAAGAAAAAGTGATGCTAATGAAAAACAATTGCTCACCACCACCAAACCAATGCCCAGTCAGTCCTTGAGCCGCAGTCCCCAGCCGACTTCCATCTCTACCTTATACAGTGAGCATGATGCCATGTGGCAGGGAATATCCCCTTTGGTCAGCTGGGGTCAACTCCCCAGCTGTTGTCTTCTCAACTTTTTGTGCACCCTCAGCCTCATCACAGCTGGAATGGTGTGAGGAGCAGAAAAGGCCTTGACTCTGTGTGAGCAGTGCTCAGCAATAATTAAAACATCTCCAAATTATCAACACTGTTTCCAGCACAAATCCAGAACACAGTCCCATACCAGCTGCTATGAAGAAAATTAACCCAAAAAATCTACCCCAGTCAAAACTAGCACAATCTTAAACTGAGTGTGCTGGGCTGGAAGGTTTTTGATGGTGTTGGGATTTTTATTTGTGAATGTGACAAATTTGACTGAAGCCTAAGAAACATTTTTACATATTACTTTAAAACAGTCTTTAACACTGTCTACCCTCACAAAACATGCTATGATTTGATTTTCCATTATTATGACAATATATTACAACACCAAATAATAAGGACTGTAGTGAGTTCGGATTCAACACCAAATAATAAAAGACTGTAGTGAGTTCAGATTGGAGAATATAAACATCAGTCCTCTTGTTTGATTTTCCTAAATATCTTTCTGACCTAAGCACCTAAATATCCTCAGTCTGGTCATAATCCACACCTTGACCATATGGTCCTTTGCAAGAAAACAAAACAATTCTAGGCAAGTAAGATACTTGCCCATATCCATTTCATCTGCTAGATCTTCGGAGGTACAAACAAAACACTGGATGGGAAGATCTGCTAATGCTGATAGTGCTTTAGATCACTTGATAATCTTTTTCCTGTGATAGTTGTTACTGAATGGAAATCAAATGTATGCATGTTAGGACTAGTAACAGATGGCACTTCTGTTCTGTGAGGAAGAAATAGGGGCAAAGGGGCAGCAAAGTTGAACCTCCCCCCTTCCCTGCCTTACCAGGATTCATTGTGTTGCCCTCCTGTTACAGTTGGCTGTGACTCTTTCTTGTTATAAAGAAATGTCAGAAGTTAGAGAGAGACAGACGATAACCTTAAATCCTTTACTGCATTTTACCAGGATTCTGAAAAATAAAAAATAAAAAAATAAAAGCCAGCTGAGGGAGTTAGAAAATGTCAGTGAGGCATTACACAAAGAACTTGATACATTTGTTGACCTTTCTTCTTACTCCACCCTTCTCCTCTAAGATGGATTTAGTAGTAGTGAGTGCTTAGTGCTATAAGTGCTTTCTTAAAAATAATTTAGATGCTATTGGCTGTCTGCCTGCACTTGGAAAACATAGCTGTTTCAATGAGCCCCTGCTGAAACGGAAGAAAAGGGGTTTATTGAAATGCCTCCAAAAATGCACCAAAATTTCATTTTTTCCCTTGTCTGTTGAAACCCATCTTGTTCTTGCTTTTACAGTCTTTTGTTTTATTTTTTTAATTGTGCAATTGTATTCAGGGTCTTTTCATTCTTCTCCGCTATTTTACGAATGGCGTGTGTGGTATTAAGAGCTGAAGGCAGAGATGAGAGGAGAAGTGTTTTGAATTGACTAATTTGCAGGCAAGAAATAAAGCTCTTGTAAGGTGGTCCCAGGGGTATCTTTGCCATGAACACTATTTGAAATGACATGTAATCTGGTACATTTCAAAGGCAAAACACTTCCTATTCTAAAGTATCTTCCTGAGCCAGGGTTGGTTTACCTGTTTCCAGAGAATAATAAACTCCACCGAGGCCAAGGAATCTCCTTCTCTCCCCTCTCAAAATTCCTGTTCTTTTTCAAAGGGACAATTGCAGCCAACAGTTTATTTCTGTCCTATCTTTTGCTGCTCTAATGGCTCAGTGCTCACTACTAATACATAGCTGAATGCACCTCTGGATTAAATGCCAAGTAACAGAACCCAACACATCCTTGTACAACACAATAAATAATGGTGTGGCGCTCTCGTTGCTTCTTACAACAGTGGAAAATTTAGGTCTGGTTCTTACAGACTTTTAAAATTTTAAGTATTTCACCATATAACTTTGATCTGGTAATTTCTTAATAGAAATTGTTCCTCTTCTAGAGAAATCTGAGTTCAACTGACCTTGGAATTGTACTCTTTCCCAGCACAATTCAGTGTTTCTAGCCTTGCTGACATACTAAAAGTCTTACACACAAAAGTCCACATTAACTTGTTAAGGCAGAAATTTCAGGAAAAAAATTATTTGTTTAGAATTTTGTCCATCCTTTGGTGACGGCTTAGCTGGTCTTATAAATTGACACACTTAATCATCATCTGTGAACATACTCACGTACTCTAAGGGATGTTTCTATATGTGTATGATTTAAGCTTACAATATTCAGATGCTGTATTGCATAGTTTGAAAAGATTGATAAATGTTTTAAATAAGGAAACTGGCCACAAATATACCCCAAAGCTTGGAGAAAATAAACACTGATAAATATTACAAATAAGTTCTA
This sequence comes from Chloebia gouldiae, assembly GCA_003676055.1. Lineage (NCBI taxonomy): Eukaryota > Metazoa > Chordata > Aves > Passeriformes > Passeridae > Chloebia > Chloebia gouldiae. The sequence continues at coordinate 681,648 of QUSF01000012.1, forward strand.
TTAATTTCCCAGCTGTTCTGTTCTAAAGCTCTTAGTTACCAAATAACGAACTCATGCTTTGTGAACACTCTGAACTTAGATCACTGTTTCAATAATTATCTGACTTTCTCTTTAACCCTCCATGAAGAGAAATCGGGGTAAAGTGTGTCTACAATAATGACCCTACATTTTAGTATTTTTAAATTTATATTATACTTATTTTTAAAAATAAAAAACTTCAGTTACATTGATTTTAAAAATCCACATGCTTATGCTCAAATGTACTGGCTCTACATATTATTTTTTCAACTGTGGACAATGTTAAATAAATTACATTACTTGAAGAGAGATACTGAAGGTTCCTGGATAGAACAAGCAAAATAAATGGATTTGAAATGTCCAGAAAGGAGAAATTTCTAAAGGCATGAAAAGTAAGACGTTCTCTCCTCAAATGTAAGGTAGCAGAATGTCCAGGATGACCTGTGCTGTCAGTTTGCATCACCAGTCTCAGCCCTTTGAAGGGCAGATTTTGTACTGTGAGTGACCCCAACGTGTGCTGCATTTGGATCTCTACCAAATAGAAGACATGACAAAATATTATGCCCCACAGACAGGTCTTAGACCTTGATGTTTTTCACGAGGTTCTGTCAACTGTAATTCTTAATTTATGGGAACTTAGCCCAAGTGTAACTTGGAACTAAATGTGTCCAGTGTTCACAAAAAGTTCCAAAGAAGGCAGGGCTGCTCCCCAGTAGTGTTTATCTCCTGGACTGGTCCCTTTATAGATTCTGAACTATTAGATCAGTCTGGACTAAATACTATTACTAAAAATAATGAGAAAATGTAACACTTAACTTGCAGAAAGTTCTCTTATTTCATGGTAAATTAGCAATACTACTGGTCCTAGAAATTCTACCACAACCAGAGAAATAAACCAGACCTTTCCGTGACTGCTGAGTGCTGTCACATGTTAACACACCGATGGCATTACACACCCAGTACTCAGTGCCTGAGGAAAGTTTCAGTGCTTGGCTCAGGCAGCTGCCTGGAGAACACTGCTGCTTTCTGAAATCAGAGGTAGCTGCTTGTTCTTCTGTATTTGCACAAGTAATCAACCTTGCATATATATATATATATATATATATATATACGCACACACACACTATACTTGAGCAACAGATTTGACCCTACTGAAAATTTGCTAACCCTCCTCTGAACCAACTACTTCCTAATGCCAGCATAAAGACTTCTGTTAAACCCCTTTCATTGCCTGTGTGTAATGTCACCTTCAGTGAGACATTAACTTAATTTATATTTTTTATTTTAGATAAATTTCTAACATATCCACTTCAGTAAGCATTGAAATATTCATATAGACAATACGTAGGGAAGCCATCAGCAGGAATCAATTGTTTCACTCTGGAATGCTTTTCAGACACAGGAGCATTTTACTAATACAGAATACCTAGCCAGAAAGCAGCACAATATCCTAGCTCAGCTGATTGATTGAAACTACATTTTTGAGGTTTTTTTTTTCCCTTTGGTGACTCATGTGATGTGGTGCAATTTTAACACTGTGTAGAACACATGCTTGTTTGAACACTTCATTATTTGGCTCAAAGTAGTACAGTATATTGTTCTGTTTAGGGAACAAGTTTGAATTTAGCATTGACTCAGGAGAACTTCACAATGTATGGCTGGGTCAAGGACAGGAAGCTGCAGCAGAAATAGCTGTGGAAAAGGCATCAAAAGAAGGCCACTGGGTTATACTTCAAGTAAGTCAAAGCTCTTCATTACATCAGTGCTGCACTGCGGTGTTAAAAACTGAAGCGTTTCAAAATAACATGTGCCTAGATGAAAGAGTACTAAATAGTGATTTAAAACTTCCTTTGTCTTTGCCACAAGGGAAGCACATAACTTCATCTCTGTATGTACTGAATAGCACATAAAATATGAATTGCAACTATCTTGCATGTAGGGAGTCAACTAACATATTTTCCCAAGCACGATATCTGATTTACTAATTTATTATCCATTAAAAAAAATCCTTTAGTAAATAAATGTGTAGCAAAAAGAATTGTTATGCTGTATAATCAGATGAATAGATACAAACAGGGAAGATTGCTGTCATTATGCAGTGTATTGTGCTAAACAGATGCACACATTTTTTTTCAAATATTGTGCAATATCAAACTGCTTCCTTATGTCTGGGTTTTTCTTGTATCAATAAAATGTTTGAAATTTCAAATCAATAGCTCACTGGGAGGCCTATTTTTTCCTCCCTTCTCCCCCCTCTCCCTCCTTATCTCTGAATATTTATTTTGTAGTAAAGTGGTTGGACACATTAGAGAAATTACTGAAGAAAACCAGGGAAGGAAGTCAGCGAGGCAACTGGTTTTGAGTGTGGGGAACCTGCTCCTTTCCCTAAAATACATCTCATTCCCGAGTGGATTTAGGAAACCTCCCATTAAAATAACTGATAAGCCACTACCTGTAACATGATCATCATGCTGCACTGGATAAATATGACCAGGCAAGCAAACCACCACAGAAATAAAACTTTAAAAATATGAGTATTAAACTTCTCATTTTAAAGCCACTTGAAACAGTGAAGTCACTAAAAGCCTTTACAGGATATGCAATAGCAAAACATAATTAATTTCTTAAAGATTTGTTCATGTATGTGACCACACATCTGTCACCAAAAAAGAAAAAAAAAATCAAACAAGAAACTACTTCTTTCAATTTCAAAGCGTCACATACAGTTTCTAGCTAAGTATCTGTCTATGTGCATGGGAAATGAAGAATTTGCAGTCACTACAGGTAATTACTGTAGTACAGAACAAGAATATATTTTGGTTTCATCTAGCTTAGTTTGGTTTATCTTGAGATGCACAACCATGTGGTTTTATGTCTCTCGAGTATCTTTTACATATTCTGAGCATGCAGTGCACTGGAATTAAGTCTTCAGCTGAGGTAAGTCAGTGAGATTCAGTACACAAATTTATATTCCTATGGGTTTGGTCGAAAATATTTGGATCATACATTAGAGGGAAGCATGGCTCAGCTGCGAGGTTATCATATTTTCCTCTGTCCTTTTTGTTTTGGAAGGCTTTTGATGAAAACAGTTTTTCTTACTGAGTCTTAAAAGATACTTACAAACACAGGTGTGTATAGGTAGTAGTTGTAGGCTATGATCACAGATACAGTCAAAGAAATCTAATATCTCTTTAGAACATAGACCTGTACTAAAGAAAGAGGATTCACCTGAATGCTAAAAAACTCAGCAATTACAAAACAGAAACAAACAAAAAAAACCCACACAAATTGCTTTCTCGGCACTATATTCTAAAGAAACTCGTGAAAATTACGAAGGCTTTTTTCCATTTTCCCTTGTATAGAATAACCTCTTCCAGCAATAAAAAAGGGAAAAATCGCCAGCCACGCGCGCGGCGAAGGGAATGTCACCCAAAGTGCTGACGGGCGCACAAAGAAACGCGCGGCCGCGGCCCCGGCCACAGCGCGTTCGGCACCAACTTCTGCCGGCGGCTGCGGCCCCGGCGGGCCCGGCCGCTCCCCCGCGCGGCGCCGCCTTCCCCGCGCCCGCCCAGCTGCGCTCGGGCGCCGGCCAGGGCCGGGCTGCGCCTCCCGGGCCGTCCCCCCGGGCCGGCGGCTCTGCCGGGGAGGGGGTCAC